>CM030043.1:7383671-7956435 GCA_017639485.1 Pluvialis apricaria | reverse complement strand
CTTAAGTGTGGCCGTGCTAGTTCATGGAAAGCCGCTAGATCGAATTGTGTATGGTGTTATGAGTGCATCCGTAATCGTGGTAGTTCAATACACATATTGAACATGACCAGACTTTTAACACCGAATTGGGCATCACTCAGAATCTAAGCCTAGCTGCCCCCAGCCCTTCTGACAGGTTGGAACGCAAGGGGGTTTATTTTCTGCCAAATTACTTTGCCCTTTAACGCAACATGATGTTGATTAGATTGGATCTCTGTCTAAATTTTCCCCACAGATTATTTAAAACCAGATTCACAATTTGGCATTTCGCGGGGTTTTTCTTAATATGTTCAGGCCACAAAAAGATGTCTTCTTTCTGCCTGTAATCTTCAACATATTTAGCTTTTTTTTTGTCATCATCTGTGCACCAGACTGGGCATCCTGAAGCATAACAATTTCTGATATGTCTGGGGTGGGGGAAACTTCAAAAGAGCAGAGGGGTGCCAAAAGAATGAGGTGGCACGGACAAGTTCGAACATGCCTGACAGCTGCAGCCCCCTCCAAGGAGGCCCACCAAGGGGCCCCCAGTGCAAATCCTGTCACGTGCAAAGAAGAGCCCAATCCTGTGAGCTGGACCAAGACGCCCCTGCATCTGGGTCCAGCCAAACAGGACAACCATGCAGGATTACTGGGGCAGACTTGGCTTTGCATGATCCTGCAAGACACAGGCAACACTGAATTTGAAAATGGAAAAACAGAAGAAAATGCCAACTTCAGAAGAACATGTGCATGGGTCTACTAAGGAAAGACCTGAAGGGAATCCCCCAAAAGACCACACAAATCAGAAATTCCCACCAATGGGTGCATGCACCGCAAACCATATTTCAAGGTAAGTGTCACACAGAGAGGGCAGGTGGCGGTGGGGGAGCTTCCTTTACCTGTGGGTGTGGGGTATCTTACATCTACTTGTAAGACCATTGTGGGGGAGTGCAGGCTGGTGCTCTGTGTGTTTCCTTGTCCTTAGGTCAATGACATTATAGAATGTTTCCAATAGCTTCAGATGACTGACTGAGGAGGGAGAACTCAGAAATGTGCCGTATCTTGTCTGCATTCCTGTCTAGGCCAGCAGCAGCCAAAGAAAGGAGAACAGGCATAGAAGTTACAACAGCTTTCAAGGAAGAAAAGGAAAAAGCCTGGAAAAGTCTGACTGGCAATCAACTCCCCTCAGACCCTGTTAATAAACTCTGTGAGTTAAAATACTTGTCCAGTGTCTCATTTCATACACATATGAAGTAGCAGCGTGTTGGTAGACATGTCTGTGCTGCCACTTCTGTTAGAAGAGATTTACTATGCTCCTGGGGAGGTGGGAAGCTTTGGGGATATAAATCCCCTTTTGAAGCTGCTAAAAGGAGAATCGCCGAGCTGAACAGAAACCAATTGGCCACCTGGCTTGCAAGCCAGGATGTTTACAGCTTACACAAGGCTGCAAGAAAGCACTGGTGTTTTGTACCGGGAGGTGCTGGTATGTTGTGATCCCAGTAAGAAAGACACTCAGACACTGTAAGGTATAATTTAAAATGCTATTTATTAGAGCCAACATTATAAGAAGAAAATAACATAGATAATCTTACATCCTTGTAGATGCTGGGAGCCCCGAGCGGTATAGCATCGAACAGGACTCCAACTCGTGTGCAGCATGCCATGCAGACCTTGTCCATAGCAGAGATTCTCCCCTTTCGGTCTTCCAAACTATTATATGGTTTTCTTACAAGGAAACAGCTCTATTTATTGTTTCTACAGATAAACAGAAACGATGTTTACATGAGAACTTCTTGCTGCACTGTTAGATAAAGACAAGGCCAGGCAGGTGGCATAATCACCAGTAACAAGTAGGAGCTGCCTGCAAGCTCCTCTGTTAAAATAAGCTGGCTGAGTTTGTCCTGCAACCAAGGGATCTGTGCAGCAAAACACAGGCCTGAAGGCCATGTTGTATGTGCAGCACAGCACTAGCATGGGCCTACTCAAGTTAACTTTTATGTGGATCACTAACTCTTCGATGTACAATGGTTTTCCAGTCAGGATCACTATATAAGGTGATCACGGCAGAAGTGGATGCATAATGGCAGGGAGGCTTGGTGGATATGCAACAGACTTCCAAACAGAAAAATGGTGTGTAGTACATCTTAACAGTGATAGAAATATTATCCAAATATGCCTAGGCCATTGGTCTAAAAGGCAAAATGGGCTCCAAAATAGCTGGGGGTTTAGAAAAAAATTTTTGCAGCATCTTCAGATACTGCAACGTCACATTCCCAAGTCTGTACTGACAGCAACGCAAGGTGTCAGTGCAGCTCCTCTCTATTTATTGCCGGTTTTCTTATCTTTCATTATGTAAATGGCAAGTCACTCTAGTGGGTAAAGACCAGTTCTTAGCCCAAAAGCCTCTGGAGTAGAAGCATTTAAATAGACAACCAGGTACCCATAGGGTGCTTTCATAGCATCTTCAAATGCTTCTAAAAAGAACCAGGCCTTGCCCGGATATGTCTGCATTTGCTGGGGATGCAACCTGGAACTTTTCTCAGGGTTTCTTAAATAGCACCATACATTTTTCGTTGAGAGTGATGGTGCAGCATGTGATGGCAAAAACCATTCTGGACAATGTACAGGATACTAATATTCTTTTGATGCACATACATACTTTCTCAATTTCATCGCTCTCACAAGCAAAATTCATGAAATCATCGATCACAACTGTATTTAGTTTACTAGAAATAAATGGTTATCACTAAGACTTTCAGGTAAGTCTTCCACAAATTTGATAAAGGGATATTTACAGAGTGGTTCCTGATACCAAGGTTGCCAACAACTGTAACACCACACACTACTCTCAGGCATAATAGACAGCAAGCAGTCAGCATTCTCCAAAAGACTTTTTGCAAAATAACTTTTCCCACAGTTGCTAGGCCCTGCCAGAATAGCAGAAAAGGGGTGCTTCCAGCACATGCCTATGATCAAAATCCGTATGGGAGGCCAAATTTTAAAGTTTAAAATTTTTAATCGGTAGTCTTTTGTCATAGACCACCTTGTGTGTCTTTTAGAGGGGCCTGGTTTCTATTGCCTATTTTGCTCATCAACTGGTGAAGCAAGCTATAAAAATGTTAGTGCTGTACTCTAGGGTCACGTGTCATTTGGCGTGCTTCCATGAGACAGTGGCAACATCCTCATCAATAAAATCCCGAGAGACACATCATAAGCCAAAGAAAAGAGGTTAACATACAACTCATCTGGTTCTCTTACAGTGGTGGTGTTGATTAGATTGGATCTCTGTCCAAATTTTCTCCACAGAAAATTTAAAAAAATGTTTTGCAATTTCGCATTTGGCAGGGTGGTTTTTTTAATATGTTCAGACCGCAAAAAGATGTCTTCTTTCTGCCTGTAATCTTCAACATATTTAGCTTTTTTTGTCATCATCTGTGCACCAGGCTGGGCATCCTGAAGCTTCCTGCTCCTGGCAGAGGTGGAGTTTTGTATAATCTCAGAAAAGACTGCTACCCGTTTGTTCAAAATGCTAAACCCTGTAGCCCTTCTCCAGAGCCTTGTTCAGTTCTGAGGAACACCAGGTACCCACAAGGGCACTTTCTTCATCACTGTGGGTGCAGAGGGCCTGGCAGGTTTCAGCACAAGTGCATCACAAGGGAAACAATAGCTTGCCATTTACCCTCACAGGCAGCACAAGCAAAAAAGAACCCAAAAGGTGGGTACACCTTTCCTTTGACCATCCTAAAGTAGGTCAGCAGGGTGTCAAAATTCTCAAAAATAACTTCAGGGTGCCCCACAGGGTATTGGTTTTTGTTTTGTTGATGAAGGGATAGAGGCTAGTAAAATCATAGTCATGTATGTTTTCATCAGGGGCTGCTTTGTAATGCAGACAAATGGCATTTTTCCTGCCATGGAAAAGTTCATTTCTGAGGACCAGTGGTGTTGGCAATCTGGCCTTGGCTAAGAACTCTGAAAGCTCCCCATCTGATTTTGTCATAGTGACCCACTCATACTCCCATTATAGATCTGATGTTAAAACATGCTGTCTTTAGGTGCTCCATCTTTCGTTGTGTTGTGTAATGCAAATATCCAAAGGCGGCCCCCACCAGAGGATTCCCATCTATTTCATGGTAGCATTCGATATAGCCATGGAAAAAGCACCCATTAAATTCAAAAGCTGTCAGCACCCTTATCAATGAGTGCATGGCCATCCAAGAAGTAGGATCCTACTTGATATTCATCACCTCATAACGCATGATGGATCTGAATATTTTCCTTTTCGACCTCGTACAGAAGCCATTGAATAGAAGGGGGTTAAATAAGTCTTTTCCTCTGATGACAGCCATCCGGAGAGAGGAGTGCAACTGTACTAGGTTTAAGGAACATAAACCGGTACGTGGATGTGCAAGAAGAGGCCAGTGTAGTATACTAAAAGGGATCTATACAGTGATAAGCCTTCACTTTTTCACCACCCTCTTTCTCATAAAATGTGCAACAGGTTGTCACCATAATCTCATTCCTGTGTGACTGCCAGGCCTCCCTCAAAATTTTTACCACGTGTGGTGGGTTGTCCTTGGCTGGATGCCAGGTGCTCACTAAGCTGCTCTATCACTCCCCTCCTTAGCAGGACGGGGTGGAAGAAAATAAGATGGAAAGAAGTTGTGGGTCAAGATAAAGAAAGTTTAATAAAGCCAAAGCCAAAGCCAAAGCCGTGCGCAGAAGCAAAGGAAAACAAAAGACTTATTCTCTACTTCCCATCAGCAGGAGATGTCCATCCATTTCCCCAGAAGTAGGGCTTCAATATGCGTAGCAGCTGCCCCGGAAGACAAACAAAAGTTTTCTAAACACCACCAATTTACTTTTTTGCTTTTTTCATTATTGTTTTTCCTGATATCTTCCACTATGTCATCCTACTGATCCTTGCATGTGTGCTCCCTTCTCCCAGTTAGTGCAAGCCATAGTTCTCTGATAATCCCAGCTTCCAGCCACAGAAGTCACCAGAAGTTCACATCAGATACAGTATTCTGCACTGCAAAGCGTACTCTCAGGGAATGAACAGCTACCTGGGCCAGCTGCTAGTTTTTCCTTTGTGTCACGTCCTGGCAAGGAGTGTGTATGAATGAATAGTTATACAACACAGGTCTGCGGTTTCTTTTTTTCCATGAGCTATTTGGATTCATGTGGTAAATATGCTGGCCGGCCAGGTGTATTGGGCGTGGATGGAGTTACCTTTCCCCTTAGCAGCCCATATAGTGCTGTGTTTTGTATTTTCAGCTAGAATGGTGTTGATAACACACCAATGTCTTGGAGATTACTGAGCAGTGCTCGCACAGCATCAAGGTTGTCTCTCCAACCACCCCCACCCCCAAAGGCCAGTAGGCTGGGGACAGGAAAGAGGTTGGGAGGGGACATAGCCAGAACAGTTGACCCAAACTGACCAAAGGGCTATTCCATACCATATGATGTCATGCTCAGCAATAGAATCTGAGAGAAAGAAGGGGGGGGGGGGGGCATTCGTTATTCAGGCGTTTGTCTTCCGAAGTAACCACTATGCATCCTGAGGCCTTACTTCCCAGGAAGTGGCTGGACATCGTCTGCCGATGGGAAGTAGAGAATAAATCTTTTTGTTTTCCCTTTTTTCTGTGTGCGGCTTTTGCTTTTCTTTATTAAACTGCATTTATCTGGACCCATGAGGTTTTCATCTTATTTTCTCCCCATCCTGCTGAGGAGGGGAGTGATAGAGCGGCTTGGTGGGCACCTGTCAGCTAGCCAAGGTTAACCCATCACAAGAGTGGAACTAAAGAACTCAATCCTCATTCTGAATGTCACCACTGCATTTTTAATTGTTTTGTTTAAAAATAAAAAATCATAACCACTGTAAACCAAGACTGATAATTAAGTCAAGAGCTATGCTGGAAGGAGGTTTTTTAAAAAAATGTAATTCAGGATATTTCCTGCATACATGCTGTGTCATAAATAATATAACCCTGCACTTCTGCATTTTTTTCATGGGCATGAAACACTGGTTCTGGTTTACATCACACATCTGGTCATATAGCACATTCCACAATTCCAGCCTTTACGTTTGTGATGTTTTTTTACATAGACCTTCTACTTCTCACAGAAAATCATAGCCAAACAATCAAATTGGTTTTTAATAGCCAGGGCCTTGTGGCTCTGTAAGCATTCCCCAGACCTGTACCACAGCCTGCAGCTAGGGCACCTTATCCTTGTTCTCAAGTTAAATGCAGAGTGACAAGACAAGAAGAGCTGCAATAATATTTACAGCTATGGCCATGGTTATACAATGTCTGACAAAGCTCACAAAAGTTTCTCAACCCAAATACCTTCCTGACATCCTGTCCCGGTTTCAGCTGGGTAAGAGTTAATTTTCTTTCTAGTGATTGCTGTGAAAGGAATGTCAATAATACCTATTGTTTTAGTTGTTGCTAAGTGATATTTACACTATTCAAGGACTTTTTTCAGCTTCCCATAAAAGCATAGTCAGAACGATGGAATGGCCAATGAAATATTCCATACCATAGATGTCATGCTCAGTATATAAATGGTGGTAAGCTGGGGGGTGGGAATCCGCGATCACTGTTTGGGACAGTGCCAATTCACCGGACAGTGAGAATGACCTGTGTCATTATTATTGTTATTGTTATTATTATTGCTATTTTTCCTTTTCTGTTTTTGCTTCTATTAAACTGTCTTTATCTCAGTCCAGGAGGTTTGTTTTTTCTCCCTTTCCCCTCCTTTTTTTCCCTCTTCTCCCCACCCTTCTGATAGAGAGAACTAACACTTAAGGGCTAATAGCAGGAGGGAACATGCTTAACGCAAAACATATATCTATAACCTTGTAGCCATTGCATTGCTTAACCCATATCTATAATTATAACCTTGGCCATCGTGTAAGACATTTAATCAGGAAATAGCAGAGGAGAGTTGCAGAGAAGAACAGAACAGTCATGGCTGGCCTTGCTAAAGAAACCGGCTGGAACTGACCTTGCGGTTGTGGAGTCTGATAAAAGAGAGACTGAGCCTACGCAGGAATAAAGAGTCGCTTGCGGTGATGAAGAAGAGTGGGTTTGCCTTCATCCTCTCGACCCTCAACGACCACCACCAGAAGAAACTGCGCATGCTCGGTGGGGAGGAGATCACGGAAATGGCTCATTTGCATACGAAGCGGGATAGATAGTTAATATGTATAGGCGTATTGAGAAACCTTATGAATATGTAACACTTTGCTGCATAAATATGATACGAGCTGCCGCGTTAGGCGCGCACGAATTTGGTGGGATGACCCCCCGTGCTGCCCAGCGCTGAATAAAAACATACCTACTTTACAACCTTGCGGTTGTGGAGTCTGATTTCCGCACATCACTTCTTTGCAGGGGGGAAGTGGTGAGTGGCTGCGTAGTTCTAGTTGCCAGCTGGGGTTTGTCGTTGTTTTGGCCTCAGCCGGCAACAAAGAACCACGCGGCCGCTCGCTCAGCCCCCAGAGCTATGGGAAAAATCGGAAGAAAAAGGCAAAATTCGTGCGTTGAGATAAAGACAGTTTAACAGAACAGCAAAGGGAAGAGAAAAACAGTAGCAATAACACCGATAAAGGAATATACAAACACGATTACGGTACCGCCGCTCACCGACCAGACCCGGACCGCCGCAGCCTACGCTGAGCAGCAACTTCCTCCCCCTCCCCCGGGCAGCTACCCCCTGTAGCCCGGGCATGGCTCACATGGCATGGAATACCTGTGTCCCATCCCCATTGTGAAATGTGTTCACCTGATTCGTGTCAATATGGAACAATGCTAGGGTCGTTTGGGGAAATGTGCCTTCCTGCAGAAGCCACTTAAGGAACATTAAACCGTGTTTTGTTTTTGTTTTTTTGTTAACTGCATGGTGATTAAGCATAGGGTCATCCTAAGGACGAGCTGATGTCTCTAGAGCGCATGCGTAAAACCTAGGGTCATCCTAAGGGCGAGCCGAGGAAGACTACTGACTTCATCCACCGACCACCAGATGGGAGTCGAGAAGACCCCAAAAGGTGAAGAGGGCATGCGCCAAAGAAGACACGCCCATCATTAGCAACTCTATGAATATGTATTGGTAGCTATGAATATGTATTAGTAAAAGGAATATAAACCGGAAACGGAGAATGTACGGTGTGCGTCTTGGTTGAGCGGAGGCTCCCGGCGCACCCAGCGCTGTTTGCTTGTCTTTACTCGTTTAATAAATTATAAATTTTTGATCATTTATCACAATTGGGGGCTCGTCCGGGATGGTCTTGGTTCCTGAATTCTGACTTGGTCTAGGAGGGGCGCCCCACCATTTGGTGGCTCCTGATCGGGTCGGGTCGGGTCGGGACTAACACCAGCCTGAACCTGAGTAGGGACAAGCAAAGAATTTTATTTTTATGAGCTCCCTTGCCGGCTGCAGCAGTTTATTTTGCCCGTAATTCTGCGCGCGAAGATCTGAACGAAGACGACGGAGTCGTAAGTGTTTAAGGTGTATACCGTTCGGTTGGGTGGGATTCGGTTGCCTGTGTGTGTGTAAGAGTGTGACTGAGACGGAACCTGGTTCCGAAGCGATTGTGGAGGTCTTCTAACCGCGGTTCCAATCTCCCGCGAGGGACTTGGCCGGTGAAGGACCGAAGCGACCCCTATAGGATTTGTGGGTGGGTGACAGGTCCTAAAACCCCCTGCAAGACACTCTTACCGGTAACCAAGGGCTGTAGGAATTGCCACAGTAAAATTCCTAGATGGGTCAAACAAAATCGACGACCCAGGACCAGAAGAAAGGGAGCAAATTACCAGACATACCTCCGGAGAGTCCATTAGGAATAATGATTGAAAATTGGGATGAAAGGGGCCCCAGAAAAGGAAAAAGTAAATTAAAATTGGTTCAATATTGCATGGTTGAATGGCCGAAGGAACCTTTAAAACCACATGTCTTTTGGCTTGTTTTTGGATCTTTTGAGGACTGGATTTGCCAGGCCTTATATATATACGTTAATTCAAAGGAACCTTTTAGTCAGGAAGAAAGTGATTATGCAGGATTATGGATTAGGATTTCACGTCCTTTTCCAGCCTCAATACTTCCATTAAAAACAGATGAAAAGTTTGAGGAAGAAGAAGGAGATAAAAACCAAAAAGGAAAGGAAAGAGATGATGAATGGGAGCCACTGGATAACCTACCGCCTCCATATCCTAATAATTCACCTTTGGCGACGACTCCCCTTCCGGTGGCCGTAGCATCTCCATCAGTGCCACCATTACCCCCGCCTCCACCACCAATAGCACCGGAATTAGATCGACCTCCGGCTGCATGTACAAGGAGTAGGACTGCTGCATCTGAGGGAGCTTCTCTATATCCCTTACGAGAAGTACCCCTCGGAGGCAATCAGGGAGGCATCGGGTTTGTGGCAGTCCCATTAAATACCACAGATGTAAGGAATTTCAAGAAAGAAATGGGGACCCTATTAGATGATCCCCTTGGAGTAGCTGAAAAACTAGACCAATTCCTAGGCCCCAATACTTACACCTGGGAAGAAATACAATCCATTTTAGGGATCTTATTTACTGCTGAGGAAAGGGGAATGATTAGACAAGCTGGAATGAGAATTTGGGAAAGACAGAATCAGGCAGGACCCCCGGGAGATCAGAAATGGCCAACTGTGGATCCCCACTGGGATCATCAACAACCCCAAGGAAGACAAAACATGAGGGATTTGAGAACATTAATCATACAGGGAATAAGGGAAGCGGTTCCCCGAGGGCAAAATATTAATAAAGCATTTAATGAACAACAAGGAAAAGACGAATCTCCAACTGAATGGTTAGGAAGGTTGAGGAAAAGCCTACAAATGTATTCTGGAATTGATCCGAATACAGTGGCTGGAACCGCACTCCTTAGAACACAATTCGTAGCCAAATCCTGGGGGATATAAGAAGGAAATTAGAAAAAACGTGAAGACTGGCAGGAAAGAGGATTAGAGGAGTTACTTAGAGAAGCCCAGAAGGTCTATGTTAGGAAGGATGAAGAAAAACAAAAAGCAAAAGCAAAAATTTTTGTAGTAGCAGTAAGGGAAAGTCAGAAAAATAAGACTCCATCCGGAGAGAAAAGGGAAAAAGGAATAGAGCGGACACCCCAGAGACAGCCTTATAGAGAGAGATTTCAAAGAAGAATAGGGGTGTCAGGGGCTCTATCTTCTGGGGACTTCAACATCAACAGAGCCCTTGATAAAATTATTAATAGGTCCCCATAAAGAGGAGGTTTTATTTTTAGTGGATACAGGAGCTGAAAAATCAACCATTCAAAAACTTCCAAAAGGAATAGAAAAAGGGAAGAGTTATATGTCAGTAGTCGGGGCAAAAGGAGAGCCTTTTGAAGTACCTATCTTAAAGGAAAATTTGTCTTAATGATTTACTTTTGCTCCCTGAAGCGGAATACAATTTATTAGGAAGGGACCTGATTTTGAAATTAAATTTGAGCATTCAGAGTCAGGGGGACAAATTGCAGATTAAACGCCTTTTGGGCCTGTCCCCTGGATGAGGGATCCAGAGATTATTTTGCTTTTGAATGGGAGGACCCCGAAACGGGAAGAAAACAGCAATTAAGGTGGACGGTATTACCACAGGGGTTTACAGAGTCACCAAATTTATTTGGGCAAACTTTAGAGAAAATCTTACAGGATTTCACATTACCCAAGGAAGTAAAATTATTGCAATATGTGGATGATTTATTAATAGCAGGAGAAACTGAAGAGGGGACCCAAGAAGCCACCATTAAATTGTTAAATTTTCTAGGGGAAAAGGGATTGAAGGTGTCCCGATCAAAGCTACAGTTTGTAGAACAGGAGGTAAAATACTTAGGACAACTGCTGAAGTGCTAGGAATATATGAAATGCAGCATATGTTACCAGCTCTCAGTCCAACTATCAAAAATAAATGGAATTTCAAACAGAGAGACTGAGGAGAGGCTACATTTTGTAATGTTTGAAGTACAATCAGGCTCCAGCTTCAAGCATACCCAATGTTAATGGATGTGTACTAGGAATTCTGTAGATGCTAACACCTTGAGACACTGATCTTAGCTGTTTGTGCAGCTGCGTGGACTTGGAAATCAGTGTCTAACTGCTACAAATCTGCTGTGCACTTGAAATTTAATTAAGATCTGATGAATGTGAACGTCAGGCTTATTTTGTGGTACACGCTGTCATCAGAACTGTTCCAAAACTCTGTAAACCCTTTAGCACAGAAATCTAATGTTTGTCTGTATCTTGTAATAGTGCAGAATGAAAGGAGGGCAGATTTTAAGTTTACAATTATGTTTGGGTTTTTTTCCCTAGTTTTAATATTTCTGATGATGCTGATAACATTAGTGTTGTTTTAGTGCAAAGGTGTTGCTAAGAAAAATGTCTTTAACAGTTTTTTTAAATAAGAATTATTGAGTAAACATACATTTGGGGAGTTCTTTAATGATATATTATTTATACATAGTTCGTAGCATCTGATGATCAGATAAATCTGCACATTATTGTGACTATTTGTGAACCTTGAAAAAGAAATTGTGCACATACATTGGAAGAAATTCAGAGCACTACATTAAGTTTAACTTTGAGATATGCTGAATACAGCTAAAGCATTGGCCTTTGTAAAGGAAACCCTTTGCAAGACAGAAACATGTATGTACACAGAAATGCTTCTGGCATCAGTAAATCTGTATTTATTTGTGCTGCTGGTATGTTTCTGTATATTGAAACGAATGTGAGCATTTCAGCTGGAAACAGGTTTTATGGTGTCCTGAAATACTTCAGTTGTTTAAAATGGGAATCTGAGCTATAGTAGCAATTAAGGTACTGTTGTAATAAAATCAGTTATACCTTCAGTGGGGAAATCACATGGAAGAAGCAGAGTGCTGCAGTGCTGATAATCTAAACTGTGGAATTGCTTCAAGTGGGAAAATTCTCACTGATTGTTGATATCATGCATATGGTGAAGGTATTAAATAGTACTACCTCCATAGAAGATAGGAAAACATCCGCTGTCTGACAAGGAGGATCATTAAATCAGAGTTTAAGCTTTCCTTTAACAACAAGAAGAGTTCATGTATTAGTGACTCCTGAATTCTGTTGTAGAATTTTTGTCTGCTATAATTGCCTTCTGGTAATCCAGATATTGGAACCTAGCTGGCATGTAACACAAGGGGTTACACGGTGTTACTGGTGGTATGACCAGAAATCAGTGCTTTTTATCTAGTAACTTGTGTAATAATGTTTTGGTGCTTATGCTACACTTTGTTTTTGCATCTTGTCAAGATTCTTTGCTTTGACAATTAAAATTGTATGCAAAGCAAATTACACAGGGATGCTTAACTTGTCAAAAGGTAAACAAGAAAGTGTTTCGACAAGCAGCCACGGGAGGGAGAAAAACAGCTTACAGACCTTTTGAAAGAGTACAAATCGATTTCACTGAATTGCCTAAGGTGGGGAGGATAAAATATCTCTTGGTAATAGTAGATCATTTAACACAATGGGTAGAAGCTTATCCTGTAGCGCGGGCTACTGCACAGATGGTGGTAAAAATTTTATTAGAATACCTGATACCTAGATATGGGATAATCCAGTACATTGATTCAGACCAAGGCACACATTTTACTTCTAAAATAATAAAATTACTATGTCAATCGTTAGGTATTCAATGGGAATATCACACTCCGTGGCACCCACAGAGCTCAGGGAGAGTAGAAAGAATGAATCAAACAATAAAACAACAATTGGCTAAATTAATGATTGAGACACAAATGCCTTGGATGAAATGCCTACCATTAGCACTTTTAATTATAAGAACTAAACCACATAGTGAGACTGGATTATCACCATATGAAATGCTATATGGCATGCCCTATTTTCAAGGAATGCCTTTAGGGAATAATGTAATTGAGGATCAAAGTATCCAACAATATATAATTACCATTGGAAAAAGATTAAAAGAGTTAAGGGAGATTGGAATGGTGACCCAAACACCACCTTTAGGATTTGCAATTCATCAGTTAGAACCAGGCGATAAGGTTCTAATAAAAACATGGAGAGAAGAAAATCTATCTCCTCTCTGGGAAGGACCTTTTCTTGTCCTATTAACTACAGAAACAGCTGTGAGAACTGCCGAAAAAGGATGGACACATGTGTCGCGAGTGAAAGGTCCAGTGAAGGAGTGGAGAGTCACATCTGAGCCCGGAGAAACTAAGCTAACCATCAGCCGAACTTGAAGAGGCCTTCATCCAAGAGCATAAGCTAAGTTGCTGTGGGAATTTCATTATGACTACTCCTGTAGAGACAATTTATATCCCCTAGGGATAGCAATAAGCTTGCTACAGGGTACACGGGATTTTTGGGACATAGCATACCAATTAGCTGAAAAGACCACCCCCCCACAAGATGAAGGAAGAGGGCAAGACCGGAGAGGGAACCAGTGTTGCGGCTTGAAAAGGTCTGCCAAGGGCTGCAACCCCTTTGGGCTGTGACCGCCGATCACTATGGCCCTGACCGGACCTCTTCTAGTCCTACTCGGGGTGAGTTCCTTAACCCTGGCTATGACTGTATGGGCCAGAAAATAGGAAGCTGCTTTAACGAGACTGTATGCTATGATCCCAAAGAACTCCCTTATCAATACTGGGTAGATCTTGGGAAGTTTATCATAAAATAGAAACAGGAGTGAAATATGAAATTCCCACAGTTACTAAAAATTTATTTGTAAATGATTAAATGTAAATTTGAAGGGATGTTTGTGGAAAATTTAATCTTAGTAATTGTTGTTTCGAAATTGATGATGAAGAAAAAGCTGTAAAGGAACTTGTAAAAGAAATTAAGAAAATTGCACATGTAGTATTGGGGATATGTGGAGGATTGTTAATAATTCCATGTTTAATACCTTGTTTTATACAAAGAATGCAGAAAACTGCAGTACCTGTTGATCCGAACCAGGGAAAGAGAAGGCTCATGCCCTGATGCGGCAAGTATTGACTCAATTAGAAACAAAACCACGAATCAATACCATAAAAAAAAAGTTGGGGATTGTGAAATGTGTTCACCTGATTCGTGTCAATATGGAACAATGCTAGGGTCGTTTGGGGAAATGTGCCTTCCTGCAGAAGCCACTTAAGGAACATTAAACCGTGTTTTGTTTTTGGTTTTTTGTTAACTGCATGATGATTAAGCATAGGGTCATCCTAAGGACGAGGTGATGTCTCTAGAGCGCATGCGTAATACCTAGGGTCATCCTAAGGGCGAGCCGAGGAAGACTACTGACTTCATCCACCGACCACCAGATGGGAGTCGAGAAGACCCCAAAAGGTGAAGAGGGCATGCGCCAAAGAAGACACGCCCATCATTAGTAACTCTATGAATATGTATTGGTAGCTATGAATATGTATTAGTAAAAGGAATATAAACCGGAAACGGAGAATGTACGGTGTGCGTCTTGGTTGAGCGGAGGCTCCCGGCGCACCCAGCGCTGTTTGCTTGTCTTTACTCGTTTAATAAATTATAAATTTTTGATCATTTATCACACTCATCCTTGGGGAAATTAACCCTATCCCTGCCGGAACCAGGACGGGGTTAAACCATGACACATCCTTAACACCATAATAATGTTCATCGTGTAAAAGGAGGAAGCAGATCCTGGGATATCTAAGACTGTCGTTTAGCTTAAAGATCCTCCAACCCTTTTCCCCCTCGGATAGGAGGATACTACGTATATTAACATGTAGCAGAGCCTCAAACAAGGGGATGTCACTCAACATGACCTTCCTGTGCACAGACCACCCCAGTTGATCACGTGGCTTTTTTGCTCTGTTTAACAATTCTGCATCTGTCAGTTCCCGCACAGCTGTAAGACTCGCGAGACTCAGAGCAAAACAGAGATTATTGTTGCTCTTATTTAGATCCGCTTTTTTAGCACTGCTTTTTGTCTATAATTTTGTAATGGGGGATAGACTGCAGGGTTCTGCGTACCTCACCCTCAACAGCTTTTACAGTAATAATAGCCAGGCAGAAAGTCTGATCAAAACACATCTCTCTCACTCTGCAGGAGATTGCTGACCCAGTCTAAAAATTTCTCTGTGTTCATATTGTTTAAATTAATACTGAGAGATTATAAATAGTTATGTGTAATAAGTAATTTAGCTTCAGCTAAAATGGATGTATGTTTTCTACAGCTTCAGCTGAGATGGGTGTGTGCTTGCTATGCAGTTAACAGATACCTGCTTGCTATGGCTTCAGCTAAGATAGGTATGCGCTTGCTATGCGTTTGGGGGAAGGGATAGTGTTAGATGGATATCAGAAGAAAACAACAGTTGAAAGTACTGGATCGTTGTGAAAAGCAAAAGGTGGTGTCATTAGCCAAGATAACCACAGGAGTGTGAAGAGTAAACAAGCCACCAGGAGGACAAGGTGATAAAGACTTCAAGGACCACCAAGAAGCACAGCGCCTGCGCGGCTAGAGGGGAGGGGGCATGTTTGGGGGTGGGTTGCATTCCAAGAACTCATTGACTATGTAATTGGGGGGAGGTTGTATGCTAAAAAGCTCATTGAATATGCAAATGTTTTCGAGGAAAAAACATGAATAGGTATGAGGAATATGGAATAAAAACCCGCGTTTGTAATGGAGAAATTGAGGCACAGGAGGAGAAATCCCCTGTGTAGCTCCCAGCCCTGTAATAAATATCCTTTGCTCCACCGAATTTGCCCCTGACTAAAATTCAATACAGTGAGCGTGTTTCTCACATTATGTATGCTGACAGCTTCAAGACAGAGCCGAGATTCAGACTGCCTAAATATCATCCAAATTTTAGACTTCAGATCCTATGTCTGAGGGTAACCAAAAAAATTTGTTTTCCGGATACTGTAGTATGTACGAGGAACCTGAAATTTAATACAAATCATAGAATCATAGAATGGTTTAGGTTGGAAGGGACCTTGAAGATCATCGAGTTCCAACCCCCCTGCCACAGGCCGGGATACCTCTCACTAGACCAGGTTGCCCAAGGCCACGTCCAGCCTGGCCTTGAACACCTCCAGGGATGGGGCTTCAACAACCTCTCTGGGCAACCTGTTCCAGTGCCTCACCACCCTTAAAGTGAAAAACTTCTTCCTAATGTTTAATCTAAACCTGCCCTCTTCCAGCTTAAAGCCGTTCCCCCTCGTCCTATCACTACATGCCCTAGTAAAAAGTCCTTCCCCAGCTCTCCTGTAGGCCCCCTTTAGGTACTGGAAGGCCGCAATAAGATCTCCCCGGAGCCTTCTCTTCTCCAGGCTGAACAGCCCCAACTCTCTCAGCCTCTCCTCATAGGAGAGGTGCTCCAGCCCTCTGATCATCCTCGTGGCTCTCCTCTGGACGCGCTCCAGCAGGCCCATGTCCTTCTTATGTTGGGGACTCCACAGCTGGATGCAGTACTCCAGGTGGGGTCTCACGAGAGCAGAGTAGAGGGGCAGAATCACCTCCCTTGACCTGCTGGCCACACTTCTTTTGATGCAGCCCAGGATACGGTTGGCCTTCTGGGCTGCGATCGCACACTGCTTGCTCATGTCGAGCTTCTCATCAATCATCACCCCCAGGTCCTTCTCCACAGGGCTGCTCTCCAGCCATTCTCCGCCGAGCCTGTATTTGTGCTTGGGATTGCCCCAACCCAGATGTAGGACCTTGCACTTGGCCTTGTTGAACTGCATGAGGTTGGCTTGGGCCCACCTCTCCAGCCTGTCCAGGTCCCTCTGGATGGCATCCCTCCCCTCCAGCGTGTCTGCCTCGCCAAACAGCTTGGTATCATCAGCAAACTTGCTGAGGGTGCACTCTACCCCACTGTCCATGTCGCTAACAAAGATGTTGAAAAGTACAGGTCCCAGTACCGACCCCTGAGGAACGCCACTCGTCACTGCTTTCCACTTGGACACCGAGCCGTTGACCGCAACCCTTTGAGTGCGACCATCCAGCCAGTTCTTTATCCACTGAGTGGTCCATTTATCGAATCCATGTCTCTTCAATTTAGAGACCAGGATATCGTGTGGGACAGTGTCAAACGCTTTGCACAAGTCCAGGTAGATGACATCAGCAGATCTTCCCTTGTCCACTGCCACCGTAACCCCTTCGTAGAAGGCCACCAAATTTGTCAGGCATGACTTGCCCTTGGTGAAGCCATGTTGGCTCTCGCCAATCACCTCCTTGTTTTCCATGTGCCTCAGCAGAGTTTCCAGGAGGATCTGCTCCATGATCTTGCCAGGCACAGAGGTGAGACTGACTGGCCTGTAGTTCCCCGGGTCTTCCTTGTTTCCCTTTTTGAAAATAGGGGTTATGTTTCCCCTTTTCCAGTCGGCAGGAACCTCGCCAGACCGCCACGACTTCTCAAATATGATGGCTAGTGGCTTCGCGACTTGATCTGCCAGTTCCCTCAGGACCCGCGGATGTATCTCATCAGGTCCCATGGACTTGTGCACCTTCAGGTTCCTCAGGTGGTCTCTCACTTGATCTTCATCTACAGTGGGCGGTGCTCCGTTTTCCCAATCCTCTCCTTTGCAATCTGCGTCTTGGGCAGTGCGGCTGCTGTCCTTGTCTGTGAAGACTGAGGCAAAAAAGTCATTGAGTACCTCAGCTCTGTCGCTGTCCCGGGTAACCAGTTCTTGTGTTTCCTTCCGGACAGGGCCTACATTTTCCCTAGTCTTTCTTTTCTCACTGATATACCTATAGAAGGATTTTTTGTTTGTCTTAATGTCCCTGGCCAGATTTAGATTTTTAGATACATAATACAACTGAGATTATAACAACTACAATGAGCAATATAAGCAAGCCAGTTTTCACAATCATGGCTATCCAACTTTTGATTCCCCAACCTGATAGTATTTGATTCAGCCATCCCCATTCATCATCTTTTCTCAGCTTTTGTATTCCTTGATACAATTCTCTGATGCTCTGGTGTACTGATTTGGAGTGGTCTGAGAGGTTCATACAACACATCCCGTCAAAAGTCTTCACACCCATGACATGCGCTAATAACAAAAATCTATGGCAGCCTTATTCTGGAGTGTAGCGTTAGATTGTTTAGCAAGCCAATATCCTAATTTATTAAGCGTGGTTAAAGCGTGTGCTGCTGCTACTCCTGGTGCAAAAAAAACAAGGCAAAAATTGTTTGTGTAGTACACACAGCTATCTATCATGAGTGATCCTACAAGTTCTAGCTCTTGCGGCTCGGCATGGAGGGGTGGCAGATATGCAGCCCATCCAGCCCGGCTATCAGCAAGAGTTGTGGAGCCATTACCTAGGAATTGCGTTTGTAAGTTGGAAGGCCATTGGTCAGACGGAAGACCGACTAGACAGGTGGAAAATGGATTCTCGGGTGATGCTGTGGATAGGCAGATGGAATCTTGACCGGTCATATTTGCCAAAGCCACCCAGACATTCCTTTGAAACTGCAGGGGTGATCAAGCCCTGCAATTTCTGCATCCAAAAGAAGGACGCAACTACTTATCAGCAAGCTCTTAAGATTCTTTGGGCCCAATTTGTTGCACCATCTCTTGGTCACGGTCTATCTGTCGTCCTTCCAATGCTGGTTTTATCGCTCTGCTCGGGACCCACACTGGGCCTGTTCCTGTAGAGACACACATGTACCCTCGACCATGAAAAATGACTGGCGCTGGTCCCACCCATGCTCCGGTGCTCGGGTATTTATAATGTACCATAAATTTAGGCAGGGTAGTGGTACTATTCAGCTTAATGTTTTGATGGTGTATCACTACTGGCGGTTCCTCTTGATCGCCCATAAGACACAAGTAATTTAGCGTAAACAATACTCTGTGTAATCGCTGTTGTGCATCTGTGTCTTCACCCTTTTGCTTATTTAGATAATCTTTTAGCACTTGATGGGTTCGCTCAACCAAGCCTTGCCTGGTTGGTTAGTGGGGTATTCCTGTTACTTGTTTAATTCCCCATCTCAATAGAAAAGTTCTCACCTTTTGACTAATATATGCAGGCCCGTTGTCTGTTTTAATCTGTTCGGGCACTCCTAACACAGCAAAGCATGCAAGTAAATGCTTGCATACATGATGCGCTTTTTCCCCTGGTAATGCTGTAGCCCATATCATTTTTGAAAAAGTATCAATTGTAACATGTACATATTTCAATCGGCCAAATTCTGTAATGTGTGTTACATCCATTTGCCATACTTCCAGCGCCTTTAACCCTTTCGGGTTCACCCCTAGTCCCACTCCTGGTCCATGATTCCCACACCTAGGGCATGCTCGTATAATAGAGCGTGCTTCATTTTCGGTTAATCCAAATTGCCTTTTTAAGCCTTTAGCATTTTGATGGAAGTTGTCATGACTTTGTCTGGCTTGCTGAAATTTGTCAATTGGAGGTAAATGTCGCACTGCACTGACCAGGTTATCGGCAATTTGATTACCCAATCCTAAACCTAAATTCAACTGATGACTGCGAATATGGATGATTCAACAAGACGCAGTTCGTTGACCCAGAGTGAATCTCAGCTGGATAAATAATTTTCCCAACCTTGGGTTGGTTGTTTCCCTAAGGAGGGCATCTTCTAGTCATGGCGCTACCCCAGCCACATACAGGGAGTCTGTTACTACATTTAAGGGGGCTGTTAGCCAGTTGCTTAGTGCCCAGACTACCACAGTAAGTTCTAATGTTTGAAGGGAGTCTTGTGGCTGCCCCTCCAGTATGTGCTGGCACCATCGTCCTTTATCCTGCCAGACACACACCGCACGGCAAAGCCGCTTTCCAGCGTCTGTATACACTGTGAGACCATCAGCCAGTGGTTCTCGCCTGACTTTTGTTTTTGTCATCCACTGATTTCATTCTAATACTTGCCACATTTTCCCTTTTGGTTGTTGCGAATGTATACGACCACTATAGCCTATTAATGCTTCTTGGATGGGAGTTGAGTTACGCAACCACCATTCTAAATCGGCACCATTCACTGGAATACTGACATCATCAGGTTCCGTTCCACTAATCTCTACGATTCTTGTTCTGCCCTTCCTGATCAACTCCCCTATTGCCTCCGGTCTTGTTTGAATGCTAGACTTGGGTTGTACTCTTAAAAAGACCCATTCTAAAATCTTAAACATGTCTCCTGATGATTTGACACCTGATGATTTGTCAGTGGCACAGGTGGGGCGGGGGAGAATTTCCCCCTTTCCTGTTTGCCACTGACACATAACTGCATACGGTGATTCAACAGTATTACAAATTAACAGAGAAATAGGCAACTCCAAGAGCAGTTGCACACCCACTGAATGTCTCCTAGTAAAGTCTGTACGTCTGTCAATGTCCTCAGTTGAGTTGTCAAGTCTGTCTTTTGCAGGCAAATTTTCGCGTCTGAAATAGACCATCATCAAGACGTTTCAGCACTGTTCGTAACACTTTATCTGTATTCTCGTGTGATTGATCCTGGCAGTCGTCAACAGGTGGTGTTGCAGGATCAGATGAGTCAGTGGAGGGGGGGCAGAGGAGGAGCCGAAGGCATAGGTCGTCAGGTTTCTCCTCCTGGCTGCGACGGCGACTGCGGCCACACCCCCTCTCGGGTCTCCTGAGGCGCCACTTCCGCGTTTTGTTCAGTCGGCTGCCTCGGCTCGGGAGCGGCGACTTCCGCCCTTTGTGTCGCCGGAGCAAGGTCGGCGCCCGCGCGGACCTCGGCAACAGTTTTATACGTAACTCCAGTCATCCCTTTCACTGCCGGCTGCCCGAAGAATCGTGCCCACGCACCAGGTTTTGTTTCAGTGCTCTCCGGACCCAGCATTTGATCGGCGGCACAGGCCACCTCCCTCTCCGCCTTCATGGCCTTTAAAGATAACACCGTGCGCCACAACTCGCAAACAGCCTTTATCTCCTTCTCCTCTTTCTCGCTCCCGGTTATCGTTTTTTCCCACATTGTATCACCGAAAGATCGCCATTCCATGGGGGAAAACATCATATGCGTATCTTTAAAATGCCCCCACCGTTGTCCCAACTTAATCAGCTTAATCAGCTGTTTCGGCGCTGCCTCAATCCCTCTCTTAGAGAGGATACTTGCGAGCAGCGTCGCTGTTGCTTCAAGCTCCATGATAGCAACTTCACCTTTTTAAACCTGGAAGGCGAGAGGCCACCTCGAACCGTGTCTGCCGTAGTCTATGCTCCTGAGCAGCACTCCTTCCAGCTGTGTTTCCCACTCCCCTCCTCTCGCTGCTTACCGCAGTCTCAGAGAATTCAGTCCTGCTGAAGGGTTACAGTTGACATCCTCTGCTACCAGATGTCGGAGTGGGATTGGAACCGGAGTAACGACGCAGTCTCAATGTGAGTATGATCGTCCTCGTTTATTGCATATTTTAGCAGAGTATATATAGACTCGCAGCAAAGCATGCATAGTCAACAACGCTATGATTGGTCCAGCTCCCCTGTTCACGTACAACGCCCCCCAACCCGATTGGCTAAGACCCTCTGTTCACGCGCCTCTGTTTAACTTTTCTCCCGGGTAGGGTGATGTCACCTTTCTTGTTTACTTAGATCTTTTCTCCCTCACTCTGGGTGCTTAATTCAAACCCTGGGTTGCTCACCAGAACCAAACCATGCCCTTTTTCATTTAAGAATCTCTCCACAATATCTAGCGTTACAAAATGAGAGCAAAAATTGCACCCGGGTAGCAAACAGTAGTCTCTTTAGATGTAAGAAAGAGGGTATGAATCCATTCTCAGGAATTAAAGACATCTCGCAATATTGGGAAAATATAGAGGATACAACGAAAGAGTTTTGGCAGGCACCAGATGGGTTGTTCTAGATATGTGGAAACCGGGCGTTCCCAGAATTACCACCTAATTGGGGGGGAACTTGCACCTTAGGAATAATTCAACCAGGATTTTTCTTACTGCCATCTAAAGACGGTGACGAGCTAGGAGTGCCGGTATATGAAAGCTTGAAGAGACAGAAGCGGAACGTAATAGGAGGACATCAAAGGTGGGGAGAAGATGAGTGGCCCCCTCAACGAATCATAGAAACCTATGGACCGGCCACGTGGGCCCAGGACGGTAGCTGGGGATATAGGACCCCCATCTATATGCTGAATCAGATTATAAGGCTACAAGCGATAGTTGAGCTGATAACTAACAAAACGGCTTCAGGACTAGAACTGTTATCTCAACAACAAACTCAGACAAGGGCAGCGGTTTACCAAAATCGGCTCGCACTAGACTATCTGCTAGCAGTACAGGGGTGTGTGCGTGGAAAATTCAACATATCTGATTGTTGTTTAAAAATTGATGATAATGGAGAAGCAGTACGAGGAATTGCTACTGATATCCGGAAAATAGCACATGTACCGGTGCAAAAATGGAAATCAATAGCAGATGCCAGTTGGTGGGATGGACTGCTAGAGGTTGCTTGGTGGAAGAAATTGGGACTGGTTTTACTGTGTGCCTTAGCAAGCTTCTTATTTGTGCCTTGTTTAATACCTTGTTTCATAAGATTAATTCGCAGTGTAATCCAAGGAATGCAGATAACTGCCACGTCTATAGATCCAAGGACGGCAGCATCAGGGCCTCAGAAACTCATGATACTGAGAAAACCTAAGAAAAAAGAAGACCTCGAGGAAGCCACTTGAATTCTTAGTAAAATGGAAGAATCCTGCAGAATGAATGTAGAACGCTTCAGCAAAATTAAATGATGAAAAGAAAAAGGGTGGAATTGTAATAAGTAATTTAGCAAGAGAATTTTGCTTCAGCTAAAATGGATGTATGTTTTCTACAGCTTCAGCTGAGATGGGTGTGTGCTTGCTATGCAGTTAACAGATACCTGCTTGCTATGGCTTCAGCTAAGATAGGTATGCGCTTGCTATGCGTTTGGGGGAAGGGATAGTGTTAGATGGATATCAGAAGAAAACAACAGTTGAAAGTACTGGATCGTTGTGAAAAACAAAAGGTGGTGTCATTAGCCAAGATAACCACAGGAGTGTGAAGAGTAAACAAGCCACCAGGAGGACAAGGTGATAAAGACTTCAAGGACCACCAAGAAGCACAGAGCCTGCGCCGCTAGAGGGGAGGGGGCATGTTTGGGGGTGGGTTGCATTCCAAGAGCTCATTGACTATGTAATTGGGGGGAGGTTGTATGCTAAAAAGCTCATTGAATATGCAAACGTTTTCGAGGAAAAAACATGAATAGGTATGAGGAATATGGAATAAAAACCCGCGTTTGTAATGGAGAAATTGAGGCACAGGAGGAGAAATCCCCTGTGTAGCTCCCAGCGCTGTAATAAATATCCTTTGCTCCACCGAATTTGCCCCTGACTAAAATTCAATACAGTGAGCGTGTTTCTCACATTATGTATGCTGACAGCTTCAAGACAGAGCTGAGATTCAGACTGCCTAAATATCATCCAAATTTTAGACTTCAGATCCTATGTCTGAGGGTAACCAAAAAAATTTGTTTTCCGGATACTGTAGTATGTACGAGGAACCTGAAATTTAATACAAATAACATCTACTTGGAGATTCCAAGTATTTCCTACTTGTTATTAAGCAAAATAATCCACTTAAAACTCTTACTGTACTATTAGTCTTCTACTACAAGGAAAAGGGAAGGATTTCCCCCTTGTATTCAAGATCCTTTATGCCACTCCAATCAACTGTGGAATTGGCAAACAAGTGATCTTCTCGTAATTACATGCTCTTTCCGCATACAGACTTCCAGACCTTCTCAGACATTGTGGGACTATATCAGCAGCAGTTCCAAAATAGTAAAATGGTAATGATTTTTTTCGGACAGCACTAATATGCAATGGTGACCATGACGAGATCTCAAATTTTTCAGTAGGGTCTAACGGAGAAATAATGGTGCTAAACAACTGAGAACATGAACTTTCAAGTGAGATCAATGAAAAACAAGAAAAAAAAACAGACAAGGTAAATGGTTTGAGGTAAAACAGAACCAATTTTATTTTCAGCAATTTTACTTTTCAGTTAAGCCTCTTCTAACTCTCTGAAATTAATGGCATATTCTTCAGACAGTGTCCGCTACCAGAGTGATAAAGCCTGATGTTTATAGTTAATACCAAGGAATGGTATGCAGAGAGGCTCCTGCTAATACTTATTGCTATAACACCCAAGGCCAACCAATTTTATTTGCCCCATTGGAGGGTCGGAAGCGGAAGAGCATAGCGGGATCATGCCTGTGGGGAGGAGCAGACAGGACAGGTGACCCAAAACTGACCAACGGGGTATTCTGACGTGCGGAAAACAGACTCCACAAACGAGAAGGTTGTAAAGTAGGTATGTTTATTCAGCACTGGGCAGCACAGGGGGTCGCCCCACCACAATCGTGCACACCCAATGCAGCGGCTTTCTCAAATATATATACTACTTAATGACATAATCATGAGATTTCCCAATATGCCAATACATATGCATGACCTGTCCACACTTTGTATTAAAATTAGCTCTAAGAAATCATTTTCATAAACTCCTCCCAACTGCGCTTGCGCAGTGACTCCTGGTGGTGGTCGTTGAGGGTCGTGAGGATGAAGGCTAATGATTCCTCTTCATCACTGCAAGTAACCTTTTGTCTTTGCGCAGACTCAGTTCTTCTCTGGTCTTTGTCCAGACCGCAGGGTTGGTTTCAACCGCTTTTCGAGACATGTTCTTGTTCATTATCAGGAGCTGTCCTTGGCGATGTCACTAGACTTCTTGCTTCGTCTAGTTTTCAGCAAACATTTAACCGCGGGTTTTATCAGGCCTGCCTTTTAAGTTATATCACTACTACTACCCCCTGACTCAGTCCCCCCTTTTCTAAAAGATTAGTAAATTCTTTTACTACTCCTGATTCTAACACTATATTACTATATTTTAACATAATGGTTTTATATTTTTTCAAAATACTTGTTAGACTCTAATTTCCATCGTAGTTGATTCTTCTTCCATTCGCTATGAGTCACCTGTGTTCTGACAACACCATAGGGCACACCGGACCATTAAACAAAAAACTACAAACAAAATCACAAGTATAATCATTATAACAAATAATTGTTTCAGCCATATTAGGTTTGGTAGCCAAGAGGTTAGTTTTTTCCAAAACTCGAAAAACCCCCACGAGGTATCATCTTCGCTCACTTTATGTAAGATTTTCGTTTGGTCCCGGATTTCCTGCAAGTCTGTAGTAACCCGTCCGCTCTGATCTACATACATACAACAGCTGGTATTAAGTATTGTGCATACTCCTCCCTGTGAGGCTAACAATAAATCTAGGGCCATACGATTTTGTAGTACTACTTGTGACAAACTAGAAGTTTCTTCTTGTATAGTTATGATGGCGTCTATAGTCTTTTTCTCGATGTTCTCTACTACAGCTGAGATGTTCACTATTGCTTTTTCTAGTTCACTCACACCTAACCATGGAATGAACCATCGGGCAAAGCTGTGGAAAGCAGTTGGTCTCTCTATCAAAGGGTTGCTTGTTCTTCGATCTCTGTTTAGAGTGGTACTTCGCTTTTTCCTAGGACTCTGTGTCGCTTTATCTATGATAGTAATATTAGGAATTAAGGCACCTAAAGTACATGCTCCCTGCCACCCCAGAGGTAAAACCTTCCAAGCTGTGGTGCCGCACAACCAATACCACCCTGTTCCGAGTGGTACTGGAAGGCCAGTATAATTTAGCAGCCGGAAGGCTGAATCAATATTAGTTATGTTCAGTGAGACGGACCTATTACAATTTAAATATTCTCCAATGGACGTACCTTTCCCTGAGCCTACCAGGCAACGATCTCCAGTAATGATGGCTGTTATGGTTTTAATTTCTAGTTTTTGGCCCCATTTGGCTGGGGAATCCTTCCTAAGAGTGGTGTTAGTCCAGTAACTAAAATTTGTCCAAGGAACACTTAATGGCAGTGGAACGCCTATCAAAGGTGTCCCATGACTAGAATCTCTTGGCATTTGAGTACAAACACAACAACTGGTCTTGTTTATGATCTGAGTAATATTTTGTGTTAATTGAACATAAGAATTTCTTTGCCAAGCAACCACGCTAATTATGTGTAGATAGACAAAATACAAACAAATCGTGGTCCACATTCTACCTTCGTAGTCTAAGTTTCAAAGGTCCCTGAATTTCGGAAGTCCAAACCCTTCGTGGTGCTTTCTTCACCCTGGTGTGATGTATCCAGGCATTCTGTTCCTTGATTCTGATTGCTGTGAAGGATGTGAGGAGTACTTGGAATGGTCCTTCCCACTGCGGCTCCAGAGCCTTTTCTGTAAGAGACTTCATATACACATAGTCTCCAGGTTGTATGTTATGTACAGGCCCATCCAAACCCCTACTTCGAGTTCCAACCACATGTTTCTCAACTTTGCTGAGTTGTTTGCCTAATGCCACCATATAGGAGGTCATGATTTCATCCCCAGCTTGTGTGGACATCCCTTTCTGTATTCCATAAGGTCGTCCATACAAGATTTCAAAAGGGCTCAGTCTTTCTTTTGCTCTTGGCCTAGTTGGTATGCGCAAAAGAGCCAAGGGAAGAGACTGAGGCCAGGCCAAGTTAGTTTCCTGTCCCAATTTCACAATCTGCTGTTTGATTAGGTAGTTCATTTTTTCTACTTGGCCACTTGACTGAGGGTGATATGGGGTATGAAGCTGCCAATCTATTCCCAAATGGCGGCTAATTTGTTGTACTACTCTCGAGATGAAATGTGGCCCTCTATCAGATGATATGGTTGCCGGAACCCCAAAGCGTGGTATTATCTCTTGTATTAATGTTTTGGTTACCTCCCAAGCCTTGGCTGTCCTGGTAGGGAATGCTTCTGGCCAACCTGAAAAGGTATCAGTTAATACCAATAAGTATCGATACCCCCCTTTTCTTGGGAGTTCTGTGAAGTCAATTTGCCATTGTTGCCCAGGCCCGTTGCCTCTCCCAATTTGGCCTATGTCTGGTTTGGAGGATTCTTAGGATTAGTCTGGAGGCAAAGCTCACACTGCTGAGTCACTTGTCTCACAGTGGTATATAAATTTCTAGCTACGATCTCTTTAATTAGGTGTTATATAAGGCCTCTGCCCCCCAATGCCTCTTTCTGTGTTCTTCTCTTACCAGAGACCATGTTAGATAGGAGGGAACGATTAGTTTCCCTTGTGGGGTGTGAGCCCACCCCTCTTTATTATATGACCCTTCTAAATCTGTGATAAGCTTCTGATCTTCCTTGGTATATTCTGGCTTACCTTCTAGGGAGATTCGCCCATCAGGGACCAGAGCCCCTTCTGTTTTTACCTTTGTTTTGGCTACCTGCTTTGCCTCTCTGTCCGCCAGCTCATTTCCGCTTTCCAACTCCGAGTTTACTTTCTGGTGAGCCTTAATGTGCATGATCGCCACTTTCTCAGGGAGTTGGACTGCCTCCAGCAGTTTCAGGATCTCCTCTGCATGCTTGATTCTTTTGCCCTGTGAATTCACTAATCCTCTCTCCTTCCAGATAGCTCCATGCGCATGTACGACTCCAAAGGCATATTTCGAGTCTGTATAGATATTCACAGCTTTGCCTTGGGCTAATTCCAAGGTGCGGGTCAGAGCAATTATCTCTGCCTTCTGTGCAGAGGTATTCATGGGCAAAGGCCCTGACTCTGTTATTTCTTGACTGGTGGTAATGGCATATCCAGCATACTTTCTACCACTTAGGACATAGCTGCTTCCATCTGTGAACCAGTTTTCCGTGTTTTCCATAGGACTGTCTTTCAGGTCCGAAAGGCTCGAATATGTTGCTTCGATGGTCTCCAGACAATCATGATGCACTGGTTCTCCCGTATTCCCACTGAGGAAAGAGGCTGGATTGACAATGTTAGTGATTACAATTTCCACATCATCTTGTTCTAGCATTATAGCCTGATATTTCAAGAATCTCTGTGGGGAAAGCCAGTGTCCTCCTTTCGCTTCCAGTACTGCAGATACTGTATGGGACAGTAACACAGTCATTTTCTGGCCCAGGGTGAATTTTCGGGCTTCCTGGATGTTTAGTACTATGGCCGCGACCGCTCGCAAGCATCCAGGCCAACCCTTTGCAGTTGTACCCAATTGCTTGGAGAAGTAGCAACTCCTCGCCGATATGGGCCTAGATCTTGCACCAGTATTCCTAGGGCAATTCCTTAATTGTATATAGGATGATAATGGAAGATTTAATTATACCATGACTTAAATTCATTTAACTATTTTTAAGTTTAATTTTCAATGTCATAGAACCATAGAATGGTTTGGGACGGAAAGGACCTTTAAGGACCAACTAGTCCAAACCCCCTGCCATGGGCAGAGAGATCTTTCACTAGATCAGGTTGCTCAAAGCCCCATACAACCTGACCTTGATCACGTCCAATGATGAGGCATCCACAACTTCTCTGGGCAACCTGTTCCAGTGTCTCACCACTCTCATCGTAAAAAATTTCTTCCTTATATCTAATCTAAATCTACCCTCGTTCATTTTAAAACCGTTGCTTCTTGTGCTGTCATACATACATACATACATACAGGCCCTTGTAAAAAGTCAGGAACCTGACTGGTCGGTAGTTCCCAAAGTCTTCCTTTTTACCCTTTTTTAAAATTAGCGCAATGTTTCCCTTTTTCCAGTCACTGGGGACTTTGCCTTACTGCCATCACTTTTCAAATATCATGGAGAGTGGCTTGGCAACTACATCAGCCAATTCCCTCAGGACTCTGGGATACATCTCGTCAGGTCCCATTGACTAGTGTATGTTCAGGTTCCTCAGGTGGTCTCACAGAATCACACAATAGTCAGGGTTGGAAGGGACCTCTGGAGATCATCTAGTCCAACCCCCCTGCCACAGCAGGGTCACCTACAGCAGGTTGCACAGGACGGCATCTGTAGCTCAGGGCTCGACTGGTCTTAGCAAAACCTCCAGTAATGCTCAACTGATAAAGGAGGACATTTTGGAACTTGTTGGTCACAAGCCCTGGGGAAAACAGGATAGCAGTCTTGCTTAGAAGGAACAGAGAGTGCTTGCTTTGTCTAAGAATAAGAGAGTTATTTTGAAAGCAGAAACTATTGTTTGGCTTGAGATAAGCTTAGAATAATATGTTAGTGTTAGCATTTGTATTAACTCATCAGTAAGTGTCTAGTATAAAGAATTAACCACTCAGCTGAAGAAAAGCTGTCTTCTAATTTGCCTTCTGATCTGTATAAAAGAGTGTAAAGGATCTTAATAAAATGACATCTTGCTTGCATCAAGCTGTGTCCCATCTCTCAATCGCGGCAGGCATCCAGGCGGGTTTTGAATGTCTCCAGAGTGGGAGACTCCACAACCTCTCTGGGCAGCCTGTTCCAGTGCTCTGCCACCCTCAGAGTAAAGAAGTTCCTCCTCATGTTAAGATGGAACTTCCTGTGCTCAAGTTTGTGCCCATTACCTCTAGTCCTATCACTGGGCACCACTGAAAAAAGACTCTTCTCATCTACGTGGCACCCTCCCCTTAAGTATTTATAAGTATTGATAAGATCCCCTCTCAGTCTTCTTTTCTCTAGACTAAAAAGCCCCAAGTCCCTGAGCCTCATAAGAAAGATGTTCCAATCCCCTAATCATCTTGGTAGCCCTTTGCTGGACTCTCTCCAGCAGTTCCCTGTCCTTCTTGAACCGGGGAGCCCAGAACTGGACACAGGACTCCAGCTGCGGCCTCACCAGGGCAGAGTAGAGGGGGAGGATGACCTCCCTCGACCTGCTGGCCACACTCTTCTTGATGCACCCCAGGATGCCATTGGCCTTCTTGGCCACCAGGGCACATTGCTGGCTCATGGACATCCTGTTGTCCACCAGGACTCCCAGGTCCCTTTCCACAGAGCTGCTCTCCAGGAGGTCAGCCCCCAACCTGTACAGATGCATGGGGTTATTTCTCCCCAGATGCAGTACCCTACACTTGCCCTTGTTGAATTTCATCAGGTTTTTCTCTGCCCAACTCTCCAGCCTGTCCAGGCCACGCTGTATGGCAGCACAGCCTTCTGGCGTGTCAGCCACCCCTCCCAGTTTTGTATCATCAAACTTGCTGATGGTACACTCTATCCCTTCATCCAGGTCATTGATGAATATATTGAACAGGACTGGACCCAGCACTGACCCCTGAGGGACACCACTTGTTACTGGCCTCCAACTAGACTCTGCACCACTAACCACAACCCTCTGAGCTCTATCTTTCAGCCACTGTTCAATCCACCCCACTGTCCATTCATCTAACCCACACTTCCTAAGCTTGTCTGTGAGGATGATGTGGGAGACAGTGTGGAAAGCCTTGCTGAAGTCAAGGTAGACAACATACACTGCCCTCCCTTCATCCACCCATCCAGTCACGCCATCGTAGAAGGCTATCAGATTAGTCAGACATGACTTCCCCTTGGTGAATCCATGTTGACTACTTCTGATAACCTTCTTTTCCTCCAGATGCTTGGAGATGACGCCCAGAATGAGCTGTTCTCTCATAGAAAATGCCTCTCCTCATAGAAAATTAACTGCCTCACTACTCCATTTTCCTTTGTTTACAGGGGCCATATTCATACTGTTGATATGGACACATTACATACATAGAGAAGAAATTTTTTTTAAAAAAGTAAGCAGCTTTTATCATCATCCAGAAACCAAGGACACTAGAACATGTTTCAAATAAATATGAAGATGACATTGTTACAAGCAACTTTCCAGTGCTGCTGTAAAAACTGTAATAATAAAGTGTGATGCCATTGCTAATCCTTTTTGGGGAAAGCTAGAATAGCAATCATGTCCTCTGTGAATTTCTGATAAGTGACTTAGTTGAACCGAAAAGCAATCCATACTGAAATGCAGTGAGGTTCCTGGTGGAACACCTATCAACCATCTGTCATTTATATTCTGCAGCTTTCTATAACTGCTATACTATCCCAATTAAGTATACCGAAACTTTCATCATAATAAGCAAGTGCTATTTGCATATTTTCATGCACACAAATTTTATTCACTTATGCAAGTGCTCACTAAATAAAATCTTATTATGGCATCACTTTCTAGATATATTCACATTATTTCCATGAAAAGCTACATTCAACTAAGAGCTTTGCATTGCTATATTGTCTATTAACATAAACATACTAAAAATAGTCTTCCTTCAGCTCCTTCACATTATAGAATCATAGAATCATAGAATGGTTTAGGTTGGAAAGGACCTTAAAGATCATCGAGTTCCAACCCCCCTGCCATAGGCAGGGACACCTCCCACTAGACCAGGTTGCTCAAAGCCCCATCCAGCCTGGCCTTAAACACCTCCAGGGACGGGGCTTCAACAACCTCTCTGGGCAACCTGTTCCAGTGCCTTACCACCCTCAAAGAGAAAAATTTCTTCCTGATATCTATTCTAAATCTATCCTCTTCCAGTTTAAAGGCATTCCCCCTCATCCTATCACTACATGCCCTTGTAAAAAGTCCTTCCCCAGCTCTCCTATAGGCCCCCTTTAGGTACTGGAAGGCCGCAATAAGGTCTCCCCGGAGCCTTCTCCAGGCTGAACAACCCCAACTCTCAGCCTGTCTTCACAGGAGAGGTGCTCCATCCCTCAGATCATCCTCGTGGCTCTCCTCTGGACCCAGTCCAACAGGTCCATTTCTTTCTTCCTGTGTTTGGGTCTCCAGAGCTGGATGCAGTACTCCAGGTGGGGTCTCACGAGAGCGGAGTAGAGGGGCAGAATCACCTCCCTTGACCTGCTGGCCACACTTCTTTTGATGCAGCCAAGGATGCAGTTGGCTTTCTGGGCTGCGATAGCGCATTGCTGGCTCATGTTGAGCTTCTCGTCAATCAGCACACCCAGGTCCTTCTCCACAGGGCTGCTCTCCAGCCATTCTTCGCCGAGCCTGTATTTGTGTTTGGGATTGCCCCAACCCAGATGTAGAACCTTGCACTTGGCCTAGTTGAATTTCATGAGGTTTGCACAGGCCTACCTCTCCAGCCTGTCCAGGTCCCTCTGGATGGCATTCCTCCCCTCCAGCATGTGTACCTCACCAAACAGCTTGGTATCATCAGCAAACTTGCTGAGGGTGCACTCCATCCCACTGTCCATGTCGTTGACAAAGTTGTTGAACAGTACCGGTCCCAGTACCGACCCCTGAGGAACACCACTTGTAACTGGTCTCCACTTGGACATCGAGCCGTTAACCACAACTCTTTGAGTGCAACCGTCCTGACAGTTCTTTATCGACCGAGTGGTTCATCTGTTGAATCCATGTCTCTCCAAATTAGAGACCAAGATATCGTGTGGGTCAGTGTCAAACTCTTTGCACAAGTCCAGGTAGATGATGTCAGTTACTCTTCCCTTGTCTACTACCGCTGTAACCCCCTCGTAGAAGGCCACCAAACCACGGGTCTTCCTTTTTTCCCTTTTTTAAAATAGGGGTTACATTTTCCTTTTCCAGTCAGTGGGAACTTCACCAGACTGCCACAGCTTCTCAGCTTAGCAACTTCATCTGCCAGTTCCCTCAGGACCTGCAGATGTATCTCAGCAGGTCCCATGGACTTGTGTACCTTCAGGTTCCTCAGGTTATCTCGTACTTGATCTTCACCTACATTGGGCAGTTCTTCATTCTCCCAGTCCCTGCCTTTGCCTTCTGCATCATGGGTAGTGTGGCTGCAGTCTTTGCCAGTGAAGACTGAGGCAAAAAAGTCATTGAGTACCTCAGCTTTGTCTCTATCCCAGGTGACCAGCTCTTCCATTTCCTTCCGGAGAGAGCCCACATCTTCCCTAGTCTTTCTTTTCTCGCTGACATACTTATAGAAGGATTTTTTATTTGTCTTGATGTCCCTGGCCAGATTTAATTCACTCAGGGCTTTAGCTTGCCTAACCTGATCCTTGGCTTCTCGAACAATTTCTCTGTATTCCTCCCAGTCCACCTGCCCCTGTTTCCACCCCCTATAGGCCTCCTTTTTACTTTTCTGCTTGCCTCCTTCTTTGTAGGGACACATCGCTCCTGGGCTTGGAGGATGTCTCAAATGACCACCCCAAGGTCCCGCAGTTATTTCTGTTTTAACAATGGATCTGGCTTCATATTCAGGAGGATTTTTAGGGAACAAAGGATCATCGTCTTCTTGTTCACTATCATCGGGATTACCCTAAATGTCTCCATCCCAGTCTTCAGGGGATACTATTAGTTTCCTTATCTGTACAATGTCAGGAGGGCGGGGAGCCTGTATAAGCATCATTTCGACCTTTTCTCCTAACTTTTGTCTTTTTTCCTTTTCTTCACATATTTCTTTTTGCAGATGTTCAGTTTTTTAAGACAGCAGTAACTCAGTTTCCATCCTACTCTCTATTTTCTTCTTGAGGTCCTGCTCCTATTTCTATTCTCTCTTTCTTGATATGCAGCTTCTAAACAGGTACCTAGCATCTTGCAGATAACTCCTTTCCCTTTTCCATTCTTTGTGTGGCCCCTAATTGCTTTTAGATGCTCTTAACAACTTCCCAAATGTGCCAATTGTCATGAGCCCATTCCTCTGCGAATTTGGGACTTGGGTTCACTTGATGCCTCTGTAAATAACTGGTGATGCTACTTGCCATCCTGCTGACTATGCCAATTTGTCAGGGATGGAGAGATGCACTTCACTCATAAGAGAGAAGCAGCAATATATTTACTGATACAAAACAACAATTTCACAAAGTTTGATAGTAAATGCGGCAGTTTTGACAAGATTTGATGACAAGGTACACTTGGTTATTTACTGCATAGAGGACAGGGTCAGACAGAACTGTCAGGGAGATCCTCCTGTTGAGTCAAGGTTCAGAAAGGACCCCCTTGCTTTCTAAACTCCTTCTCAGAGAGGACTCTAGGTGCAGCTGGATCCAATCCCAGCCCCAGACTTGATCAACAGTTTATGTCTAAAGGATTATATATGCACAATCAATCCTTTATATCACTAAGCTAAGAATTTCAAAGTTTAGCATACTATTAGAAAGCTTTAAACTAGATTGGAAGGCGGATGGGGATGTAACTGGGCTCACCAGAGAGGCACCTGAGTGTAGTAGCTCAGCACTTGTGGGGCAGGATGTTGGAACTGTTAATAATCGGAAGGCCCACCACCTCTCTAGGGCTACACACTCATTGGCCTCTCTGAAATGCCTATACACCAATGCACGCAGCATGGGGAACAAGCAAGAGCAGTTAGAGATCTGCGTGCGGTCACAGGGCCATGATCTCATTGCAATTACTGAGACATGGTGGGATAGCTCGCATGACTGGAACGCTGTCATGGAGGGCTATGTTCTCTTTAGGAAAGATAGGCCAGTGAGGTGAGGTGGGGGAGTTGCTCTTTATGTGAGAGAGCAACTGGAATGTATTGAGCTCTCCCTGGGGGCTGATGATGAGCAAGTTGAGAGCTTGTGGGTAAGGATTAAGGGGCAGGGTAACATGAGAGAGACACTGTTGTGGGTGTTTATTACAGGCCACCTGATCAGGATGGGGAAGTTGATGAGGCCTTCTACAGACAGGTGAGAATCACCTCACAATCACAGGCCTTGGTTCTCATGGGGGACTTCAACTTCCCTGATATCTTCTGGGAAGGCTACACAGCTAGGAATGTACAGTCCAGGAGGTTCCTCCAGTGCATTGATGATAACTTCTTGACTCAGGTGGTGAAAGAGCCCACAAGAAGAGGTGTACTACTGGACCTAGTACTGACAAACAAAGAGGGACTGGTGGAGGATGTTAAGGTTGGGGGCAGACATGGCTGTAGTGATCATGAGAAGATAGAGTTCAGGATTAAGTGCAGTATGAACAAAATGACAAGTAGGGTTGAAACCTTAGACTTCAGGAGGGCTAACTTTGATCTCTTCAAGGAATTGATGGGATAAATCAAATGGGAGAGGGCTCTAGAGGGTAAGGGGGCTCAAGAAAGCTGGCTGGTATTCAAGCACCAGCTCCTCCAAGCTCAGGATAGGTGCATCCCGAAGAGCAAGAAATCGGGCAAGGGAAGGAGACCTGCATGGCTGAGCAGAGTTCTTCTGAAAAAGCTCAGGTGGAAGAAGGGAGTTCACAAGATGTGGAAAAGGGGGCTGACGACTTGGGATGAGTACAAGAATGCTGTCAGGGTATGCAGGGAAGAAACGAGAGAAGCCAAGGCAGCTTTGGAATTGAACCTGGCGAGGGATGTCAAGACCAATAGGAAGGGTTTCTTTAAGTATATAGGAGACAATAGGAAAACCAGGGAAAATGTGGGCCCGCTCTTGAACGAGACGGGTGCTGTGGTGACAGATGATGCAGAGAAGGCAGAGTTGCTGAATGCCTTCTTTGCTTCTGTCTTCACTGCTCGGTCCAGCTCTCGGGAGTCCCAGACTTTGCAAGTAACAGAGAAAGTCTGGAGGAAGGAAAACTTTCGCTTGGTTGAAGAGGAACAAGTTAGAGAACAATTAAGTAAACTGGATACCCACAAGTCCATGGGGCCTGATGGGATGCACCCGCGAGTGCTGAGGGAGCTATCAGAAGCCATTGCTGGGCTGCTCTCCATCATCTTTGAAAGGTCCTGGAGAACAGGGGAGGTGCCTGAGGACTGGAGGAAAGCCAATGTCACTCCAGTCTTCAAAAAGGGCAAGAAGGATGACCCGGGAAACTACAGGCCACTCAGCCTCACCTCCATCCCTGGAAAGATGATGGAACAGCTTGTTCTGGGCGTCATCTCCAAGCATCTGGAGGAAAAGAAGGTTATCAGAAGTAGTCAACATGGATTCACCAAGGGGAAGTCATGTCTGACTAATCTGATAGCCTTCTACGATGGCGTGACTGGATGGGTGGATGAAGGGAGGGCAGTGTATGTTGTCTACCTTGACTTCAGCAAGGCTTTCCACACTGTCTCCCACATCATCCTCACAGACAAGCTTAGGAAGTGTGGGTTAGATGAATGGACAGTGGGGTGGATTGAACAGTGGCTGAAAGATAGAGCTCAGAGGGTTGTGGTTAGTGGTGCAGAGTCTAGTTGGAGGCCAGTAACAAGTGGTGTCCCTCAGGGGTCAGTGCTGGGTCCAGTCCTGTTCAATATATTCATCAATGACCTGGATGAAGGGATAGAGTGTACCATCAGCAAGTTTGCTGATGATACAAAATTGGGAGGGGTGGCTGACACGCCAGAAGGCTGTGCCGCCATACAACGTGGCCTGGACAGGCTGGAGAGTTGGGCAGAGAAAAACCTGATGAAATTCAACAAGGGCAAGTGTAGGGTACTGCATCTGGGGAGGAATAACCCCATGCATCTGTACAGGTTGGGGGCTAACCTGCTGGAGAGCAGCTGTGTGGAAAGGGACCTGGGAGTCCTGGTGGACAACAGGATGACCATGAGTCAGCAATGTGCCCTGGTGGCCAAGAAGGCCAATGGCATCCTGGAGTGTATCAAGAAGAGTGTGGCCAGCAGGTCGAGGGAGGTCATCCTCCCCCTCTACTCTGCCCTGGTGAGGCCACATCTGGAGTACTGTGTCCAGTTCTGGGCTTCCCGGTTCAAGAAGGACAGGGAACTGCTGGAGAGGGTCCAGCAAAGAGCTAAGATGATTAGGGGACTGGAGCATCTTTCTTATGAGGAAAGGCTCAGGGTCTTGGGGCTTTTTAGTCTAGAAAAAAGAAGACTGAGGGGGATCTTATCAGTACTTAGAAATACTTAAGGGGAGGGTGCCAGGTAGATGAGAATAGTCTTTTTTCAGTTGTGCCCAGTGATAGGACTAGAGGTAACGGGCACAAACTGGAGCACAGGAAGTTCCATCTTAACATGAGGAGGAACTTCTTTCCTTTGAGGGTGGCAGAGCACTGGCACAGGCTGCCCAGAGAGGTTGTGGAGTCTCCCACACTGGAGATATTCAAAACCTGCCTGGACGCCATCCTGTGCAATGTGTTGTAGGTGTCCCTGCTGTGGCAGGGGGGTTGGGCTTTGATGATCTCCAGAGGTCCCTTCCAACCCTGACGATACTGTGATACTGTGATTAGTCAATTACCGAGGATCTTTTGCAGCAAGGAATCTCTTAACCTTGAGGAGTAATCTTGAGAGGTGTCCCTACTCAAGGGGAGATCCTGGCGTGCAGCCCGCTGCCATTTAGGAGAGCTCCAAAGGCTCTTGGGCTGTTCACTATTTCTGGGGGTAAGATGATTGACTTATAGTCATATTTGCATATTGACCACAGTACCAGTATTGTAGTTAGGTGGGCGCATTGGTCAAGTTAGTCCTTGGCTATTGTGTTGTTATCTGTCTCCCCAAAACCACCTTTGAGCCCTGGATGCCACCATCATGACTAGATGCGCCCATTATGACCACCATGGGTGGTTATCGCTTGGACATGGTTATGGGACATAAAGGTCAGGTTGGTGCACACCGTCACACGTGCAAAGCCCAAAGTCTTACCCAGTAATACTGCATGGTCATCCTGTTGGACTGGGCCCGGATGCGGGGGCCTCTCAGTCCACCTCAGAGTATTAGTTTCCTCTTTGCACGTGACAGGGTTTGTGTAGGGGGTCCCTTGGTGGGCCTCCTTGGAGGGGTCCATAGCCCTCAGGCATGTTCCAACCTGTCTGTGCCCCCCCCCCCGCCTTCTTGAAGGTCCTCACCACTACTACCCCAGACATGTCAGGGCTTGTTCTGCAGCCTTGTAAAGTGGGATGCCCCAAACCTGCCTTTTACTTTTGATGAAATACATTCTATTCACATTTAAACTTTAATCATTCATGCCATTAGCTCTTATTAAAGAATGTTTTATCCATTTTATACCTATGTTTTTACAGAGATATATATTTAAGTTCTACAACTTTATAAATGTGTATATATATACACATATATAAATATAGCTATAAAATAGTGCATCTATGAATAAATAAAATATATATTTATTTATATTAGGATCATAGAATGGTTTGGGTTGGAAGGGACCTATAAAGATCATCTAGTCCAATCCCCCTGCCATGGGTAGACACGTCTTTCACTAAATCAGGTTGCTCAAAGTCCCCTCCAACCTGACTTCCAAGGATGGGGCTTCCACAACTTCTCTGGGCAACCTCTACCAGTGTCTCACCACCCTCATCATAAAAAATTTCTTCCTTATATCCAATCTAAATCTACTGTCTCTCACTTTAAAGCCATTGCCCCTTATCCTATCACTACAGTCCCCGGTTAAAAGACTTTCTCCGTATTTCTTATAAGCCCCCTTTAAGTACTGAAAGGCCACAATAAGGTCTCCCCAGAGCCTTCTCTTCTCCGGGCTGAACAACCCCAAATCTCTCAGCCTTTCTTCATAGGAGAGGTGTTCCAGCCTTCTGACCATTTTCATGGCTCTCCTCTGGACCAGTTCCAACAGGTCCATTTCTTTCTTGTACTGGAGACTACAAGCCTATAGTTCCCCGGAAACTCCTTCTGGCCCTTCTTGTGGATGGGCATCACATTTGCTAACCTCCAATCAACTGGGACCTCCCCGGTTAGCCTGGCTTCATTGAAGACTCGTGTACCGTTCCATTTAGCATACTGGGATTTTCTGCTCCTTACCTCTGTTATGTTTGTTAATGATTGGATACTCACATCCTTCAATTCCTCTTCTCAAGCCCATTCAATACACCAGGGTGTACTTTGCATATAATGCTACTCACCTTCTTCTAACCTAGGCCAAATTTGTGGTAAATGCATTCCCCAGGGAAACCGTTGGCAAAGTGCAGAGGATGCAGTTTGTACACTCTAGCAAGTATTTTTAAGCAATGCTGATGTACAAAGTCTGGGGCATTCCCATCCTATGTCCCAGCAAATGTCCCTGTAATTCTTATGCCATTTTCCTAATCCAATTACCCACCCTACTGCTTCGTCTATTAATTTGAGTCTCAGACGTCCAGTTCCGTTACTTAAGATGGCCTCAAAAGTCCGATTCAGACCTAACATTAAGATTCCCCAATCTAGGGTTTTTTCAGCAGATTTTGGTAATGGAAGGCAAGCAGTCATACTGCTACTGTTGTAGATTCTCCCAAATGACTGGATGAGTTGAGTTGTAAAATTAGATTTCCTTCACGAGTAGTAAATGCTAAACTAATCAATGTCACACTTATAACTTTCATTTCAACAATGTTAGTCTAGCAACAGTTTCTAGTAATGTAAGAATAACAATATAATAGGTAACAAAATAAGTATTCTCAAACTGCCACTTAGGCAAGTCCCATCTCCCAGATACAGTTCATCGATGGTCTCTGGTTGTTCGGAGTTTAAGCTCTCCAGTCAGTGTAGAGGTCCATTTGTCCTGGTCTGGCTCCAGCACCTTCTTTACTCAGGTGTAGTGGATCCAGGAGTCGATCCCATTTACCTTTACTGCAGTGTAGGTCTTTAGTAGCACAGTGTAAGGTCCTTTCCACCTTTCTTTTAGCAGTTCATCTTTCCAGGTTCGTATGTAGACTGCATCCCCCGGTTGGAGTGGATGTACTGGAGTGTCCAAGGCAAGCGGAGTCTTCTGGTTTAGGTACCTATGCAGGGATGATAAACTCGAAGAAGGTGGGGCTGTTCTTAAATCCTTGGGGTAGGACAGTCCAGCAAAGTTGTGACTTCCGTCCTGTAGTTCGATTCTCCCATTCAAAGGCAAAGATGGTCTGGCTATGTTCATCCATAGGTATGCAAAAGAAGGTGTCCTTTAAATCCAATACAGTTGAGCTCCTGGTTTCAGTTCAATTTTTACCTGAATCACATTCATCGCTTGTCTGAGTATCTTCGATGCCCACACCAGAGGTATGACTGTGTTCAATATTTCCTCTGGAATATTCATTTCTTCATTAGGATCCTTTTCGGTTAACAAACATATCTGGGCTTTCCAAGCAGCTTCTGGAGGAATATGTAACTGAACAGAGTCTTCAGTAAAGGTCAGTTGTGCATTCAGTTTACAAAGTAAATCCCATCAAAGCAAGGGTAGGGGGCATTCTGGCAGATAGAGGAACTCATGATGTAATTTAGTATCTCCAACTGAACATTCCATAGGCTGTAAAAACGGCCTTAAAGTCTTTTTTCCTGTTGCACCAACAATGCTTATCTTAGTTTTACTCAAGGGTCCCTTACAGCTAGTTACGACAGAGTGTGTGGCTCCGCTGTCAATTAAAAAGTCTGTTATTTCATTCCCCAGCTTAACTGGAACCAGAGGATCGGCTGGGGAAACTTTAATAAATTCCTCTGGTTCCCTTCAGTTCAACCCGATCTCTGCCATGACCCCTGTGACCTCGCCTTTCTTCCCTGACTATTCGAAAGGCACGGACAATCCTTTTTCCAATGTCCCTCTTTCCTATAATATGCACACTGATTCACTCCCAAAGGAATGGCACAACAATTTCCGTTATAATTCTCACGGCTCCTTCCTCAGCCCCAAAATCCACCCTGCATATTTCCTTTACCTCTCCCTGTTCCTGCTCCTTCAGTCAAGGCAGCCAGCAGAGAAACCTGCAGCCTTGCTTGTACTTGCTGCTTCTTCTCTTCTACTTCCTTCCAATTATTATACAACTTATGTGCAATTGACAATAGCTGTGAGATTGTCATGCCATCCACGCCCTCTACCTTCTGCAATTTCTTCCTTATATCTGCTGCCACTTGGCCAATAAACAGCAGGTTAAACAACTTTAAATTACTAGCATCCTCTGGATCCAGATCTGTCCATTTCTGAGCCACTTCACACAATCTCTCATAAAAGGCTGCCAGCGTTTCCTTATCCCCCTGCCTTACCTCATACAGCTTAGACAAATTTTTAGGTTTCTGAAGTCCATGCTGAATCCCACATAAAATAAAATAAATTTCTGATATTCCTTTACCCTTTATAATCCTCCGCTTGTATTTGGATCCCACCCTGAATCCTCTTTTGGGAGATACATATCAACATTAGGCACCTCCCTCAGCTGTTCAGTCAGTCCCTCTCTAGCCTTTTCCAAACCTGTTCTCTTTTCCTTGGAGGTAAACAAATATTCTAGGAGAGCCTGTACATCTCCCCAATTAGAATTATGAGTCATCATTACAGTCTTAACAGTACTATGCATTCCTCCTGGATTACTTCAGTAAGGTCCGACTACCTGCTTCCAATTCAATAAATCAGAAGTAGTAAAAGGTGCATGCATGTATACCGGTGTTCCTTCAGGCCCTACAGCCTGTCTGAGGGGTGCTTGAACTATGGGTCTGTGTCCCCTTGTTCTTCCAGATATGGGGCTCAAAATTTTGTCTCCCTCATCACTTGAATTGTCAGATTTTGGTTGTCTTGGGGGAGCTACCAACAGCTGAATATCCTCATCCAGATTTTCCAATTCAGCTCCCCTCATTTTACGACCAGTATAACAAGCATTTTTCCTTTTACTCTCTTTCTTATTTAATGCATATATTCTGATTTGATGCTTAGAATCCACCAGACCACATTTTTTCTGGACATCCCAATCATTTCTTAATGCAAAGAACATATCCACATAAGGTATTTTATCCCATTTTTCAGTTCTCTGACAAAACAACATTAATTGTAATATAGTATTGTATTTTAAGAATCCATTTTCAGGCCAATTTTCACCCTCTTCCAATTGATATTGTGGCCACCATTGATTACAATATCACATTAGCTTATTTTTAGTCATGGGATCCCCTCCAAATTTATCCCAATTTTTCAGGATGCATGCTAGAGGAGAGCAAAGGGGTGTCTCTTGGGAAGCAGCAGCGCCCATTTTGGTACCAAAAGATTTCCTAACCCAACATCTCTACACAAACCAAAATGAGTTACGTCTCCTGTTGTTACCAGAACAGAAGGATTCAAGCTCCTGGTATGGGCCTCTCCTGCCTGGTGCTGAGAGCTAACCGAACTAAACCAATGTGTACATGAACCAAAACGAGGGATGTCTCCCTTTGTTATCAAAAAAACGTGTAGAGACAAAATTATGCTAGCCCAAAATGAAACAAATATTATTTAAGCGCCGCGATGTTGAGCAATTTTTACCAAGTGCTACCTGCTTCCCAAGAGATTTTGCCCTTACCCCCCTTTCCTCGTATTCCAAAAAATAATACCTCTTTTCAGTAGTAGTAGCATTGCACCATTGTGTCACTTACCACCCGACTGCAGGAGAGGAGCCGATGGAATCCCTTATCAAAAGGTCAGTGCACATTGGAGTCCAGTCGGACTGCTACTCCTCATCAGGTACAGTAAGATGATCCAGGCAAGGCTGTCAGCGCAGTCCCATCAGGATCGCCAAAAACTGTTGTCCCAAAGTGGGGTCGTTTACCCAGTGTGCAAGACACCAATATACACACAGAGCAGAGGTAGTTATTTAAATCATTTCTGCAGAGGTGGGTGCTAGGTGGTAATCCACAAAGCTATCAAATCCATTGATATTGCTAATGCATTCATCTCTATTCCTTCAGCAGCAGAGTGCAGGCTTGTGATGGGTTAGCCTTGGCAGATATCCATCTGCTCTGGCATGGGTCCTCCACAGGCTGCAGTGAATATCTGCTCTGATGTAGGCTTTTCCACAAGCTACAGGGGAACATCCTCTCCAGCACCTGGAGCACCTCCTCACACTCTTTCTTCTCTGACCTTGGTGTTCCCTCTGCTGTTTCTCACTCTTTTTCCCTCCTACTCTCTTTGTCCAGGGTTTTTTTTCACTTTCTTAAATATGTTTTCACAGAGGCACCACCAATTTAAATGATTGGTTCCACTGATACCATGAAAAGCTGAAATCGGGACTCAATAGTCTTGTTGACTATTAAGCAGGTATTCTTTATTGCAGCGCCGGGCACACAGGGGATCGCTCCTAATGTGTGCACCGTAAAGGGTTAGTTATTCAGCTTATATACATGCCATATATACATATTCACAAGGTTTCAAGGAACTCATTACCATAGGTTACCGCCCTCCCCTGCATGGGCACTGTAGTCTCTCGGTGGTCCTTCAGAAACTTCTGGTAGTCGTTATTTACTTCGTTTACTCCTCTTTATCACTGTATTCTCTTGGTGAACTGTAGTTCTTTGTTCCTTATCAGTTTGCCAAAGGCACCAAGCTGGTTCAGGCACTCATTGTGTCTCAATGGTCTCAAGATATCCTGTTCTCTTTGTTGGGTGATAGTTGTAGTTTCACACCCTGTTCTTTAAAGATAAAGCTAGCCCTGTTCTTTAAAGATAAAATAAGTTTCCATCGGGCCCTCTCTTCAGTATTGTAGTTGTTCAGGGGTTTCAACCCCATTCCAGTGGTCTGTACCAGTCCATGGCAAATGGTAGAGCTGAAGGACCACCGAGAGACTATAGTGCCCATGCAGGGGAGGGCGATAACCTATGGTAATGAGTTCCCGGAAACCTTGTGAATATGTATATATGGAATGTATATAAGCTGTATAACTAACCCTTTACGGTGTGCACATTAGGAGGAGTGATCCCCTGTGCATCCAATGCTGCAATAAAGAATACCTGCTTAATAGTGTGAAATGTGTTCACCTGATTCATGTCAATATGGAACAATGCTAGGGTCGCATGGTGAAATGTGACCCTCTCTGTTCCTTCCTGCAGAAGCCACCTAAGGAACGTTCTAGTAAACCGTGTTTTTTTTTTTTTCTGTTAACCTCATGGTGATTAAGCATAGGGCACATGCGTGAAGTCTAGGGTCATCCTAAGGACTAGCCGAGGTCTCTAGAGCGCATGCGTAAAACCTAGGGTCATCCTAAGGGCGAGCCGAGGAAGACTACTGACTTCATCCACCGACCACCAGATGGGAGTCGAGAAGACCCCAAAAGGTGAAGAGGGCATGTGCCAAAGAAGACACGCCCATCATTAGCAACTCTATGAATATGTAGTGGTAGCTATGAATATGTATTGGTAGCTATGAATATGTATTAGTAAAAGGAATATAAACCGGAAACGGAGAATGTACGGTGTGTGTCTTGGTTGAGCGGAGGCTCCCGGCGCACCCAGCGCTGTTTGCTTGTCTTTACTCATTTAATAAATTGTAAATTTTTGATCATTTATCACAATTGGGGGCTCGTCCGGGATGGTCTTGGTTCCTGAATTCTGACTTGGTCTAGGAGGGGCGCCCCACCATTTGGTGGCTCCTGATCGGGTCGGGTCGGGACTAACACCAGCCTGAACCTGAGTAGGGACAAGCAAAGAATTTTATTTTTATGAGCTCCCTTGCCGGCTGCAGCAGTTTATTTTGCCCGTAATTCTGCGCGCGAAGATCCGAACGAAGACGACGGAGTCGTAAGTGTTTAAGGTGTATACCGTTCGGTTGGGTGGGATTCGGTTGCCTGTGTGTGTGTAAGAGTGTGACTGAGACGGAACCTGGTTCCGAAGCGATTGTGGAGGTCTTCTAACTGCGGTTCCAATCTCCCGCGAGGGACTTGGCCGGTGAAGGACCGAAGCGACCCCTATAGGATTTGTGGGTGGGTGACAGGTCCTAAAACCCCCTGCAAGACACTCTTACCGGTAACCAAGGGCTGTAGGAATTGCCACAGTAAAATTCCTAGATGGGTCAAACAAAATCGACGACCCAGGACCAGAAGAAAGGGAGCAAATTACCAGACATACCTCCGGAGAGTCCATTAGGAATAATGATTGAAAATTGGGATGAAAGGGGCCCCAGAAAGGGAAAAAAGTAAATTAAAATTGGTTCAATATTGCATGGTTGAATGGCCGAAGGAACCTTTAAAACCACATGTCTTTTGGCCTGTTTTTGGATCTTTTGAGGACTGGATTTGCCAGGCCTTATATATATACGTTAATTCAAAGGAACCTTTTAGTCAGGAGGAAAGTGATTACGCAGGATTATGGATTAGGATTTCACGTCCTTTTCCAGCCTCAATACTTCCATTAAAAACAGATGAAAAGTTTGAGGAAGAAGAAGGAGATAAAAACCAAAAAGGAAAGGAAGAGATGATGAATGGGAGCCACTGGATAACCTACCACCGCCATATCCTAATAATTCACCTTTGGCGGCGACTCCCCTTCCGGTGGCCGTAGCACCTGCATCAGCGCCACCATTACCCCCGCCTCCACCACCAATAGCACCGGAATTAGATCGACCTCCGGCTGCATGTACAAGGAGTAGGACTGCTGCATCTGAGGGAGCTTCTCTATATCCCTTACGAGAAGTACCCCTCGGAGGCAATCAGGGAGGCATCGGGTTTGTGGCAGTCCCATTAAATACCACAGATGTAAGGAATTTCAAGAAAGAAATGGGGACCCTATTAGATGATCCCCTTGGAGTAGCTGAAAAACTAGACCAATTCCTAGGCCCCAATACTTACACCTGGGAAGAAATACAATCCATTTTAGGGATCTTATTTACTGCTGAGGAAAGGGGAATGATTAGACAAGCTGGAATGAGAATTTGGGAAAGACAGAATCAGGCAGGACCCCCGGGAGATCAGAAATGGCCAACTGTGGATCCCCACTGGGATCATCAACAACCCCAAGGAAGACAAAACATGAGGGATTTGAGAACATTAATCATACAGGGAATAAGGGAAGCGGTTCCCCGAGGGCAAAATATTAATAAAGCATTTAATGAACAACAAGGAAAAGACGAATCTCCAACTGAATGGTTAGGAAGGTTGAGGAAAAGCCTACAAATGTATTCTGGAATTGATCCGAATACAGTGGCTGGAACCGCACTCCTTAGAACACAATTCGTAGCCAAATCCTGGGGGATATAAGAAGGAAATTAGAAAAAACGTGAAGACTGGCAGGAAAGAGGATTAGAGGAGTTACTTAGAGAAGCCCAGAAGGTCTATGTTAGGAAGGATGAAGAAAAACAAAAAGCAAAAGCAAAAATTTTTGTAGTAGCAGTAAGGGAAAGTCAGAAAAATAAGACTCCATCCGGAGAGAAAAGGGAAAAAGGAATAGAGCGGACACCCCAGAGACAGCCTTATAGAGAGAGATTTACAGTTCCTGTCTGTTACTACTGCCGTAAGCGAGAACAAGATGAGAAAATGTTCAAAGAAGAATAGGGGTGTCAGGGGCTCTATCTTCTGGGGACTTCAACATCAACAGAGCCCTTGATAAAATTATTAATAGGTCCCCATAAAGAGGAGGTTTTATTTTTAGTGGATACAGGAGCTGAAAAATCAACCATTCAAAAACTTCCAAAAGGAATAGAAAAATGGAAGAGTTATATGTCAGTAGTCGGGGCAAAAGGAGAGCCTTTTAAAGTACCTATCTTAAAGGATGTAGAAGTAGAAACAGAAAAGAAAATTTGTCTTAATTATTTACTTTTGCTCCCTGAAGCTGAATACAATTTATTAGGAAGGGACCTGATTTTGAAATTAAATTTGAGCATTCAGAGTCAGGGGGACAAATTGCAGATTAAATTATATACTTTAACACAGGAGAATGAAGAAGCCATTAACCCCTCGGTGTGGTATAAAGAAGGGGAAACTGGGAAGATAGAAATGGATCCCATAAGCGTTCAAATAATAGACCCACATCATCCAATTAGAATCAAGCAATACCCTATACCCATGGAGGGTCGGAGAGGATTAAAACCTATAGTTGACAGACTTTTGGAGAAAGGAACTTTGGAACCATGTATGTCACCTCATAATACACCCATCCTCCCTGTAAAGAAACCGGATGGGTCATACCGAATGGTGCAGGACTTAAGAGCTGTAAATTAGCGAACGATCACTAAATTCCCTGTGGTGGCAAATCCTTATACTTTATTAAGTCATATTTCTCCCAGACATACTTGGTATAGTGTAATAGATTTAAAAGACACCTTTTGGGCCTGTCCCCTGGATGAGGGATCCAGAGATTATTTTGCTTTTGAGTGGGAGGACCCCGAAACGGGAAGAAAACAGCAATTAAGGTGGACGGTATTACCACAGGTGTTTACAGAGTCACCAAATTTATTTGGGCAAACTTTAGAAAAAATCTTACAGGATTTCACATTACCCAAGGAAGTAAAATTATTGCAATATGTGGATGATTTATTAATAGCAGGAGAAACTGAAGAGGGGACCCAAGAAGCCACCATTAAATTGTTAAATTTTCTAGGGGAAAAGGGATTGAAGGTGTCCCGATCAAAGCTACAGTTTGTAGAACAGGAGGTAAAATACTTAGGACATTGGCTGAGTAAAGGAAGGAAGAAGCTAGATCCTGATAGGGTATCTGGGATTCTATCCTTAAGACCCCCACAAACTAAAAAGGAGGTTCGGCAAATATTGGGATTATTAGGATATTGTAGACCATGGCTTGAAAATTATAGTGAAAAGGTAAAATTCCTATATGAGAAATTAACTAGTAACCAACTTAAGTGGTTTACAGGAGATGACCAGAAATTAGAGGAAATAAAAAAGGCATTAATACAAGCACCTGTATTGAGCCTCCCAGATTTAGAAAAGCCTTTCTATCTTTTTGTGAACACATCGAACCAGACAGCATATGGAGTTCTTACTCAAGACTGGGCAGGAATCAAAAAACCTGTGGGGTATTGTTCTAAGTTACTTGATCCAGTAAGTCGAGGATGGCCTGCTTGTCTCCAAGCTTTGGTTGCTACAGCATTATTAATAGAGGAAGTTTGGAAAATTACCTTTAGTGCTCCTTTAAAGGTGTATACCCCACACAATGTCAGGAGTGTTTTACAACAGAAGGCAGAAAAATGGTTAACGGACAGCCGGATCCTAAAGTATGAAGCAATACTAATAGACTCCCCTGACTTAGAACTGAGGATGACTTCTGCTCAGAGCCCGGCACAATTTTTGTTTGGAGAGCCATCGGAGGAAGTACAGCATCGTTGTTTGGAGGTAATTGAGACCCAGACTAAGGTGAGGCCAGATTTAAGAGATACTGAATTGGAAAATGGAGAAGCGTTGTTTATAGATGGCTCCTCCCGAGTGGTGGAAGGGAAGAGAAAATCGGGATATGCAATAATTAATAAAAATCTAGAAATTGTGGAATCGGGACCTCTGAGTCCATCATGGTCAGCCCAAGCTTGTGAACTGTATGCCCTCTGTAGGCCCCTGGAATTATTAAAAGGAAAAAGCGGGACTATATTTACGGATTCTAAATATGCGTATGGAGTGGTCCACACTTTTGGAAAAATTTGGGAAGAAAGAGGATTAATTAATACTCAAGGGAGGAATCTAATACATCAAGAATTAATAGTAAAAATTTTAAAGGCGTTAAGAGAACCAAAGGAGATAGCAGTGGTACATGTGAGAGGACACCAAAAGGGATTAGATTATCGAACCAGAGGAAATAACCGAGCAGATAAAGAAGCCCAGGAAGCAGCCCTGAGGACTCAAGTAGCTAAAATTAATGTAATGCAGACACAGGAAGACATCAGCGAAGAAAGATGAGAGGAGAGAGGGAAGAAGTTTACCCCTGAAGAACAGGCAAAATTGGAGAAAATAGGAGCTAAGTTAGAACAGGGAAAATGGACGCTGCCCGACGGGCGAGAGATGTTGCCAAAAGCCTATATTAGGCAAATATTAGAACGATTGCATGCGCAAACACATTGGGGTACAAAGGCGTTAAGTGATCATTTCCTTAAACAATTTGGCTGTATTGGGATTTTTGAAATAGCAAAGCAAATTACACAGGGATGCTTAACTTGTCAAAAGGTAAACAAGAAAGTGTTTCGACAAGCAGCCACGGGAGGGAGAAAAACAGCTTACAGACCTTTTGAAAGAGTACAAATCGATTTCACTGAATTGCCTAAGGTGGGGAGGATAAAATATCTCTTGGTAATAGTAGATCATTTAACACAATGGGTAGAAGCTTATCCTGTAGCGCGGGCTACTGCACAGATGGTGGTAAAAATTTTATTAGAATACCTGATACCTAGATATGGGATAATCCAGTACATTGATTCAGACCAAGGCACACATTTTACTTCTAAAATAATAAAATTACTATGTCAATCGTTAGGTATTCAATGGGAATATCACACTCCGTGGCACCCACAGAGCTCAGGGAGAGTAGAAAGAATGAATCAAACAATAAAACAACAATTGGCTAAATTAATGATTGAGACACAAATGCCTTGGATGAAATGCCTACCATTAGCACTTTTAATTATAAGAACTAAACCACATAGTGAGACTGGATTATCACCATATGAAATGCTATATGGCATGCCCTATTTTCAAGGAATGCCTTTAGGGAATAATGTAATTGAGGATCAAAGTATCCAACAATATATAATTACCATTGGAAAAAGATTAAAAGAGTTAAGGGAGATTGGAATGGTGACCCAAACACCACCTTTAGGATTTGCAATTCATCAGTTAGAACCAGGCGATAAGGTTCTAATAAAAACATGGAGAGAAGAAAATCTATCTCCTCTCTGGGAAGGACCTTTTCTTGTCCTATTAACTACAGAAACAGCTGTGAGAACTGCCGAAAAAGGATGGACACATGTGTCGCGAGTGAAAGGTCCAGTGAAGGAGTGGAGAGTCACATCTGAGCCCGGAGAAACTAAGCTAACCATCAGCCGAACTTGAAGAGGCCTTCATCCAAGAGCATAAGCTAAGTTGCTGTGGGAATTTCATTATGACTACTCCTGTAGAGACAATTTATATCCCCTAGGGATAGCAATAAGCTTGCTACAGGGTACACGGGATTTTTGGGACATAGCATACCAATTAGCTGAAAAGACCACCCCCCCACAAGATGAAGGAAGAGGGCAAGACCGGAGAGGGAACCAGTGTTGCGGCTTGAAAAGGTCTGCCAAGGGCTGCAACCCCTTTGGGCTGTGACCGCCGATCACTATGGCCCTGACCGGACCTCTTCTAGTCCTACTCGGGGTGAGTTCCTTAACCCTGGCTATGACTGTATGGGCCAGAAAATAGGAAGCTGCTTTAACGAGACTGTATGCTATGATCCCAAAGAACTCCCTTATCAATACTGGGTAGATCTTGCGAAATTTAACCCCTTATATCATAAAATAGAAACAGGAGTGAAATATGAAATTCCCACAGTTACTAAAAATTTATTTGTAAATCATTAAATGTAAATTTGAAGGGATGTTTGTGGAAAATTTAATCTTAGTAATTGTTGTTTCGAAATTGATGATGAAGAAAAAGCTGTAAAGGAACTTGTAAAAGAAATTAAGAAAATTGCACATGTAGTATTGGGGATATGTGGAGGATTGTTAATAATTCCATGTTTAATACCTTGTTTTATACAAAGAATGCAGAAAAACTGCAGTACCTGTTGATCCGAACCAGGGAAAGAGAAAGCTCATGCCCTGATGATACTAAAGATACCAATTCGGCAAGTATTGACTCAATTAGAAACAAAAACACGAATCAATACCATAAAAAAAAGATGGGGGATTGTGAAATGTGTTCACCTGATTCGTGTCAATATGGAACAATGCTAGGGTCGCATGGTGAAATGTGACCCTCTCTGTTCCTTCCTGCAGAAGCCACCTAAGGAACGTTCTAGTAAACCGTGGGTTTTTTTCTGTTAACCTCATGGTGATTAAGCATAGGGCACATGCGTGAAGTCTAGGGTCATCCTAAGGGCGAGCCGAGGTCTCTAGAGTGCATGCGTAAAACCTAGGGTCATCCTAAGGGCGAGCCGAGGAAGACTACTGACTTCATCTACCGACCACCAGATGGGAGTCGAGAAGACCCCAAAAGGTGAAGAGGGCATGTGCCAAAGAAGACACGCCCATCATTAGCAACTCTATGAATATGTATCGGTAGCTATGAATATGTATTGGTAGCTATGAATATGTATTAGTAAAAGGAATATAAACCGGAAACGGAGAATTTACGGTGTGCGTCTTGGTTGAGCGGAGGCTCCCGGCGCACCCAGCACTGTTTGCTTGTCTTTACTCGTTTAATAAATTATAAATTTTTGATCATTTATCACAATAGTCACCAAGACTATTGAGTCCTGATTTCAGCTTTTCACAGCATCAATACATTGACGAATTCATTGTGTGGGGCAACACAGCTGAGGAAGTGTTTGAGAAAGGGAAAAGAATAATCCAGATCTTTCTTAAAGCTGATGTTGACATAAAAAGCCCCCGACAAAGTCAAAGGACCTGCATAGGAAACTGAATTCTTGGGAATAAAATGGCAAGATGTGATCAATAAGTTAACAACCTTGTCCCCACCAGGTAACAACAAGGAAAGACAAGCTTTGTGTTCTGCACCAGGAGGTGGGGGCGGGGGAGGGTGTGCGTGTGTGATGTGTGAGGTGAGAGAGAGATGGTGCAGGATTCTTTCTGGATCTCAGTAAGTAAGGCCCAACAACAAGTGGCTTAATAAGATAGCCATTTTAATCACACAGAATGAAAACAGATAGCGATAGATAGTGAGTAAATCTTATCATAGAATCATAGAATGGTTTAGGTTGGAAGGGACCTTAAAGATCATCGAGTTCCAACCCCCCTGCCATAGGCAGGGACACCTCCCACTAGACCAGGTTGCTCAAAGCCCCATCCAGCCTGGCCTTAAACACCTCCAGGGATGGGGCATCCACAACTTCTCTGGGCAACCTGTTCCAGTGCCTTACCACCCTCACAGTGAAAAGTTGCTTCCTAATATCTAATCTGAATCTCCCCTCTTCCAGTTTGAAGCCATCACCCCTCGCCCTTCAGATGCTGGGAACCCCATGTTCATGCATCATCAGACAGACTCTGGATGGATTTTTCCCACAGCACACTTGCGCAGATTTGGTCCGTGAAGAGAGGTTTCTCCTTTTTGGTCCTTGGAGCTATTATATAATTTTATTGCAAGAAAACAACTTTATCCCTAAAGGCTGTCCGTGTGAGAACTTCTTGCTGCACTTTTAGATAAAGGCAAGGCATAATCACCGGTACCAATTGGGAGCTGCCTACAGTCGCCTTTGTTATGAGCTGGCTAAGTTTATTCTGTGGCCAAGGGATTTGTGCAGCACAGCACAGGCCTGAAGACCAAGCTGTATGTGCAGCATAGTGCAGCACAGCACAGGCCCGGACCTACTCAGGTGAACTGGTATGTGCATCCCTAACTACTCGATATACAATGGTCTCCCGGTCAGGATCACTACATTCCACCCCTTGATCCACATATAGTTCACCTTTCCCAAAGACATTATAAGTTACAGATTATATTAGTAACAAGTGAGCTTCTTAAGCCCTAAGTACGAAGCCCAATAAACCAGACATCATCTGTTTAGGATCACTAACTTCTTCAATACAGTGTCTTCTGCAAGGGTCCCAATATCCTAGGCATTGTAGGTTTCTGGAGAATACATATTCTGGGTTACAGTCAGCTTGTGAGTCCTTTCTATCATGTGTCCCAAAAGAACTATTTTTGTTGTCCCAAAGTGAGGTCATTTAGCCGGTGTGCAAGACACCAACATACACACAGAGCAGAGGTAGTTATTTAAATCATTTCTGCAGAGATGGGTGCTAGGTGGTAATCCACAAAGCTCGCACACCGGTCAACAAACTCCTCGGAATATTTATACAGTTCAAAATACAAAAATGCACACCCTTAATTATAATTATCGGTTAGTACCTTATCTTAACAATTTCTATTGGTTAGTACAGTCTCTTGCTTTCATTTAAAGCTACGATGTCCTTTAATTGATGTGCGCATGCTCCAGTACAGTGGGGGGGCAGTTCTGTTCAGTCTCTAATTGAGTCTGTAGTCACGATTTCAAACTGCTGCTTTTACCTTTCCCCCAGTTACTGCAGATTTTTGTTAACTTTATGCTTCTTTTAGCAGTTGTCTGGTTTTCAGCTGGTTTTCAGCATCTCCTGCAGAGGGATCATAGAATCATAGAATTGTTATGGCTGGAAAAGACCTTTAAGATCATCAAGTCCAACTGTTATCTAACTCTACCAGGCCCACTTCTAAACCATGTCCCTGAGCACCATATCTAGACGGCTTTTAAATACATCCAAGGATGGCAATTCAACCACTTCCCTGGGCAGCCTGTTCCAGTCTTTGATAACCCTTTCAGTGCAGAAGTTTTTCCTAATGTCTAACCTAAACCTCCCCTGGTGCAACTTGATGCCATTTCCTCTTGTCCTATCAGTTGTAACTTGTGAGAAGAGACCAATGCCCATCTCTCTACAACCTCGTTTCAGGTAGTTGTAGAGAGTGATAAGGTCTCCCCTCAGCCTCCTTTTCTTCAGACTAAACAACCCCAAGTCCCTCAGCCGGTCCTCATAAGACTTGTGCTCTAGACCCTTCACCAGCTTCGTTGCCCTTCTCTGGACACACTCCAGCACCTCAATGTCCTTCTTATACTGCGGCACCCAAAATTGATCACAGTACTCAAGGTGCGGCCTCACCAGTGCCAAGTACAGTGGGACAATCACTTCTCTAGCCCTGCTGGCTACACTATTCCTGATGCAGGCCAGGATGCCATTGGCCTTCTTGGCCACCTGGGCACACTGCTGGCTCATGTTCAGCAGGCTGTCAATCAACATCCCCAGGTCCTTTTCTGCTGGGCAACTTTCCAGCCACTCCTCCCCAAGCCTGTACCATTGCATGGGGTTGTTGTGGCCCAAGTGCAGGACTCTGCACTCGGCCTTGTTGAATCTCATACTATTGGCCGTAGCCCATTGATCCAGCCTGTCCAGGTCCCTCTGAAGAGCCCTCCTACCATGTTCCCTTGTTATCAACCTTCTGTTCCTCTTCAAAGCTATAGTCATTAGCGAGGCATGCACTGTTTATACAAAGTGTCCTGTTTCACAAGGCCTTGTAACCTTTTTAAAGCTCTTTGCTCTTGCTCAGTGAGAGATTCTATCTTCTAAAATGCATTCTACCTTTTAAAAGTACATTCTGTCTTTTAAAAGTACATCATTTTGACTGGGGCCCTGAGCAGCAGCAAGCCTTCAAACAGATTGAACAGGAGATAGCTCATGCAGTAGCCCTTGGGCCAGTCTGGGTAGGACCAGCTGTGAGAAGCAGCCAGGAAGTATGGTCTCATCTGGAGCTTTTGGCAGAAAGCACCCAGAGAGACCAAAGGTCAGCCTGTAGGTTTTTGGAGCCCGTGGGTATCATGGATCTGAAGCACACTACACCCCAACTGAAAAGGAGACACTGGCAGCATATGAAGGTGTTTGAGCCACTTCAGAAGTGGTCCATACACAAGCACAGCTTCTCTTGACACCACAATTGCCTATGCTGGGCTGGATGTTCAAAGGAAGGGTTCTCTCTAAACATCAGGTAACCGATGCTATGCAGAGTAAGGGAGTAGCATTGATCATGCAATGGGCTTGAATGGGGAACTCACTGCCTAGGAATACTGAAAGAGATCATGGACTGGCCAGAAGACAGAGATTTTGGAGCACCACCTGAGGAGGTGACTTGTGCCGAAGAAGCACCACCATATAATGAATTGCCAGAAAATTAGAAGCAATGAGCTCTGTTTACTGATGGGTCCTGTCATATTGTGGGAAATTATTGGAGGTGGAAAGCTGCTGTGTGGAGTCCCACACAACATGCCATGGAAGCTGTCAAAGGAAAAGGGGAATCAAGTCAGTTTGTAGAAGTGAAAGCCATCCTGCTAGCCCTAGAGATTGCTGAACGAGAAAAGTGGCCAGAATGCTATCTCTATACTGACTCATAGATGGTGGCAAATGCCCTGTGGGAGTGGTTACAGCAATGGAAGCAGAGCAACTGCCAGTGCAGAGGTAAATCCATCTGGGCTGCTGAATTGTGGCAAGACATCGCTGCCTGGGTAGACAACTTTGCTGTCAAGGTAGGTCATGTAGATGCTCACATGTCCAAGAGCCTTGCCACTGAAAAACATTGAAACAACAAACAGGTAGAACAGGCTGCCAGAACTGAACTGGCTCAGGTGGACTTGGAACATAAGGGTGAGCTATTCGTAGTTTGGTGGGCCCATGACATGAGGACATCAAGTAAGAAATGCAATACACAGATGTGCTCATGATCGACGGGTAGACCTGACCACTGAAGCCATCACACAGATTATCCATGAATGAGATAAGTGACATAAGCAAGCAAGCCAAGTGGGTAAAGCCTCTCTGGTACGGACGACGGTGGCTGGGACATCAATATGGGAAAGCATGGCAGATCAATTATATCACACTGCCACAAACATGCCAAGGCAAGCACCACGTGCTTACAATGGTGGAAGCAACCACTGGATGGGTGGAAACGTACCCTGTGACCCATACCATTGGCCAAAACAGCATCCTGGGCCTTGAGAAACAAGTTTTGTAGCAACACAGCACCCCAGAAAGAATTTAATTGGACAACAGGACTCATTTCCGAAACAACCTTGTAGGCAGGTGGGCCAAGAAACACAGCATTGATTGGGTGTATCACATCCCCTTTCACCCACAAGCCTCTGGAAAAATTGAGCAATGTAATGGACTATTAAAAATTATACTGACATTGTTGGGTGCTGGGACATTCAGGCATTGGGATGCAAATTTAGCAGAAGCCCCTTGGCTAGTTAACACTAGAGGATCTGCTAATCAATCTGACCCTGCCCAAATAAAACCTCCTACATACTGTGGAAGGAGCTAAGGTCCAGGTAGGTAGTGCACATTGTGAAGTGGCTGGGAAAGGCAGTGTGGGTTGCTCCTCCCTCGTGAAAAGGCAAACCCCAAGGACCCAGGTATACTTGGTGGGTAAATGCAGAAGGATGGGGAAATCCAATACGTACCTCAAGGAAATTTAAACTTTTGGGAAAATAACCCATGATTTGAATTGTGTAATATATGAAGTACTACAGCAGAAACCACCCACACCAGCAGAAGATGAGTGTCCTGGTTTCGGCTGGGATGGAGTTAATTTTCTTCCTGGTAGCTGGTATAGTGCTGTGTTTTGAATATTCCTTGTGGTGCTATTTGTCACCGCCTCTGAGAGCTGGATCGAGGTTACCGTTTTGTTGTACTGTGTAACACTGGTTTATATGTTAAAATTACTGGTTGTGAGACTAATCTGGTATTTGTGCTCAGCATTGTCGTCACCTCCGTACTTTGGGAGCCATCTAGTGGAAACTATTAATAATTACACTCTTTACCTTTTCTCCTCGGAGAGCCAATCAATGGGGGAGACGGGGGGACACTTTCCCCCGTTCCTTCACCTTCCCTTTCTCCTTCAGACTAGTTACAAGTGCTTTTGAGAATTTTGAATATCCTTGGGTAGTTCAAGCCAGCATGCTCCTATTGCTATGTCTCCTGAATGTGTTTCTGGTCTTGTACTTGCTTAAGATTAAACAACTATTTAAGAATATCACTCAGAGTGGCAGGGTGTAGGGGATAGTATGGGCAAGTAACTAGGACAGTGGACACCTCCAGTGTTTTGGAACTTCACCCCTGAACAAGTGCAGGAACCTGGAATCAGATGGTAAGGAAGCCAAGCAGCTAGGATCTCTTTCTAGGGAAAGGGTCATTGACAAAGCAATCGGAAAAGGGGCAGAAGTCCTCAGCCTCTGGAGGCAACTCCTGTCAAGCGTGAAGGAAAGGTATCCCTTCAAGGAAGACCTTGTATGTCACTGTTATGGTTTGAGAAACCCACAACACTTTATTGTTGTTTAGACAATTATTCTATCACCCAATGACCCCTCCCCAGCTGGGAAGGGGAATCGGGAAAAAACAAGGAAAGCCCGGGGTTGAAATATAAACAGATTTAATAGAATAAAACTAGATAATTAACATTAATAACACTAAAGAACCAATATTGATCCCGGTACCAATACAAAATATACACAGATTATACTCAGCCAATTATATCAGTAGGAAGCTGTACACTCCCAGCAGTGGACAACAAATGTGGGACACTGCGAGCACTATGGATTCGGGAGGAAGGGAAGGCCTCAGGGGTCTGGCACCAGGGCAAAGAAGTTCTCAGGATGGCAGCCATCAAGGAAGAGAGGGAACTTCACGACAAACTTCCAAATTTATACTGAATGTGACGTTCGTGGTATGAAATAATCCTGTTGGCCAGCTTGGGTCAATTGCCCAGGTCTCGCTCCTCCTCATCCCTGCACTTGGTGAGCTCGAAAACACTGAGACCTTGAAACCCACACACCATAGCTGGCTACAAAGTAGTTATTTTCACAAATTCAGACACTGGAGTCTTCTAAAAGTGCAGTTTTCCCAAGCATTAGAAAAGAAATTAATCCTGTGTCACTCAAACCAGGACAGTCACCCAGGCAAGTGGACCACCATAGAGAGAGGTATCCAGTACCTGAGGGAATGAGCCATGCTGAAGGTGATTTATGATGTCCTGAACAACGAGCAGTTATCCAGATATCCAGATGAAGTCAAGTGCAGACTTGCCATGAATCCATGTGGCAGAAGTTTATATGGCGCGCACCGTTGTTGTATGCCAACTCATTAGCAGTAATGACCTGGAAAGATGGAGAGGGACAAACAGTGGGTGGTCAACTCCAGCAATATGAAGAAAGTCTTTTTTCCTCCCTATGGGCCTGCATCTCAGCTGTGGAGAAACTGACGGACATGCTAGCCAAGAAACTATCCTGGGAGTTCCAGTGATTCAAAGAGGATATATCCTGCTCCCCACCTGTATGAACCAGTATCTCACCTACGAGGAGTAAGCATTCCTCTGCTCAAGAGAGAGGATAAAGTGGATATACACAACAAGCCACCCTGTGGTTTTATTTGCATGACCACAGAGAGGACATGAGGAAGTAGGATGGAAAATCTACCTCGACCCTAGAGGCACAGGTATGTGAGTTGCAAGGAAAAATGATCACAAATGGGGGCTCTTCCAGGAAAACTGTATTTCTTGAGTGACAGGGGGATCCCAACAGCTAACTGTATTGGAGGCCGAAGTAAGCCTAACTGGGAATGAGTGGCAAAAGCATCCCATTGTGACTGGCCCAGAGGATCCATGCATCCTTGGCATAGACTATCTCAGGAGAGGGTATTTCAGGGACCCAAAAGAGTACAGGTGGGCTTTTGGCATATCTGCCTTCGAGATGGAGGAAATTAAAGAGCTGCTCAGAGGACCCTTCTGTTGTGGGGTTGTTGAGGGGCAAAGAACAACAGGTACCAATCGCTACCACAGCGGTGCACCAGCAGAAATATCGCACCAACCGAGACTCCCTGATTCCCATCCATAACCTGATTTGTTGACTGCAGGCCCAAGGAGTGATCAGCAAGACTCGCTCACCCTTTAACAGTCCCATATGGGCCACTGCAAAAGTCTAATGAAGAGTGGAGATTATCAGTAGACTATCGTGGTCTGAATGAAGTCACGCTGCCATTGAGTGCTGCCATGCCAGACATGCTAGAACTTCAGTATGAGCTGGAGTCAAAGGCAGCCAAGTGATATGCCACAATTGATGTCACTAATGCATTCTACTCAATCCCTTTTGTGGCAGAGTGCATGCCACAGTTTGCTTTCACCTGGAGGGGCGTCCAGTACACCTGGAATCGCCTGCCCCAGGGGTGGAAACACAGCCCTACTGTTTGCCATGGACTGATCCAGACTGCACTGGAGAAGGGTGGAGCTCCAGAACACCTACAATACATTGATGACATCATTGTGTGGGGTAATACAGCAGAAGAATTTTGCAAGAAAGGTAGGAAAATCATTAAGATTCTTCTGAAAGCAGGTTTTGCTATAAAAAGAGGTAAGGTCAAGGGACCTGCACAAGAGATCCAGTTTCTGTGAATTAAGTGGCAAGATGGACACCATCAGATCCCAATGGATGTGATCAACAAAATAGCAGCTATGTCTCCACCAACCAGTAAAAAGGAAACGCAAGCTTTCTTAGGCATTGTGGGTTTTTGGAGGATGCATATTCCAAATTACCGTCTGATTGGAAGCCCTCTCTATCAAGTGACCCGGAAGAAGAATGATTTCAACTGAGGCCCTGAGCAACAACAAGCCTTTGAAGAAATTAAACAGGAGATTGCTCATGCAGTAGCCCTGGGGCCAGTCCAGGCAGAACAAGATGTAAAATATGTGCTCTACACCGCAGCCGGGGAGAATGGCCATACCTGGAGCCTCTGGCAGAAAGCACCAGGGGAGACTCGAGGTCGACCCCTCGGGTTTTGGAGTCAGGGATACAGAGGATCCGAGGCCCGCTATACTCCAACTGAAAAAGAGATATTGGCAGCATACGAGGGGGTTCGAGCAACTTTGGAAGTGGCTGATACAGAAGCACAGCTCCTCTTAGCACCCTGACTGCTGGTGCTGGGATGGATGTTTCAAGAATGGAACTGATGCTATGTGTAGTAAGTGGGTCGCACTCATCACACAACAGGCTCAAATGGGAAACCCAAGTTGCCCAGGAATACTTGAAGTGATCATGGACAGGCCAGAAGGCAAAGATTTTGGAATATCACCAGAGGAGGATGTGATGCATGTGAAAGAGGCCCCACTATATAATAAACTGTCAGAAAATGCGAAGCAATATGCTCTGTTCACTGATGGGTCCTGTCGTATTATAGGAAATCATAGGAGATGGAAAGATGCTGTATGGAGTCTCCTATTAGAAGTCACAGAAACTGTTGAAGGAGAAGGTGAATCTAGTCAATTTGCAGAGGTGAAAGCCATCCAGGTGGCTTTAGATATTGCTGAAAGAGAAAAAAAGAAAAAGTGGCAAATGCTCTGTGGGTGTGGTTGCAGCAATGGAAACAGAGCAACTGGCAGCACAGAGGCAAATCCATCTGGGCTGCTGCATTGTGGGAAGATATTGCTACCCAGGTAGAGAATCTGGTTGTAAAAGTACGTCATGTAGATGCTCATGTACCTGAGTTGGGCCACTGAAGAACACCAAAACAACCAGCAGGTGGATCAGGCTGCTAAGATTGGCTCAGGTGGATCTGGACTGGCAACATAAGGGTGAATTATTTATAGCTCAGTGGGCCCATGACACCTCAGGCCATCAAAGAAGAGGCCAACAAATAGATGGGCTCATGATCGAGGGGTGGACTTGACCATGGACACTATTGCACAGGTTATCCATGAATGTGAAACATGCGCTGCAATCAAGCAAGTGGTTAAAGCCTCTCTTGTATGGAGGTTTGCCATGGTTTTGGCTGGGATTGGTTTGACTTTCTTGCTAGCAGGTGGTGTAGTGCTATGTTTTGGATTTGGGATGAGAATAGTGTTGGTAGTGCACTAATGTTTTTGGTTGTTGCTAAGCAGTCAATGCCTTTTCTGCTCCTCACACCGCCCCACCAGCGAGTAGACTGGGAGTGCACAAAAAGCTGGGAGGAGACATAGCCGGGACAGCTGACCCCAACTGACCAAAGGAATATTCCATGCCATATGATGTCATGCTCAGTACATAAAGCTGGAGGAAGAAGAAGGAAGGGGGAACATTCAGAATTATGGTGTTTTGTATTCCCAAGTAACCGTTACGCCTGATGGAGCCCTACTTTCCTGGAGATGGCTGAGCACCTGCCTGTCGATGGGAAGCAGTGAATGAATTCCTTGTTTTGCTTTGCTTGTGTGCGTGGCTTTTGCTTTACTCTGTTAAATTGTCTTTATCTCAACCCATGAGTTCCCTCACTTTTACTCTTCCGATTCTCTCCCCCATTCCACCAGGAGGGAGTGAGAGAGCGGATGCGTGGTCCTAGTTTCCAGCTGGGGTTAAACAATGACAAGGATGATGGCTGAAATATAAATATGGGACAGCTTGGCAGATCGATTACATTACACTCCCACAAACCCTCCAAGGCAAGCACCATGTGATTACAATGGTGGAAGCAACCACCGGATGACTGGAAACATATCCTGTGCCCCATGCCACTGCCTGGAACACTATCCTGGGCCTTGAAAAACAAGTCTTATGGTGACATGGCACCCCAGAAAGAATTGAGTCAGACAATCGGACTCATATGAAAAACAACCTCATAGACACCTGGGCCAAAGAGCATGGCATTGAGTGGGTATACCACATCCCCTATCATGCACCAGCCTCCAGGAAGATCAAATGATACAATGGACTGCTAAAGACTACACTGAGAGCAATGGGTGGTGGGACCTTCAAACACTGGGATGCACATTTAGCAAAGGCGACCTGGTTAGTTAACACTAGAGGATCTACCAATCAAGCTGGCCCTGCTCAGTCAAAACTTTTAAATACTGTGGAAGGGGATAAAGTCCCCATAGTGCACATAAAAAATGTTAGTGAAAACAGTCTGGGTTATTCCTGCCATGGGCGAAGGCAAATCTATCTGTGGGATTGCTCTTGCTCAAGGGCCTGGGTGTACTTGGTAGGTGATGCAGAAGGATGGGGAGGTCTGATGTGTACCTCAAGGGGATTTGATTTTGGGGGAGAATAGCCAATGAATCCAATTGTATGATGTTGTCATGGTTTAGGCCAAACCGGACACCGGTCGAGTGACAGATGCTCCCCCCTACCTCTTTTCAAAGAGAGAGGCAGAGGAGGGAAAAAGAGACGGGAACTGGATTCTGGATTGGATTCAGGATCGGGACCAAAGGCAGACAAACAGAGTCCTCCTCGGATGCTGGCCACTGAAGAAAGAGAGGTGACCCTTTGATCCCTCAGCTTTAAACTGAGCATGAGGCAGATGGGATGGAATACCCTGTTGGTCAGTTTTGGGTCACCTGTCCTGTCTGCTCCTCCCCGCAGGTGGGACCCTACTGCACTTTTCCGCTTCCACCCCTCCAATGGGGCATATAACAAAGTTAGCTGACCTTGGTTGTTACAGCAATAATTATATGCAGGAGCCTCTGTGCATATCACTCCTTAGTATAAATTATAAACAATCAGGTCTTATCACTCTGAGAGAGTGAACACTGTCTGCACAATATGCTGTTAATTTCAGTAGTTAGAAGAGGCCCAGCTAAGAAGCAAATTTACTGAACAAAATTGGTCCTGTTTTACCTCAAACCAGGAGAGATGTTAATTGCTATGTAACCCCGCCACTGTATGTCATCACTACTATAGTTGCTATATGCTGTATCAATGGTATTACAGTAAGAATCACCCAGATTAATGAAGAATGAACTTTAATGAAACCAAGCAAAGTACAGCAGGGATGGAACCAGAACTGGCTTCAGCATGTAACAATCCAACATCACACACCATCTCTCCTGCCTTGTAAGACTATTATGACAGATGGAGCCCAAAGTCATGGACTAAATGAACTCAATGGACATTTTAGAGGCATGGCCCGTAGACTAAGGGAATGATATCTGTGTGTATATATCAAAAGACAGGAAAAGTGGTGGTATTGGAATGTATTGGAAAGTGTAAGACCTTGGCATGACACAGATGGCATAAAATAAGGGGTGGATGCTGTCCTGGTTTCAGCTGGGGTAGAGTTAATTTTCTTCCTAGTAGCTGGTATAGTGCTGCGTTTTAAATTTAGTATGAGAATAATGTTGATAACACACTGATGTTTTAGTTATTGCTAAGTAGTGCTTATACTAAGTCAAGGACTTTTCAGGTTCCCATGCTCTGGCAGCAAGGAGGTGCACAAGTAGCTGGGAGGGAACATAGCCAGGACAGCTGACCCAAATTGGCCAAAGGGATATTCCATGCCATACGATGTCATGCTCAGTATATAAACTGGGGAGAGTTGGCCAGGGGATGGCGATCGCTGCTCAGGGACAAGCTGGGCATTGGTCAGCGGGTGGTGAGCAACTGCATTGTGCATCACTTGTTTTGTATATTCTTTTATTATTTGTCAAGGTTTAGGCTGGGTTGGCCACTAAACGAACGACAGATGCTCTCTATTAGCCCCTCTTCCTTCCCAGAAGGGAAGGAAGCGAGAATAAAGGAGAGAGACTTATGGGTTGAAAAAAACGCTAAAACAGCTTTAATGAAATATTAACAATAATAATGATGATGATGAAGAAGAAATATATACAAATATATACAAAACCAATATTGAGCTCCCAGGATGACGATCACGTCACTGGCAGGCACTGAGAAAATCCCAGACTGGACTCAGCAGCAGATGGGAACTGGATTCAGGAACACACAGATTGGGGTCAAAGGCAGACAAACAGACAGAGTTCTCCTCGGATGCTGGCCACTGAAGAAGACAGTTGACCCTTTGATCCCTCAGCTTTAAACTGAGCATGAGGCAGATGGGATGGAATACCCTGTTGGTCAGTTTTGGGCCACCTGTCCTGTCTGCTCCTCCCCGCAGGTGGGACCCCTCTACGCTTTTCTGCTTCTGCCCCTCCAATGGGGCATATAACAAAGTTGGTTGGCCTTGGTTGTTATAGCAATAATTATATGCAGGAGCCTCTGTGCATACCATTCCTTAGTATAAATTATAAACAATCAGGTCTTATCACTCTGGAAGTGGACAGTGTCTGAAAAATATGCTGTTAATTTCAGAGAGTACAGTCAGTTAGAAGAGGCTTATAACAGAAAAGTAAAATTACTGAAAAGAAAATTGGTTTTGTTCTATCTCAAACCAGGACATCATTATTGTTATTTTCTCTCCTTTGCTGTCCTATTAAACTGTTATTATCTCAACCCACGAGTTTTACTTTTTTTTTCCATTCTCCTCCCAATCCCATTGGGGGGGGGAGTGAGTGAGCAGCTGCATGGTGCTTAGTTGCCGGCTGGGGTTAAACCACTACAATGAGCCTTGCAAGAAACCAGGCAAGTGCAGTGGTGACCCAACGCATCTGGCTTTCGTGTCTAACAACCCAACATGGCTTGCTACCTCTCCAACCCTGAGCAAACACTGTAACAGATGGAGCCCAAGTCATGAACTAATTGAACCAAACAGACTTTTATGGATATTTGAATGGACATTGAATGGACATTTGATGGGGATGGCCCATAGACTAAGGGAATGATATTTGTGTATATGTTAAAGGATGGGGAGGACAGTGATAGTTAATGAGGATGTATCGGATAGTGAGAATTACCTGAGAATGACCCAAAGACAGAAAAAAAAACCTCATCAGTTGCACTAATTGATGGCCTATCAAGAAACTGCAGGCAAACCCTGGATTTTGCAACTGATAAGGATGTAAACTTGAGGGTCCAGCATGCTGGTGGGTGGTCCATGGAACTATGCAAACAGATGTGGTAATGCGCAAGGGGAGGGAATAGGGGAGGAACAAAAGAGGAATAGACAGAAAGGGATATAAAAGGGACCAGTCATGTGTAAAATTGGGGCTAGTCAGTACAGTTGTCTGACTGAGTCCTGTGCCCAATCACTGTAGTCTGTCATATCTTCTTATTAAATCCTTTCTTAATTCTGTCTCTAAGTAATCTCGCTCTCTATCCCCTGTATACATACTGCAAGGACTAAATGCTAGCTACTGGAGGGACCAGCATGAGTGAATGTGATGCTAGCTACTCAGGTCAGATCAGGGGTGTAGGCACCCCTGGGCCTGTGGTGCTAGCAACTGGAGCAAATGGGGGGAGCGTCTCAGCATCAGTAATTGGAGGAGCCATAGCTCTCTGTATCATCATGGGTCCTACAGACTTTGTTCAAGGAATGCCAGCTATTGGAGGGACAGGCATAAGTGGACTTGGTGCCAGCAACAGGAGGCAGACTGGGGGTGTAGGTGCCCCAGGCCTGTGCTGCTGAGTGGGAGTCTCAGTGCCAGCAAGAGTGGCTCTCAGCTGCCAGCCACTTGGTGGTAGCGGTGTGCGTCCCGAAAACCAACTACTGGGAGGGACCAGCATGAGTGAGGAGAGTGAGGCGCTCAGTGCTGGCACCTGGAGCAGAACCACAGGTCACAGTCCGTGTGCCTGGTGCTGGCTTCTTGCAGGGGCTGTGTCTGTATCTTCCCCAAACCTGGTGTGCATGGGACAGGGAAAGTGTGTGCATTTTTCATTAGCTAGCAAACTTTAAGATGGACTAGCCAGTGAGTAAGAAGCCCTGGGTCTGGGCAGGGGTATGAGGTGGGTCCATGCTGGTATTCCAAGTGGCCTTGTGACTCTGGAATGCCTGTAGATGAATGTGTGATTGCGCGCATGTTTGCTAGTGAGTATCAAGCTGGACTAGCTGTCAGGTAGGGGACCCGTGAAGCAGGTAAGGGGGCCTGTGGTTTGGGCAGGGGTACCAAATGGAAAGAGGGGGCCAGTGCAGGTACTCAGGAAATCTGCAAATGTGCTTGTGAATCTAGAGTGTGTTGTGCACGTGTGCCTTCACTAGTGAACTTCTATCTCTGCCAGCCAAAGAAGAGGAAGGGAACTTGGCTGTCTGTGTTTATGTTTTATGTGGGTCCTGTATGTAGGTGCTGTTGAAGGCAGCACCTTGTGTGTGGCAGTCTGTGTAACGGGCCATCTCAGTGTCCTGTGCGTGTCTGTGTGTATCTATGCATGTGTGTCTCTGGGATACATGCTCAGCTTCACAACTGGTTGAATCTGCAAATGAGAAAGTGGCAAATGCATCCCTCAGCGCAGGCCAGAGACCCCTGGGTCCCCAGGCACACTGGGCTGGGCTCCAGCAGCCAGGCAGGAGGAAGTCCTGGGTCCAGAGCTGCTGGAGGAGGCAGCCACTCCTAACATCATGTTTTCGTGTTTTCAAATGATATCCATAAAAGTTTTTGGTTTTTTAAATAATATTTTATTTATACTTTTCTCTTTTTTATTTTATATTTATTTTTTCTTTTATATTCTCTTTTTTTTTTTACTTTATTTTCTCCTGTTTGCAGTGGAGAGTTCAAATGTACTCCTTTCCTCAATTTACACATAATAAAAATACAATAGTTATGACTTAGAATGAATATTTTAGGAATTGTTTTTTACCTACCTCTTCCCCCCAAATAGAAGTTACCTTATAAAGCAACTGAAAGGTCAATGCTTTTATTAATCCACAGCTGTGGATTCCTCTCCTGGCAGTAACACACACTCACTTGTTTGAAATGTGAAAATACTTTATACGCAGTGGAAAATGTATGAGTTGCTTCTATTACAAATATTATAGCTCACTATCCTACTGAACGTGTTTACAGAGTTAAGATGTCTGAATGAAATGTTTCTGAATTCGAAGTTGCAGGAAGTTGTGTGGCCAGGGACAAGCACTCTGGCATCAGCAGGTCAGGCACAGTATTTGTTCAGGCTATAGCTAAGCACTGACCTTGGATGGAAACAGGTGACTCATATTTAAGTCAGCAGCAGCCTCTAGTACACATATGAAGGTAGAAAAAAATTACCTGTTGTAAAAGGACAGCTCTATCATTCTGAAGGACACCAAAACATCTGACAAACTTTACTATCGCATTGCAGACTAAGGTATCTATGCCATGCTTGCTAGCTTTTCAAAGTCCTGTTGATGTCCATTGGATTTTAAACAAAAGAAAAAGGACACATATGATAACGTGGGATCTGCTGTCCACTAAGGTGCAGTATGGTAAACAACAGTTCACATACCAGTGTTGGTCAGGAAAAGAAATTGGTTTTTTTCCCCACTGAAATTTGACATGAAATTTCACTTAGTAAAATATTACAATGACCCATGCTTAAATTTCATTAAGAGTTTCAAGTTAATAGCATTGTTCTCATAAAAAAACACAGATGTCATAATAAACCGTTGTTGTGGTTTGAGGTAAAACAGAACAGATTTTCTGTTCAGTAATTTTACTTTGCAGCTAAGCCTCTTCTAAATGACTGAACTCTCTGAAATTAATGGCATATTTTTCCAACAGTACGCACTTCCAGAGTGATAAGACCTGATTGTTTATAATTTATACCAAGAAATGGTATGCAGAGAGGCTCTTGCTTATACTTATTGCTATAAAAACCAAGGTCAGCTAACTTTCTTACTTGCCCCGTTGGAGGGCCGGAAGCGGAGAAGGATAGAGGGGTCCCACCTGCGGGGAGGAGTGGACAGGACAGTGACCCAAAACTGACCAACAGGGTATTCCATCCCATCTGCTTCATGCTCACTATAAAAGCTGAGGGGTCAAAGGGTCAGCTCTCTCTTTCTTCAATGGCCGGCATCCGAAGAGGACTCTGTCTGTCTGCCTTTGATCCTGATCTGTGCATTCCCGAATCCGGAATCCAGTTCCTGTCTGTTGCTGAGTCCAATCTGGGATTTTCCCAGTGCCTGCTGGTGATATGATTGTCATCCTGGGAGCTTGATACGGTTTTGTATATATTGCATATATTTAATTATTTTCTTTTTATTATTTTATTAATATTTTCATTAAAGTAGTTTAGTTCCTTCTAAACTCATAAGTGTCTTTCTCTCTCTCCGTCCTCTCCTTGGAGAGAGAGGTGGGGGAGAGCATCTGTCATTCGTCTCATTGGCCAGTCTGGCCCAAACCACAACAGGGGCAAACACTCTCCTTCTACATACCCTTATGAAAAAAATTGCAACAGTCTGTCCTAGCTGGAGTTAAGGAGGCTGCAGTTTTATCGGTAATTTCTTTGTATAGTTGGTAACTCTATCAGCTGGCATTCTAGCTGTTGCAGGCAATCAATAGGACTGATAAAACCAACCGTCTTGCAACTGAGGATATGTGGGAAAGTATATCATGTTTTATATATCAAGTTTGCTTAACAAGGAGAAAAAATTAACAGTTGTGGTGGATCGATCTTGCCTAGCTGCCAGGCGCCCACCCAGCTACTCATTCCCTCCCCCTCCTCAACAGGACAGGGGGAGAAAATAAGATGGAAAAGCTCATGGGCTGAGATAAAGACAGTAAGATCACTTACCAATTACCATCATAGGCAAAACAGACTTGGGGAAAATTAATTTATTGCTAATTAAAATAGATTTTGATGGTGATAAACAAAGACAAATTAAAACAACTTCCCTCCACCCCACCCCTTTTTCCCAAAGGCTCAACTTCACTCCATCATTCTTGACTCCTCTACTTCCCCCCAACGCCCTGAGCAATGCAGCGGGACTGGGAATGGGGGCTTGTGGTTGTTGTCCCAAATCTGGGTTCTTTACCCGGTGTGCAAGCCAATAACACACAGAGCAGAGGTATTTCTAAGTTTATTCAATTAATGTGCAGAAATGGGGTGCTCTTCCCAAAACAGGAGCACACTTTAGTTTCAAAAATCTCTACTTTCATACATTGATTATTACATATTCAAACAATTGATACATATTCATTGTTATTCTCTTTTATGATTGGTCAAGATTTCTTCACTTCCCATGTAAATTAGTGTGCAGACTCTGTCTTCCATTGTTCTCTTTTGAATAGGTGGTATCATTTGGGTAGGTGGTCAATGAGTCGGTGATCGTGATCTCCCCCTGCCAGAATTACCTTTTACCTACTTCTCCTCTGATCTTGGCAGTTCCAAGTGGTTTTCTCGGTTTGCTGACCAGGCCTACAGTTCATCACTTTCTTGACAGGAATACCCTGCTTATCAACAATGCTACATTGTCTGGTGGTTAGTTCCTTAACTGAATCGTAGCTAAATCATGTCTAGTTACTATTTCTCTATTTTAATATTAGGTAGATAATTAAATAGGGTTGGGGCAGTATAGAGGACTTGAGCAGCAGCAGGTTTCCTTGGTTGCTTCAACTACATTTTACATTTCATTTTCCTAGTTTATGTCAATTTTACTACAACATGGTCAGTCCGCAACAGTTTGTCTTTGCCACTCCTTCCTCCTCACACTTTTCTCCTGCTCCAGCGTGGGTCCTTTCCACAGGCTGCAGTACTTCAGGAAAAAATCTGCTCAAGCATGGATTCTCCACGGGCTGCAGTTCCCATCAGAAAACTTGCTACTGTGTGGTTTCCTCTGCATGGGCCACTATTCCTTCAGGAAATATCCAGTGCTTCAGTGTGGGGTCCTCCACAGGCTGCAGTGTGGATATCTGCTCTGGTGTGGTCCTCTCCAAGGGCTGCAGGACCTGCTGTGCTCTGATCCATGGGCTCCACGGAAATATCTGCTCCCTTGTGGTCTCTTCCATGGGTTGGAGGGAAATCTCTGCTCTGGCTCCTGAAGTACCTCCTCCCCTTCCTTCTTCTCTGACCTTGGTGTTCACAGGATTATTTCTCACACTCTCTTTTCTCACTCCTCACTCTGCCATGCAGCATTTTGCCCTTTCTTAAATATGTTTTCAGCTTTGCTGATTGGCTCACCTTCTTCCAGCCATGGGTCCGTTGCCAAGCCAGCTAGAACTGGCTGTGTCCAGCACAAGGAAGCCCCTTACCTCTTCTCACAAAGTCCATCCCTGCAGGTGCCTCGCTACCAAAATTTAGCCACACACATCCATTAAAACAATGCACTTTTAACTGGAATGAATTTTTGAAATTTTTTTTAAAGATTTAATAAGAAAAAGGTGAGTGAATGCATGAATCATTTTTAGTTTGTGCAACTCTTTCAGATGGAATTTAACATTTTTGTGAAGTTTAATGCAATTCTGATTGTTACTGCATTAAAAAAGCTATTTTAATAAGCATCAGCTTTTCTCCAAATGTGCCAATATTTTTGGGCTTGTGCCTTTTGAGACTGAATGAAATTGAGCAAACATTTTACCAGAAACAACTTGCAAATGGATGTTTTTTAAATGGCATTAAATGTCAGTGGATTGATATTCCTTAATATGATGAATGGTGTCATTTTCAAAGTTGTTGACCCTCTTTATTAAGTGCTTAACAAGCTTGAAGATGCTCTGACTGTTCACTCAACTCCTGCTCAGATTTTGGCTAACACAAAGCTCGTGCTAAGGCCTGATGTATGATGGGAGCAGAACCATTAGGTCAAAGCAAGGGCAATACATAGGCAGGACACAATGGCCAGGAAGGGCTAAAGGTCATTATACAGCCGTTGTCACCTGCAGCTTGTTGTCTCCTGCAGCCATCATCCTTGCATACTGATTGTCTGGCAGTTTCTTCAGAATCCACTAACTCATGGAAATGGTATAGAACAAACCTCCAAGCTGGAAGGTAAAAATACATCAGCTTACCCAAAAAGTTTTCAAAGTTGATCAAACAGCAGCTGGACTGCTGAGGCTTTCATGCTTCCTGGTCTGATACAGGGGATGCCCACACCATAACGGAGGAGGAAGGATGATCACTCTCACCATCGACCAGGTAACTATTTTGCTCATAGATGCACGAGTTACAAGTTGAGTTGTGAGTTATGAATTAGAGAACTTGTGAGTTAGAAACCTCATGACTTAAGTGATAGAATCATAGAATTATTTAGGTTGGACAAGACCTTTATAAGATCATTGTGTCCAACTGTTAACCTAACACTGCCAAATCCACGACTAAACCATGCCCCTAAGCACCACATCTACCTGTCTTTTAAATACCTCCAGGGATGGCGACTCCACCACTTCCCTGGGAAGCCTGTTCCAATGGTTAACAACCCTTTCTGTGAAGAACTTTTTCCTAATATCCAATCTAAACATCCCCTGGAGTAACTTGAGGCCATTTCCTCTTGTCCTATCGCTTGTTACTAGCGAGAAGAGGTCGACCCCCACCTCTCTACAACCTCCTTTCAGGTCGTTGTAGAGAGTGATAAGGTCTCCCCTGAGCCTCCTTTTTATTCAGACTAAACAACCCCAAGTCCCTCAGCCACTCCTCATAAGACTTATTCTCAAGACCCTTCACCAGCTTCATTTTCCTTCTTTGGATGCGCTCCAGCACCTCAATGTCTTTCTTGTAGTGAGGGGCCAAAACCTGAACACAGTATTCCAGGTGCAGCCTCAGCAATGATGAATTAGTGAATTCACATGTTAGACGAGTTTGTACAAAGGGGATTGAGCCCTTGTTTGTCGTGTTTGCTTGGTTTTTTTCCTAATGACCTCATAAAATAAAGTTTAATTTACAGAGTACATTGTCCTGTAAAGCTGAGAGATCCAGATGGACTGTGACAGATACCTAGCATTTTTCTGGCAGCTTCACTGAAATGGAACCAGGAATGTGATATTTGTCCCCTGAATGCTAAGCATACTGAGATTTATCAGCTCTCTAGGAATAACAGCAAGTTAAAGTTTGAAGAACTGACATATTGGAATACTGTAAACTATTTCTCACCCATGTAGTTAGACCAAGAATGTATTTGTATCCTCTCGTTTCATCCAGTTTTGTTACAAGCTGGGCTCTTGTGATAGAGAGAACTAACACTTAAGGGCTAATAGCAGGAGGAAACATGCTTAACGCAAAACATATATCTATAACCTTGTAGCCATTGCCTTGCTTAAGCCATATCTATAATTATAACCTTAGCCATCGTGTAAGACATTTAAACAGGAAATAGCAGAGGGGAGTTGCAGAGAAAAGCAGAACAGTCATGGCCAGCCTTGCTAAAGAAACCGGCTGGAACTGACCTTGCGGTTGTGGAGTCTGATAAGAGAGAGACCAAGCCTACGCAGGAATAAAGAGTCACTTGTGGTGATGAAGAAGAGTGGGTTTGCCTTCATCCTCTCGACCCTCAACGACCACCACCAGAAGAAACCGCGCATGCTCGGTGGGGAGGAGATCACGGAAATGGCTCATTTGCATACGAAGCGGGATAGATAGTTAATATGTATAGGCGTATTGAGAAACCTTATGGATATGTAACACTTTGCTGCATAAATATGATACGAGCTGCCGCGTTAGGCGCGCACGAATTTGGTGGGACGACCCCCCGTGCTGCCCAGCGCTGAATAAAACATACCTACTTTACAACCTTCTCGGTTGTGGAGTCTGATTTCTGCACGTCACTTGGATGATATGCAAGTCTGATTTTGCAACATTCACAGTATCACAGAATGGTCAGGGTTGGAAGATACCTCTGGAGATCATCTAGTCCAACCCCCCTGCCACAGCAGGGACACCTACAGCACATTGCACAGGACGGCGTCCAGGCGGGTTTTGAATGTCTCCAGAGTGGGAGACTCCACCACCTCTCTGGGCAGCCTGTGCCAGTGCTCTGCCACCCTCAAAGGAAAGAAGTTCCTCCTCATGTAAGATGGAACTTCCTGTGCTCCAGTTTGTGCCCGTTACCTCTAGTCCTATCACTGGGCACAACTGAAAAAAGGCTATTCTCATCTACCTGGCACCCTCCCCTTAAGTATTTCTAAGTATTGATAAGATCCCCCGAGTCTTCTTTTTTCTAGACTAAAAAGCCCCCAAGTACAGGAAATGCTTCACAAAGCTCATTTCAAGCCTAGAGCTGCATAGAGAGCTGAAAGGGACATAAGCAGAACCTTTAGAGCAGCAGGATTGCACTCCTGTTACTATGAGGAGGATAGCAGAAGAGTTGTCCCTTAATAGGGATTTAGGTTTGTGCCCAGTGCACAGGAGCCAATGAGCATACAGAGTTGAGATCCACCTTCTAACCTTTAATGTACAGAAAGGGGTGCCAGGCGATAGTTCGCAAAGCTAGCACACCCCTTCAGAAGGGTTGTAGGTTTTTACACAGTTTACAACAAAGAAAAAGTTACACAATACTTGTTCACTGGTCACCTTTCAATTATATAACTAATGCCCTCCTGTGCATGCTCCAATTAGTGACTAGTTCATTATACAAAGGCGGTCTTAACATATAAGATCTCCTCCCAGGGGTGTGATTTTTACCATGTTAATTAGTCTTAGGTTACCTTAGGTTACCTTTGGGCAACCCCCCCAGTCAGGAGGTGATTCATCCTTGATGGCATTAGCTCATTCCTGTGTTATCTTGTGACTCTTTACTTTGAGGACCACAATTTCCCCCCTTTGAGACTATGGACCTTATTTGGAGGTCCCCTAGTTCTCACTTTCCTTCATACCTGCCAGCTTAAAAAAATATTCCATGTTATCCTTCCTTGTCACCGTGATTGCTTGAGGCCTACAACATCATTTTTTTACAAAACTCTAAGCACACAGGTAGACATTGTAACATGCAGCAACATACCACCATTATGACAAGCAAGAATATACCCATCATAAACAATTGGTTTAGCCACCCACTTGCAGATGAGCAGTGTATTTGTACAATTCCAACTTAGTCCTATAGTCAATATTAAAAACAATTTCTTCATCTTTGTTTTCGGAACAAGAGTTTCATATCTTGAGTGGGTTCCACCTGCCACAGAGTCTTCTTTGCACCTGCTTCCAGTGAGGTGCTCTGGTCGTCCTTTTCTGGTGCAGCCTTCACTCGAGTGTAATGGATCTGTTGTCTTGTAGTTAAAATTTTAGCCATTTTTGTTAACATTAAAGTTGTTAGCTTTAAGGTTGTTAGCATTAAATTTAGATAGGCCTGTCATCTATTAGCATTAGCTGAACTTCTGATATAGGGTCTTGCGTATGACCATGTTGTTATGACTTGGCCAGATGGTCGGCTTTGGGAATGTTTCTTCACAAGTATCTGTGCTAATTAACAAAGGAACTTTCTGAGATGTTCTCATGGATAATGAGGATTCTATCCTTGAGTTGTATGAAAAATAACACCTAATCAAAGTGATACACTAAGCCTAAAGGCCTTGAGAAACTCTTCTTATCTTCTACAGTCATTTTGTATATAAGCTGTGTCTGGAGCAACATATGACATGCATGCTAGGAGCGATCCGCTGTGCATCCAGCGCTGCAATAAAGAATGCCTGCCTTCTAAAACTTTCTAACAAGTCTTAGAGGGTTTTCTTTGACTGAGTTTTACGTTATCATTTTGGCAACCCAGAGGGGACACCGCTTCTGAATCTCGATGGATCCGTGGGATCGCAGGACCTCCAGCTGGCACCGAGGAATTCTCGGGGAGAACCTCCAGTCCCTAGATCGAAGAGCTCAAAGCAAGGCCCCTGGGAAAGGTAAGGTAAAGGCATTCTTTTTTTTTTTAAATTTGGTCGCCTGCCCATAAGACATGGCGAAAGCCTGGTAGGGTTGGGCTATAAGGTACCTAAGGGGTTCGAGTCCCCAATTGTTAAGTTCCACAGGATGAAAGCCTGAGGAATGCCCAGGTTTTGGTAAGGGGTTCAAGTCCCCAATGTGGCTGAAAAATTTGAGTTCGTATTATTTGTATGTTTGTCTTGTTTGTGTTTTGGTCTGTCTATTGGAATTAAGATGGGTACAGAACCACCTAAGGGCGATATTTTAAAGAAATCACCTTTGGGATGTATCTTGAGGCATTGGAAGCAGATCGGTGGACCCCCGGGTGGGGTTGCAACAAGAGAAAATCTGATTAAATATTGTAATCAATGGTGGCCATTGTATAAACTGGAAGAAGGGGAAAATGGCCTGTGAATGGCACTTTAAATTATAATACTATGTTACAATTGATGTTATTTCTGAGAAGGGAGGAGAAGTGGGATGAAGAGTTATATGCAGATATGTTCTTTATGTTAAGGAATCGCCCAGAATGGCAAAGAAAATATGGTATAAACTTGGCACCTAGTGACCCTTTTGTTCTGGCTCTGGAAAAAGAGAAAGGTAAAACTTTGAAAAGATGCTGTTCTGCTTGCAGTGTAGGGCAAAGGTGTCTTAAGGTTTGTGAACAAGGAGAGGATGACATTGAATTATTGGTAGCCCCCGAACGGCGCTTGGGATCCCGAAACAATGAACATGACATACTAGGAACAGACAGTAGAGGGCATGGTCAGCAGGGAAATGGGTCGGTATTAGGAGCAGAAGGTTTTAGCCCGACAGCAGGATGAACGAGAGGCAAGCAGGGAGACGTTATGCAGGCTCCCCTGCGACAGGCAGTGGGAAATGAGGGACCGGTGAACGGCAAATAGCAGGTTGATAGCGGTGTTAGAGGAAAATACTCGGGTTAAAGAGGGTCAAAGAAGGGAATTATACCCAGGATGATGTCGGGGAAGAGGGGGGCTTTCCTCTGTTGCAGAATCCCAGACCTCGCTTGGGGGAAAATCAATGTGCTTACTGTAAGAAGGAGGGGCATTGTAAACGTGATTGCCCCCTCCAGAAGCGAGGCACCCCTCTGAACCCGTTGTTCTCAATTGCGGAGGACTGAAGGGGATCGGAAGAGTCTCTCCCAGAGGAACCTCTGGTTAAAGCAAAGCTGGGAGGCGAGGAAATCGAGGTTTCGGTTGATACGGGAGCTACTTAATTCGTTTTGAATACTTTAGAAGGGGAACTGAGCAATAAGAATATAAATGTCATTGGTGCAACAGGGACTCGTGAGACTCGGCCGTTTTTCAAACCTCTCAAATTGAGGTTAGGAAAACAATGGGTTACTCATCAGTTTTTATATTTGCCAAATTCTCCAAAGCCTCTGTTGGGAAGGGACTTGCTCGAGAAGCTAGAGGCGGAAATTAAATTCAAAGAAGGAGATATTGAAATTTTAATTCCAAAATCTCAATATGTTGAAGCAGCAGCTTTAGTGTTACAGGATACAGGTCCCAAGGGAAGAACAATACCCCAAGGCGTGGAGGATGCGGTAATTCGTATTGTGTGGGCTGGAGAAGTGCCAGAAAGGTCCAAAAGCGCAGAACCAGTAGGAGTTGATCTTAAACCAGGATCATCACCGGTAAGAGTTAAACAATATCCTTTAAAGTTAGAAGCAAGGCTTGGATTGTTACCAATAATTCAAAAATTTCTGAAGTATAAACTGTTGATAGAATGTGAATCAAAATACAATACACCTATTTTATCAGTTAAAAAGACTAATGGTAAAGATTATTGTTTAGTTCCGTACACGTTGTTGACAGCCCTCACTGAGGAGCAAGGCTGGTTTACAGTCTTAGACTTAAAAGATGCCTTTTTCTGCATTCCTCTCGATGCTGGGAGCTGAGAGCTTTTTGCTTTCGAATGGGAAAGTCCGGAAACAGAAAGGAAAACACAATATACTTGGACAGTCCTACCACAAGGCTTCAAGAACAGTCCAACGATTTTTGGGAATCAGCTAGCGAGGGAGCTAGAGATTTGGAGAAAAGACAACAGGCAAGGAGTCATGCTACAGTATGTCAATGACATCCTAATCGCAGCAGAGACTAGAGAACAATGTCTCTTCATGACTATAAGCCTTTTGAACTTTCTGGGAATCAGTGGATATCGAGTATCAAAAGAAAAAGCACAAATCACCCAAGAAGCAGTTACATACTTGGGGTTCGAGATCCTAAAAGGGCAGAGGTAATTAGGGACTGAGCGGAAAGAAGCTATCTGTCATCTCCCTGAACCATAATCAGCTAGGGAGCTGAGGGCATTCCTGGGCATGGTAGGGTGGTGCCGTTTGTGGATTTCTAATTATGGATTTTTGGAAAAGCCTTTGTATGAATTATTGAAAGCCTCTCAGAAAGTACATCTTGATTGGACTAATGATAGTAGAGCTGCTTTCAAACAATTAAAGCGAGCCTTGATGAAGGCACCAGCCCTCGGACTACCAGATCTCACAAAACCATTTGAACTTTTCACTTATGAAAGGAAAGGTGTGGCGTTAGGTGTGTTGGCACAGTTCCTTGGACAACAACAGCGAGCGGTTGCTTATTTTTCTAAACAATTGGACAATGTGAGCCAAGGGTGGTCCGGTTGTCTTAAAGCCGTGGCAGCGACGGTGCTCCTGATTCAGGAAGCCCAAAAACTCACCCTAGGGCAGAAACTCACTGTGTATGTGCCTCACATGGTGGTAACAGTATTAGAACAAAAAGGGGGGCATTGGGTGTCCCCTAGTTGTATGTTAAAATATAAGGTGGTGCTGCTAGAGCAAGACGACATTTGCTTGGAAACTACTTCGGTCATTAATCCTGCTGTTTTCCTCTCGACTGACAATGTGGAAAGCACCCCAGAACATGATTGTCTACAGACAGTTGAAGAAATCTACTCTAGCCATCCAGATCTCAAGGACACACCAATAGAGGACCCGGATTGGGAGTTATATACGGACAGCAGCAGTTTTGTCTGAGATGGAAAGAGGATGTCTGGGTATGCTGTAACTACTGTCGATGAGGTGGTGGAATCACGAGCATTATCTTCAAAGGTGTCAGCCCAAAAAGCTGAATTGATAGCCCTTACAAGAGCATTGGACTTGAGCGAGGGCAAAAGGGTCAATATATGGACAGATTCTAAGTATGCCTTCGGAGTCGTGCATGCACATGGAGCTATTTGGAAAGAAAGAGGATTGTTAACAGCTCAAGGGACTGAAATGAAGCACACCTCTCAAATCATAGAATTGTTAGAAAGCATTCAGAAACCAGCAGCAGTCGCCATAATGCACTGTAAAGCGCATCAAGTTGGAAGGACTGCTCCAGAGATAGGTAACCAATTGGCAGACAAAGCTGCAAAAGAGGCTGCAGAAACAGGCATCCTAGCGTTGGTACCTGAAAAAGAGGTAACCCTGCCAGATATACCACCAAAATATGATAGCAAAGATGTTAAATTAATAGAGGCCCTACAAACCAAGGAACAGGTGAATGGGTGGGCTGTTACATCTACGGGACAGGTAGTAATTCCACCCACACTTATGAGGGAAATAGTTAGAAAAGAACATGACAAAGTACATTGGGGAACACAGAACCTGTTAAAACATCTTAAGAAAATAGTTATAAGTAGGGCAACGACAGAAATAATTCGATCTATTACTGAGAAATGTGAAACTTGTTGCAAAAATAACCCGAATACTAGCAATAAACTGATTTTTGGAGCAACTAAAGGGGAAAATTCCCCAGGAGACTATTGGCAAATAGACTTTACTGAATTACCCAGAAAAGAAGGGTACAAGTATATTCTGGTTTTAGTTGATACTTTTACTGGATGGCCTGAGGCATTTCCCTGTCACACTAAGGGAAGTAGTTAGAATATTGCTAAAAGAAATTATTCTGAGATTCAGTGTTCCTTTAGGAATGTCATCAGATAGGGGGCCCCATTTTATTGTGGATATTGTAAAACAGGTGAGCAAAGTCCTAGCTCTAATGTGGGACCTCCATACCCCTTATAGACTGTAATCAAGCAGGAAAGTAGAATGAATGAATTATACACTTATATTACAACTTGGGAGAATAGGTCAGGAAACCTCGATGACTTGGGTACAAGCTTTACCCTTAGCATTGCTAAGAATCAGAATACAACCTCGTGGAAAGAACACTATAAGTCCATATGAGTTAATGTATGGATGGCCTTACCAAGCCCCGCATATACCAGGCACCACTCATCTCAGGGGAAGAATAAATGTGAACAACTATCTGATGTCTTTAGGAAAAACTTGACAGGAACTTCAAAAATACGTGGCAACAGACAGACCCTTGGAGCTCGATACCCCTGCACACCCGTTCCAGCCTGGAGATTGGGTCTACATTAAGTCCTGGGATTCAGAACCACTGATTGAAAAATGGAAAGGACCATTCCAGGTTCTCTTAACCACCTATACAGCCGTTAAGGTTTGGGGCAAAGGACCGTGGATCCATTATTCCAGAATCAGGAAGGCCCCAGCCCCATGGACAACAGAGCAGCAATCGCCTTTTAAATTCAAGATAAAGAAGAATTACAGTTAGTTTCTGTGGTTTGTTTATGCTAACAATGGTAGCCATGAGTCGAGTTTGGCGGACTGTACAGTGGGATCAAAATTTGCATCTAATGCTAACACAAAATATTACCTGGATACTACATAAGAATGATTGTTGGGTCTGTACTCTATTACCAAAGCATTCTCTCTCAGGGGTATCTTTTATTTGAGTCCCAATTCCCCAAGGCGTTTCCTGGACCAATTCTAGCAATTGGCCCTGTCTTAGTGGGAGATGGAAGGATGAGAATGACTCTTTAGAAGTTACTATTATAAGTGAGGGTCCCAACTCTACAACATGTTTCTATGGAGGAGGCAGAAACAATCCCAGCCCAAGATCTGGGGATGATGGATGTGACAATACCCTTCCTAGTTTTCTTTACTGTAACGAAAGGATTTTGTTAGCGACATGGACAGTGGGGTAGAGTGCACCCTCAGCAAGTTTGCTGATGATACCAAGCTGTTTGGCGAGGCAGACACGCTGGAGGGGAGGGATACCATCCAGAGGGACCTGGACAGGCTGGAGAGGTGGGCCCAAGCCAACCTCATGCAGTTCAACAAGGCCAAGTTCAAGGTCCTACATCTGGGTCGGGGCAATCCCAAGCACAAATACAGGCTCGGCGGAGAATGGCTGGAGAGCAGCCCTGTGGAGAAGGACCTGGGGGTGATGATTGATGAGAAGCTCGACATGAGCAAGCAGTGTGCGATCGCAGCCCAGAAGGCCAACCGTATCCTGGGCTGCATCAAAAGAAGTGTGGCCAGCAGGTCAAGGGAGGTGATTCTGCCCCTCTACTCCGCTCTCGTGAGACCCCACCTGGAGTACTGCATCCAGCTCTGGAGTCCCCAACATAAGAAGGACATGGACCTGCTGGAGCGCGTCCAGAGGAGAGCCACGAGGATGATCAGAGGGCTGGAGCACCTCTCCTATGAGGAGAGGCTGAGAGAGTTGGGGCTGTTCAGCCTGGAGAAGAGAAGGCTCCGGGGAGACCTTATTGCGGCCTTCCAGTACCTAAAGGGGGCCTACAGGACAGCTGGGGAAGGACTTTTTACTAGGGCATGTAGTGATAGGACGAGGGGGAACGGCTTTAAGCTGGAAGAGGGCAGGTTTAGATTAAACATTAGGAAGAAGTTTTTCACTTTAAGGATGGTGAGGCACTGGAACAGGTTGCCCAGAGAGGTTGTTGAAGCCCCATCCCTGGAGGTGTTCAAGGCCAAGCTGGACGTGGCCTTGGGCAACCTGGTCTAGTGAGAGGTATCCCTGCCTGTGGCAGGGGGGTTGGAACTCGATGATCTTCAAGGTCCCTTCCAACCTAAACCATTCTATGATTCTATGATTCTATGATTTTTTAGGGTGTTTTCCTGGTTGTAACCAGACAAGCTCCTATTGGAACACTGACAGGACCAACCAGGTTTTAGATTTTACAGGACTCCCTGTTCCAACAGGGACAGGCTGGTATTGGTTGTGTGGAGAGAATCATGCACGGAAAGTATTACCTGCACGATGGAAAGGAGCGTGTACTCTAGGGGCTTTAGTACCAAATGTGACAATAGTTGACAAATTACATAAGCAGGGCAGATGGATTAGAACCTTCCTCAAGCAAGACAGAGCTAAAAGATCAACCAATGCCATCGCTGATTGTCCATCTAAATTTCATAATTTTCTGAGGTGGTTTATCCCCTGGCTTGGAGTGAGCGAATTAGAAAAGACCACAGTAAACATATCTGCTGTAATAGAAAGCATAGAGAACAAAACCGTTGATGCCATACGGACCTTACAAATTGAAGTATCTAGTTTATCCCAAATGGTATTACAAAATCAAATGGCTCTTGACTTACCTTTGGCTTCACAGGGAGGTGTCTGTGCAGTAATCAACAGGAGCTGTTGTATGTATGTGGACCAGAGTGGCAGGAATTCCACAGATGTGGCAGAAATTTGGGAACAGACTAAAATCTTGCATGAAGTAACTAAAGATAACACCTCATGGGGATTCGAGGAATTATGGCACAAGCTTACCTCATGGCTACCTGACTGGACATGGTTAAAAAATCTTTTTGTAATAATAATTGTTGTAATTAGTGTCTGTATTTTAGCTTGTATTATGATCCAATGTTGCAGTTGTAGTCAGATGTATATGAGAATCAAGTTTGTGTATTGAGACATTGGGTTTGTAAACCCAAAGTCTCAAGAAAAGGGGGGAGTTGATACACTAGGCCTAAAGGCCTTGGGAAATTCCTCATATCTTCTACAGTCATTTTGTATATAAGCTGTGTCTGAAGCAACATACTGCACACACATTAGGAGGAGCGATCCCCTGTGCATCCAGCGCTGCAATAAAGAATGCCTGCCTTCTAAAACTTTCAAACAAGTCTTAGAGGGTTTTCTTTGACTGAGTTTTACAGTATCAAAAGAGAGCAGGTGTTGTGTCTTTCTTTGATTTTAAACATCCTGGAGCAGATAAGCATACGAACCTTGAGGATGCTACTAATCTACCATGTTTTGAAAGGCCTAGCCAACTTGGCAGAAAAGTGACAAAAAATCATGCCCATAGGCCAAGAAGACCCTTGCCCATGTTGTCACTGAAATCAGGAATAAACTCCTTAACACCAATGTGGTATTAAGAAGCAGGCATTCTCTTTATTGCAGCGCTGGATGCACAGGGGATCACTCTGCCCAGCGTGCATACCACAGCTTCTAGCTGGACCCTATTTATTACAATGTAGGCTTTACATATTCATGACAATTTATCCATATGAAAATTATTTCATTAACCCCTCCCAGCCGGACATGTACTTTCATCCTGAGCGGTGGTCCTGAGAGTCCCTGGTGGTTTCTTTTCTCTTTCTTGAAGGGGCCACCTTGTTATTCTTTGGGCAAGCTTTGTGCTCTGTCCTGCAGATTCCTTTCATATCAGTCTCATAATTGTGCACTTAACCTCCTAGACTGACTTGTACTCACCTCCCGCTCTGGCCTTGAGTTACAGTCCATGCTGTCTGAGTTCTGTGCAGTTATCTCTTTTTACATTATTTCCATTCTGTCTGCAATTTAACCATTTCAGCACCTGCGTGAAAACCCAATTTTGTATCAATGTGAAGACCCTTCCCTTGCACAAGCGCAGTAACTGAGGAGAATGACATAACCAATATTATAATCATATGTAAATTACTAACCAATCATTGTAACTGGGATTGTGCTACCTTGTAACTTTTGTGTATAAATATGATGAGGAAACTGGCATGGGGTGTGCATGATTTGTGGAAATATTCCACCATGCACCCTGGCCAGAATAAAGCAATGTCTCCTCTGTAAACATAGTCTCTGTATTTCGGGAGAATCGGGACTTAGACCTCTTTTGCAGGTAACAGATCCACGGTTTGATTCCTTCCACTTTGACTGGTGTATGGGTGTTTAACAAAACAACATACGGACCTTTCCATTTTTCCTTTAGGGGTTCACCTTTCCAAATCCGGATTACCACTCGGTGTCTGGGTCAGAACAGATGTACGGGAACATCTAATGGAACTGTCAGCCGTTCCTGAGCATACCTGTGGAGAGAGGATAACACAGCAGACAAAGACAAATGTTGCCTGACCCAATTTTCACCCTTTGCATACATTTGACTCCCTTCTGTCACCAGTTCGTTCAAGGGGTATGGTTTACCATACAATAATTCGAATGGGCTAACACCCTCCCTGGCCCTAGGGGCTATCTTAATTCTTAGCAAAGCTATTGGTAATGCTTCTGGCCATTTTAGTTGAGTTTCCTGACAAATCTTGGCTGTTTCTTTAATGTCTGGTTCATTCTTTCTACTTGACCATTTGATTGTGGTCTCCATGTTGTATCTAAGTCCCACTTACTTTTTAATGTCTTGGCTACTCCTTGGACTATTTCCAATACAACATGTGACCCATTATCTGAGGAAAGTCCCTCAGGTATCCCAAAATGGCGAATCACGTCCTTAAGTCGAATTTTTACAACTTCTCTAGCTTTGTTGGTTCAGCAAGGAAAGGCTTCTGGCCATCCAGTGAAAGTGTCCACTATCACCAATAAGTATCGATGGAATCCTCTTCTGGGTAATTCTGAAAAGTCTATTTGCCAGTATTCTCTGGACTTCATTCCTTTCTTTGTTTCTCCTGGTGGCAGTTTCAGTTGGATTTTGGGGTTATTTGCACAGCACATGGGGCACCTTGCACCACCAGATCAGCAGTAGCTTGCATTTTGGGTTCTATCACAAAGTGCTTTATACTATTTATCGTGGCATCTGCACTGAAGTGTGTTCCTTCATGCAGATCTTTCATCAGCTGTTTGGTCATTGATTTTGTTATTAGGATTTGTTTGTTAGGAGTTTTCCACCATCCATCTCGCTTTTTGCACTGTAACTTTTCTGCCAGTTGGACTTACTTTGCAGTATAACTTGGTGACTCAAGTGGAACTGTTGCTTGGGGGATTAATGCTCCCTGAAAGTTCTTTCAGTGTTCTCTTTGTTGCTTCTTTTGCTGTCAAATCTGCTCTTCTGTTGCCTTTAACTATATCTTGGTCTTTATTGGTCCAAAGAATCTTCTGTGCTTCACCACAGAATATAGCTGCATGTCAACTTGTGATCAAATTGGACAGAGCTCTGTGTATCCCTACAGACTCTAGAGAGTCCGTTTTCCAGGGCCTCTTTCTAGTAGAGCATTGTTGGAAACATAATAAGGCTTGAGCCTTATTTATAAATAGAATAAAACAGGTCTATATTCTCCTTGCATCTCTGAGCACTGTGCTGCTTTAGCATTGTTGTCTTGGTATGGCCGGCAGGAACACTTTCACATTCAAGTTGTCTGTTTCTCCTTGCCAGGTTTGCTCTCACCAAATCTAAAGAACTTTCAAGCAAGATGTTCTAACTCATTCAGACATAAAACAGGAAGATCCCAGCTGAAACTTGTATGATTGGTCAGACAATAATTTAAATATTTTTTGGCAAGTCTTTGCAATTGGCAGCATGCCACGTGACAAAGGAAAACATGTGTGTGACAGAAGTCATGAAAGTGATGTCAAAAAGAGCTAAAAATCCACAAAATTGAGCAATCATCATGACAGCCTGCTCTGAAACCATTGCAACAGGAATAGAAAGTCCCTAAAACAAAAACCCCATAAACATAAATAATCCAGTCCTGAAATTAGCGATTGTTCCAATTGGAACCCCAACAGAATAGAAAATTAAATAGTAACCTAGTGGTAGCAGATAGGATGAAGGTATAGCTTCTAGTTACTTTAGATAATTTAAATACTAAAAATCACACCTCTAGGAGGAGATTTTATATGTAAATGTAAGACCACCTTAGTATAATGAGGCAGACAGAAATTAGGACATGCACAAATGAGATTTTGTTATATAATTACAAGTGACCAATCAGCTATTTTAATATGATTTTTCTTTGTTACCTTTTTGTATAAAAGACCCTATGTGTTTCCTAACAGGTGTGCTGGCTGCATTAGATGCTGTTATGGTTTGAGGAACCCACAACAATTTATTGTTGTTTAGACAATTATCCTATCACCCGATGACCCCTCCCCAGCTGGGAAAAACAAGGAAACCCAAGGGTTGAAATATAAACAGATTTAATAGAATAAAACTAGATAATTAACATTAATAATACTAAAGAACCAATATTGATCCCAATACCAATGCAAAATATACAAGGATTATATTCAGTCAATTATACCAGTAGGAAGCTGTGCACTCCCAGCAGTGGACAGCAAATGTCAGACACTGCGAGTGCTATGGCTTCAGGAGGAAGGGAAGGCCTCAGGGGTCCCTCACCAGGGCAAGAAGTTCTCAGGATGGCAGCCATCAAGGGAGAGAGAGAACTTTGCAGCAACCTTTCTACTTTATATTGAATGTGACACTCATGGTATGAAATAATCCTGTTGGCCAGCTTGGGTCAAGTGCCTGGGTCTCGCTCCTCCTCATGCCTGCACCTGGCAAGCTTGAAAACACTGAGACCTTGAAACCCACATACCATAGCTGTCTATGAAGTAAATATTTTCACAAATTCAGACACTAGAGTCTTCTAAAAATGCAGCTTTCCCAAGCGTATAGAAGAGACCTTACTGAAAAGTAAAATTACTGAAAGAGAAATTAATCCTGTGTCGCTCAAACCAGGACACTAATAGATGCCAGTAAGATGCCCAGTTGAATAACATCAGCTTAGAACAGTAGTGGTAAAATTAGTTCTTAATAGAGACTGTAATATTGGTAAATTTGCATATAGAATGAGCATTACAGACTGACAAAAGAGCAGACATATAATTTTTTTCTAAAGTAGACAAGTCCACAGAGGAAGTTTTAAGTAGTTGCACCACAGAATACTACATAACATTAAGGAAATACCTTTCTTAATCTTTCTAGTAATAAACTATTTAATCATTCTAGCTGTTAGCATTTCAGAGGACTGCTTGATTATCATTGCACGCTTATAAAGTACTTTTGTAAGTACACAGATCAAATCAAGGCACCATGAATTACTGCTGAGCAGATGTTTCAGTAGAACTGCTACTGTCAACGTATCACATTACAGAATATGTACATGATATTTTCCTTTCCATCACCCAATTTGCTTTACAAAATATGAAACTCATGCTCAAGCATGCTTAAGAAAAACATTGTCAGAGGCAAAATCCACCTAGCTTATTACCTTATTTTAAAAATTTGCCAGCTGACACTTAAAAACAACAAAAAAAAACACAACAAAAAAAACACATAAGAAACCTTGAGTACTATTTCTCCTGATATAACAGCTCTGCTTCCAAATATCTCCACTTTGAGCATTTCTGAAACACAGATTGAGTTGTATTATTACTGGAGTTAAATCCAGTTGGCGTCCAGTCACAAGTGGTGTCCCCCAGGGCTCAGTGCTGGGGCCGGCTCTCTAATATCTTTATCAATGACCTGGATGAGGGGATCGAATGCACCCTCAGTAAATTCACAGATGACACTAAGCTAGGTGGGCGTGTTGATCTGCTTGAGGGTAGGAGGGCTCTACAGAGGGATCTGGACAGGCTGGACGGATGGGCCGAGGCCAATGGTATGAGGTTCAACAAGGCCAAGTGCCAGGTCCTGAACTTGGGTCACAACAAGCCCATGCAGTGCTACAGGCTTGGGGAAGTGTGACTGGAAAGCTGCCCGGCAGAAAAGGACCTGGGGGTGTTGGCGGACAGCCGGCTGAATATGAGCCAGCAGTGTACCCAGGTGGCCAAGAAGGCCAACAGCATCCTGGCCTGTATCAGGAATAGTGTGGTGAGCAGGACTAGGGAAGTGATCATCCCCCTGTACTTGACACTGGTGAGGCCCCACCTTGGGTACTGCGTTCAGTTTTGGGCCCCTCACTACAAGAAGGACACTGAGGTGCTGGAGCGTGTCCAGAGAAGGGCAACGAAGCTGGTACAGGGTCTGGAGGACAAGTCTTATGAGGAGGAACAACTGAGGGAACTGGAGTTGTTTAGCCTGGAGAAGAGGAGGCTGAGGGGAGACCTTATCACCCTCTACAACTACCTGAAAGGAGGTTGTAGAGAGGTGGGGGCTGACCTCTTCTCCCTGGTGAAAAGTGATAGGACGAGAGGAAATGGGTTCAAGTAATGCCAGGTGAGGTTTAGATTGGATATTAGGAAATTTTTTTTCACTGAAAGGGTTATCAAACATTGGAACAGGCTGCCCAAGGAGGTGGTAGATTTGCTATCCCTTGAGGTGTTTAAAAAAAGGGCAGACGTGGTACTTGGGGACATGGTTTAGAAGTGGTTTTGTCAGGTTAGGTTAATGGTTGGACTTGATGATCTTAAAGGTCCCTTCCAACCTCAACAATTCTATGATTCTATGATTATATTTTATATCCCTTGTCAGATTTTTCTTTGGTTGACATGCCTAACCACTTTTGAATCTATTTATAATATTCGTCATCTATTGCAGCGAGCTGATGTGCATGAACTCAGTGTTGTGAACCAAGCCAAATTTTATTAGCATGTGCAGCTGTTATATAGTTACAGATACGTATCTCAACTATGCAGCCAAACGGGATGTTCACGTACTTCGCATTTTTCTGTTCCACATACATCAAAACACTGCCCTGGTATTCCAGGATATTATCATGCAGTCCCACACAACCAGTGTTCTGATCACGCTCTTTTCCCATACACACACACACACACACAGAGCTGTGTACTTTTGAACTCCTGTTATGGTATGGCTAAGTTCCAGTTCTACTTCTTTATCTATGTTTTTTTTTACTGCTTCTCAGGCTCATCGGCGATACTGCTATCTGCCTTGCATTCCAAAGTGTTGCCACAATCTATAATATTTATTTATAATAATATAATATTATAATATAATTATATATAATACGTTATATAATGTACGCTATATTATAATATAATATTTATTTTTAATATTCTTATTATCTATGATGAACTGGGACAATGGAGTTCCACAATTTAATTATGAATCATGAAAAAATACACCCTGTTCTTTGGTTCAAACTTACTTCCTTTTTTGCAAATTTTATCAGATAAAATTTGCAATTTTATCTCATATCCCACTGTTCTTGTTTTATGAGAAACACAACTGTTCATCATCTTCATGCCCTTCAACACTTCTATCATAATTCTTCCTTCTTTACCTCCAAAGTCTTGAATATTTAACCTCTTCTTCCATGCAAACTGTTCCATACCTTTGATCATGCTTGCTACCTTTCTCTGTATTTTCCCCCCACTTCTACTATGCAGCATGTAGCATGCAGTTGCAGCATACAGTATTTAAAAATGTATATAAACCATGGATTGACACAGTGGCTTAAAGAAATTTTTCCATCTTGCCCCATTTCTTTTCTAAAGGGATAGTTTTCTAAATACTAGAATAAAGATATTTTTAGCTTTTGACCTGAAAGGAAAACATGATTATGAGCAACAACATTATTTAAATACTGTAATCCATTTACACCTTTCCCTTAAACATATTATAAAAACAAACCAGTGGTATCAAAAGTTTGTCATGATGTGAACAGTAGCAAGACTAACATTTTGAATATTAATTATTTTTCTCTTTCTTTTTTATATTTTATACTTATATTATTTTTCAAATTTAAAATTTCACTATTTATTTTCCTGAAGAAAGATAAAATTCTCTAAATTAAAAAAGCAGTAAGTGGCAATGAGTCATAAAATATTGCCTGTTTAACTGAAAGACTGAAGGCACATAGGATATTCATTTTCCATTTATATTCTAAAAGAGATCAGGGTGTTAAGAACATCAAATCTGTAAAATTTTAAATTGCCATGTAATAATAATTTTGAGGTGTTTTTAAGAAGTCAAGAGTACCTCCTACTTCTGTTCTAAAAGCATGAATGTGCACATTAAAAAATGTGGAGAGAGAATGCACTGAGAGAATTCTCCCAGGAAAATTTGGGAGACGTTTCCACAGAATGGTCAGGGTTGGAAGGGACCTCTGGAGATCATCTAGTTCAACCCCCCTGCCAGAGCAGGGACACCTACAGCACGTTGCACAGGACGGTGTCCAGGCGGGTTTTGAATGTCTCCAGAGTGGGAGACTCCACAACCTCTCTGGGCAGCCTGTTCCAGTGCTCTGCCACCCTCAAAGGAAAGAAGTTCCTCCTCAAGTTAAGATGGAACTTCCTGTGCTCCAGTTTGTGCCCGTTACCTCTAGTCCTATCACTGGGCACCACTGAAAAAAGACTGTTCCCATCCACCTGGCACCTTCCCCTTAAGTATTTATAAGTATTGATAAGATCCCCCCTCAGTCTTCTCTTCTCCAGACTAAAAAGACCCAAGTCCCTCAGCCTTTCCTCATAATAAAGATGTTCCAATACCCTAATCATCTTTGTAGCCCTTTGCTGGACCCTCTCCAGCAGTTCCCTGTCCTTCTTGAACCGGGGAGCCCAAAAATGGACACAATACTCCAGATGCGGCCTCACCAGGGCAGAGCAGAGGGGGAGGATGACCTCCCTCGACCTGCTGGCCACACTCTTCTTGATCCACCCCAGGATGCCATTGGCCTTCTTGGCCACCAGGGCACATTGCTGGCTCATGGACATCCTGTTGTCCACCAGGACTCCCAGGTCCCTTTCCACAGAGCTGCTCTCCAGGAGGTCAGCCCCCAACCTGTACTGATGCATGGGGTTATTCCTCCCCAGATGCAGTACCTTACACTTGCCCTTGTTGAATTTCATAAGGTTTCTCTCTGCCCAACTCTCCAGCCTGTCCAGGTAACGCTGTATGGCAACACAGCCTTTCGGCGTGTCAGCCACCCCTTCCAGTTTTGTATCATCAGCAAATTTGCTGATGGAACACTCTATCCCTTCATCCAGGTCATTGATGAAGATATTGAACAGGACTGGACCTATTACTGACCCCTGAGGGACACCACTAGTTACTTTTCTCCAACTGTACTCTGCACCACTAACCACAACCCTCTGAGCTCTATCTTTCAACCACTGTTCAATCCACCCCACTGTCCATTCATCTAACCCACACTTCCTAAGCTTGCCTGTGAGGATGATGTGGGAGACAGTGTCGAAAGCCTTGCTGAAGTCAAGGTAGACAACATCCACTGCCCTCCCTTCATCCACCCATCCAGTCACACCATCATAGAAGGCTATCAGATTAGTCAGACATGACTTCCCTTTGGTGAACCCATGTCGACTACTGCTGATAACCTTCTTTCCCTCCAGATGCTTGGAGATGACCCCCAGAACAAGCTGTTCCATCATCTTTCCAGGGATGGAGGTGAGGCTGAGTGGCCTGTAGTTTCCCGGGTCATCCTTCTTGCCCTTTTTGAAGACTGGAGTGACATTGGCTTTCCTCCAGTCCTCAGGCACCTCCCCTGTTCTCCAGGAACTTCCAAAGACGATGGAGAGCGGCCCAGCAATGACTTCTGCCAGCTCCCTCAGCACTCGCAGGTGCATCCCATCAGGCCCCATGGACTTGTGGGTGTCCAGTTTACTTAATTGTTCTCTAACTTGTTCCTCTTCAACCAAGCGAAAGTTTTCCTTCCTCCAGGCTTTCTCTGTTACTTGCAAAGTCTGGGACTCCCGAGAGCTGGCCCGAGCAGTGAAGACAGAAGCAAAGAAGGCATTCAGCAACTCTGCCTTCTCTGCATCATCCATCACCACAGCAACTGTCTCGTTCAAGAGCGGGCCCACATTTTCCCTGGTTTTCCTTTTGTCTCCTATATACTTAAAGAAACCCTTCCTATTGGTCTTGACATCCCTCGCCAGGTTCAATTCCAAAGCTGCCTTGGCTTTTCTCGTTTCTTCCCTGCATACCCTGACAGCATTCTTATACTCATCCCAAGTCGTCAGCCCCCTTTTCCACATCCTGTAAACTCCCTTCTTCCACCTGAGCTTTTTCAGAAGATCCCTGCTCAGCCATGCAGGTCTCCTGCTTCCCTTGCCCGATTTCTTGCTCTTTGGGATGCACCTATCCTGAGCTTGGAGGAGCTGGTGCTTGAATATCAGCCAGCTCTCTTGAGCCCCCTTACCCCCTACAGCCCTCTCCCATTTGATTTCTCCCATCAATTTCTTGAAGAGATCAAAGTTAGCCCTCCTGAAGTCTAAGGTTTCAACCCTACTTGTCATTTTGTGCATACTGCACTTAATCCTGAACTCTGTCTTCTCATGATCACTGCAGCCAAGTCTGCCCCCTAACTTAACATCCTCCACCAGTCCCTCTTTGTTTGTCAGTACTACGTCCAGCAGTACACCTCTCCTTGTGGGCTCCTCCACCACCTGAGTCAAGAAGGTATCATCAATGCACTGGAGGAACCTCCTGGACTGCACATTCCTAGCTGTGTAGCCTTCCCAGCAGATATCAGGGTGATTGAAGTCCCCCATGAGAACCAAGGCCTGTGATTGTGAGGCGGTTCTCACCTGTCTGTAGAAGGCCTCATCAACTTCCCCATCCTGATCAGGTGGCCTGTAATAAACACTCACAACAGTGTCTCCCCTGTTACCCTGTCCCTTGATCCTTACCCACAAGCTCTCAACTCACTCCTCATCCACCCCCAGGGAGAGCTCAATACATTCCAGTTGCTCTCTCACATAAAGAGCAACTCCCCCACCTCGCTGGCCTATCTTTCCTAAAGAGAACATAGCCCTCCATGACAGCATTCCAGTCATGCGAGCTATCCCACCATGTCTCAGTAATTGCAATGAGATCATGGCCCTGTGACCACACGCAGATCTCTGACTCCTCTTGCTTGTTCCCCATGCTGCGCACATTAGTGTACAGGCATTTCAGAGAGGCCAATGAGTGTGTAGCCCTAGAGAGGTGGTGGGCCTTCCGATTCTTAACAGTTCCAACATCCTGCCCCACAAGTGCTGAGCTACTACACTCAGGTGCCTCTCTGGTGAGCCCAGTTACATCCCCATCTCCCTTCCAATCTAGTTTAAAGCTTTCTCAATAAGCCCTGCTAACTCTAGTCCTAGAACCCTCTTCCCCCTGTTAGATAGGCTTTTCCCATCTGCTACCAGCAGGCCTGGTGTTCTGTAAATCAGGCCATGATCAAAGAACCTGAAACCTTGCTGGTAGCACCAGGTTCGGAGCCAGTCATTGACCTGCTGGCCTTTCCTGTTTACCCCCTCATCATTCCCCGCAGCTGGAGGGATAGAGGAGAACAAGACTTGTGCTCCCAATCCCTTAACCAGCCGTCCCAAGGCCCTGAAGTCTTTCTTCATTGCCCTCAGCATTCTTCTCACTACGTCATCACTTCCTACCTGAAAAACTAGAAGGGGCTAATAGTCGGATTGTCGTACCAGGGAAGGAGGCTTCCTCTTAACATCGTCAACCCGGGCCCCAGGGAGGCAGCAAACCTCCCTATATAGCGGGTCTGGTCTACAAATTGGGCCCTTCGTGCCCTTCAGAACTGAGTCACCTATTACAATGACCCGTCTTTGACGTTTTTTGCTGAGGCAGTTTTAAGTCGGGGGGTGGTCCGACGAGGCCTTGATGGCACCTCCGTACTGGGAGGATTATCATCCTCACTGTTGCACTTTATCTCTGATTAAAGATTAGATCTTTATAAATATCCACTGTATCTGAAAAACATCCCTAAGTCACATAAAATATGAACATGCTTCTTTTCCTGCTTCATAAATATTAACACTTCCAAGTAAGATACACTAACCAGACAACTCTGTAGGACAAACTGCTAAAAACAGATAAGCCTACTGTATACCTCACTCTGTAATTGGAGATGTTCAGATATTGCAGAATGTTTCTATGAGCAAAGAGGAAATAAGAATCTATGAAAACACTTTCCCTTCATGCTAGCTTGAAAAGATAGTTTGGATCTACTGTCCAGAAGAGCACTGTACACTAAAGATCTGTTCTGAACACTAATAAGGGACTTCCTAATACTTTCAAGTATTTCAGAAAAAGACAAGGCTAAATACTGAAGTTTTAAAGTACTTGGAATTCCACATATACTTTTAAAAAAATTATATAAATATATAAAGAAAAAAAGAAAACAAACCCACAACAAAAAAAGCACACACACACCACACTTACTTGTATTAGATCTAAAATGCCAAGCTCACTTTCTGAAGAATCCACACAGAAGATGAAATACAAGGTGGCATAGTGTTAGTAAATTAGTTTATCAGACCCACCTATTAAACTAAATGGGAAAAAAACAGGAAAGCTTAGCTTCTCAGGATAAGCTGGGCAAATTCCCAATTTTTTTCAATTAATAGGAGGCCTTTTGTTATTGTCTGAAACACCTGTATTGTATGCACAGCCACTAACTCAATTATAGCACTAGAAAAAAAAAAAGGTTTGTTGCCTAACTCATTTTTATATGTTTCAGTTAGTAAAGAATACATATACCTGGTGTCAACATGATATTGTTATTGGTGTATTAAAATATTTCAAGTGACATGGTGCTTACATTACAACTGTAAGAACAGTTATGTTGCAATAAACAGTAATAATATTTTCTAGCTGATAAATATTGGACATTTATTTTAAACTTTATACTTACAAGCCTCCTTCTAGGAAATCGCAGACATTTTCATCATGTTTGGATACTAAGTGGAAAGTTTCTCTGATAATTTGTTGCTGAGCATCTTCACTCTATGAAAGAAAACATATTTTACTATCAAGGTAAAATGGATTAACAATGCACACATAAATAGAATACCAAGTATCTAAGCATTCTCAAACTATCAATTTTTGATGCCTTTAATCTGCCAAGTAACAAACTGCACATTGTTTTTATTTCATTTCAACATCTCTGGTAAAAACAAAAGGCATTTTTACAAGATAAATTGAACTAGCAGAAGAATACATTATTGTGAAAAAACTGTGGGGAAAAAAGTGGCTTTTGAAAGAAACTTATACAAGCACCAACACTTAAAAAAATCCTTCAAGTAAATATGAAATATTCTTAAGTTTTCATATCTCCACTGTAGAATCAACAGTTACAAACATGCTTTGAAACTACTTTCAACCATTAATAGAGGGAAAACAGTCTCAGAGCTTAGGATGGGGGAGGGGAATAAAAAAAACCCCACAGAATCACTCTTTCTGAAATAGGTTGAAATGTAATGGGATCAAGAGCAATACCTTCTTCTTAAGCCACTAACTTTCCTTCTAACAGTCTGTTATTTATCAGAAACATGACTTCTGGGTTTGAATTCATTGGACTCCTCTTAAGTCCCCACTGCGACTGTCCATCATTCCTGCCCATGCTTTTGCTACCTTTCTATAAGTGTGGGTTCTTTTAAAAGAAATTTATACTCTAATCCAGCAGTCAAAAAGTTGACATACAATTCTTAAAAATCTTGTTTGTTTTATAGCACAGAACCCTGAAGTCACCAAACATAAAAGATGCCCAACTGTGTAACTATGCATCTTAAACATGAACAAACATTCTTAGCTGAACTGGTGCATGCATCTTAAAAGTGGTTTCAGCAAAAACAGCATGGTCCCCTGCATGACTGCTAATCAAACAAAGCACGGTATCAATGTGGGTTTTATTCATTCACCTTGAAATCATGTATCTTACAATCAAACTCTAGAATCTACAACGACATTAACAACAAACTCCAGCAGAAGTAAAATGTTCTATGAAATACAAAACAAGCAAATGCAGGTTCCTCTGCTTTTACAGCTTGTGTTCCTTAAATTGTGCCTACCTTCCTTCGGTATAATAATCTTAGTTTCTTCCCCATTTTCTATGACATCACAAAAGAGAAAATGTGTCTTCTTTCCTTAAGAAACTGATACACATGCTTTTCAGTATTTAAAGCTTAACTTTTGTATTCAGAATTTTTCTTTATTCTTGGAGTTGTTCAGAAACTTCTTTTGAACTTCAAAATTATGGCCATGGGTCTATATTATGAAATATAAAACCATGGTGCACACATCTTCTTACTTAATTCATTATTATTATTATTATTTGCAAAGGATTATTAACTTAATTTTATTCAGTAGCAACTCTTTCCATCCTCTATATTAGGTTAAAAAAAGTTACATACACATTCTATCAGTTTTTCTATCACCAAGCAAATGAATGCATCTTTCATAGATCTGACTCAAATTAATCTCTCAAGAAAGCAGGTGATGCTTCCACTCATAGAAAGAACAGAGTTTTGCCTCTAGTGCTGGTTAAATTGATATTAACATGTGCATAAATGTTTCACAAAGTCCATAAACCTACTTTATTGAAGCCATGCACAAAGAGGTAATTAAGACAACAGTTGCACTTGTTTACATAAACCACAAAGCTTTAGGAAAATCACTCTGGACAAGAACAATGACTTTTTTTTGTTTCATTTATCATTTACATTTTCAAACTGAAAAGCGTTCCCTTTATACAGGCATATTACCCTACTGCACTGAGGATTTGATCTAATTCTAATTATTAAAGTAACTGGAGCAGAGTTGAGTTCATAAGAAAAATGTGATTTCATCCTGCCATTCACTCCTCTCCTGCCCCTGCCTGTCCTTCTCCCACCCAAGACATTGCATACACACAACAATAACAAAAGACACAAAAAGATAATAAAATTAGAATGGAAAATGAGAATGGAAGTTAATTGCCTCACATTAATGCAAGTGTTATATACTTTCCCAAAGTCTTCCATCTAGCTATCCAATTAACTGTTACCTTCAGACTGACAGGAGGGGGATTTATTTTTTTCCATTGCAGACCTTCAGTAACTTACTAAAGTTATCAAGAAAGGAATAGAGATGCTCACAAGGGGAATGCTCATCAATATAGATAATTTGGATTTTTAAATTTTATATGGTAAATTAAAGACATCAACTTGGTAACTCAGAACTGATGAGAAAAAGAGATAATGGGTTTAAAACAAATTTTTTCAATATTGCCTTTCCAAGGAGAAGGAATGAAATTCAGTCACGCATGGCAATGACCTGTATCGGTTACATTCCTTTGTTGAAAGGCTGACAGTGCAACCCAAAGTGTCACAGTCACCATTGCTGCTCACAGGTGTACAAAGTATGATATATCTCTTCCAATAAAAGGAAATGTGACTTTTGTAATGGTTAGAATCATAAGTAAATAGACATATCTACAAATAAGTAATAGCACTACTGAAAAAAAAGTCATTTGTTTACATAATTCTGAGTAAAATCAGTTGTTTTCTTGCATTTTAATATATCCAAGGTCATCCCAATCAGAGTTTAGCCCATTTGCTAGGATTAAAACATTGTTTCCTTTTTCAGTTTGTTTCTTAATTCCCTGCAGCTTCACTTTGTTTTCCTTCAGACCAAGTGCTTACACTGGATTTTCTGAGCTGCTTTGGTATTTGCTATGTAAAAAAATAAATAATAGAATCATAGAATGGTTTGGGCTGGAAGGGACCTTAAAGATCATATAGTTCCAATCCACCTGCCATGGGCAGGGACACCTTCCACTAGACCAGGTTAGTCAAAGCCCCATTCAGCCTGGCCTTGAACACCTCCAGGGATGGGGCCTCCACAACTTCCCTGGGCAATCTGTTCCAGTGTCTCACCACTCAGAGTAAAGAAATTCTTCCTGATATCTAATCTAAATCTACCCTCTTCCAGTTTAAAACCGTTACCCCTTGTCCTATTGCTACAATGCCTGATAAAGAGTCCCTCCCCATCTTTCCTGTAGGCCCCCTTTAGGAACTGGAAGGCTGCAATAAGGTCTCCCTGGAGCCTTCTCTTCTCCAGGCTGAACAACCCCAACTCTCATCCTGTCATCATAGGAGAGGTGCTCCAGCCCTCTGATCACCTTTGTGGCCCTCCTCTGGACCCTCTCCAACAGGTCCATGTCCTTACGCTGAATTTCATGCAATTTCTGTCTATATCTATGAGTGGGTCTCACACGCAGTGAGATTCAGATTATTTCCAACTTTAAAGGGCTTCTGGAGAATTAATATTTAGCTTAATGATGTTGCTACAGTTTGGCTGCATGCAAATATGTATGGCATAGTAACATAGGCACATGCCCTGGATGTATACTTGTTACATTAATAAATGATAATCACTTTTAATATAGAATCATAGTATTATCTAAGTTGGAAGGGACCTTTAAGATCATTAAGTCCAACCATCAACCTAAAACTGCCAAAACCACCACTAAACCATGTCCCTAAGCACCACGTCTACCCGTCTTTTAAATACCTCCAGGGATGGCGACCACCACTTCCCTGGGAAGCCTGTTCCAATGGTTAACAACCCTTTCTGCGAAGAACTTTTTCCTAATCGTTTCCTTTTCGTCACTCGCCGAGATGAGCAGCTCCGGTGCAGGCACGTCCACAGCGGAGCCGGCTGATCTCAGCGAAAAAGGGGCTTTTTCAGAGCTTTTTTGAGCCAGAGAAGCGCCAGGGCAGCACAGGGACCCGCAGGGCGCCGGCAGCTCGAGGGAGAGCAGCTGACGTGAAGGGGCGGGACCAACGGCAACGGTGGCTCCCCCACTCCCATAAGAGGCAGTCCTAGGGAGTGCAACGACCAGAGTGGGCAAACGGGGCGCGGTAGTTCACGCAGGAAGGGCACCGAGGGTGCTGCCACTTCTGCCAGTTCCAGAGGTAGGCTCACCTGGTAAGAGAAGCGCAGGCATGGTCCCCACCCGCCGGAAAGCCTTGTCCTCAGCACCTGCCAGAGTAGACGCAGCAACACAGACAGCGCTCCCTCGGAAACACACAGGCACCCAGGCGTCTGGCTGCAGGGAGTGCCACAGCCTTGCTCTAGGAGCAAGTGGTAGCAGTAATAATGGCTGTGTGAGGTGTGAGCAAGTGGAGGATCTGCTGAGCCTGGTGGCAGAGCTCAGGGATGAAGTTGAGCGACTAAGGAGTATCAGGGAGAGTGAAAAAGAAATCGACTGGTGGACCCAGGCCTTGAGCTCTGTGAAAGAGAGGCCGGGCCAGGCACCGAAAATAAAAAAAAGACCACAGGGATATCATCTCCTTGCCCTGTAGGGCTGAAGGGACGGAAGGCAGAGGCCTACCAGAAAATGCTGAATGGAGGCAAGTCTGCAGTAGGCGCAGCAAGCAAGCCCCCTCCTTGCCCGCCTCCCCTCCCCTAGTACCATTATACAACAGGTACGAGGCCCTGGGCATGGTAGAACAGCCTAAGGACAGTAAGGCTGACAGTCCTACTACATCACAGGAGATGCTAGGACTGGAAAGGCCCGCTCACAACATTAAGACCACTGCTATAAGGAAGAAAAGGAGGGCTATAGTCGTGGGCGACTCAGCACTGACCCCTCTATAGACAGATAGGGGCAGCATCATGTTCACAGACCCTGGTTCTCATGGGTGACTTCAACCACCCTGACATCAGTTGGAAGGGTAACACAGCCAGGCACAGGCAGTCCAGGAGGTTCCTGGGTTGCATTGAGGACAACTTCCTTCTCCAAGTGGTTGAGGAGCCGACGAGGAGAGGAGCCATGCTGGACCTTGTTCTTACCAACAAGGAGGGGCTGGTTGACAGGGTCAAACTCAAGGGTAGCCTGGGCTGTAGTGACCATGAAATGGTCGAGTTCGAAATCCTCAAGGCAGCGAGGAAGGTGCGCAGCAGGCTGATGACCCTGGACTTCAGGAGAGCTGACTTTGGCCTCTTGAAGAATCTGCTTGGTATGGTGCCGTGGGATGAAGCGCTGGAGGGAAGAGGGGTCCAAGAAAGTTGTTTAATATTCAAGGACCACCTCCTCCAAGCACAGCAGCAATGCATTCCTACAAAGAGGAAGGCAGGCAGAAAAGCCAGGAGGCCTGCATGGATGAATAAGGAGCTCCTGGACATGACCAAAACTAAAAAGGAGGCCTACAGGGAGTGGAGACAGGGGCGGGTAGCCTGGGAGGATTACAGAGGAATCGTTCGAGCAGCTAGAGAGCGGGTTAGACAAGCTAAAGCCCAGTTAGAACTAAATCTGGCCAGGGACATTAAGACAAACAAAAAAATCCTTCTATAGGTATGTCAGTGAGAAAAGAAAGACTAGGGAAAATGTAGGCCCTCTCCGGAAGGAAACGCAAGAACTGGTTACCCGGGACAGCGACAGAGCTGAGGTACTCAATGACTTTTTTGCCTCAGTCTTCACAGACAAGGACAGCAGCCGCACTGCCCAAGACGCAGATTGCAAAGGAGAGGATTGGGAAAATGGAGCACTGCCCACTGTAGATGAAGATAAAGTGAGAGACCACCTGAGGAACCTGAAGGTGCACAAGTCCATGGGACCTGATGAGATACATCCGCGGGTCCTGAGGGAACTGGCAGATCAAGTCGCTAAGCCACTAGCCATCATATTTGAGAAGTCATGGCAGTCTGGTGAGGTTCCTGCCGACTGGAAAAGGGGAAACATAACCCCTATTTTCAAAAAGGGAAACAAGGAAGACCCGGGGAACTACAGGCCAGTCAGTCTCACCTCTGTGCCTGGAAAGATCATGGAGCAGATCCTCCTGGAAACTCTGCTGAGGCACACAGAAAACGAGGAGGTGATTGGCGAGAGCCAACATGGCTTCACCAAGGGCAAGTCATGCCTGACAAATTTGGTGGCCTTCTACGAAGGGGTTACAGCGGCGGTGGACGAGGGAAGATCTACTGATGTCATCTACTTGGACTTGTGCAAAGCATTTGACACTGTCCCACACGATATCTTGGTCTCTAAATTGAAGAGACATGGATTCGATAAATGGACCACTCGGTGGATAAAGAACTGGCTGGATGGTCGCACTCAAAGAGTTGCGGTCAACGGCTCGGTGTCCAAGTGGAGAGCAGTGACGAGTGGCGTTCCTCAGGGGTCGGTACTGGGACCTGTACTGTTCAACATCTTTGTCAGCGACAGTGAGGTAGAGTGCACCCTCAGCAAGTTTGCTGATGATACCAAGCTGTTTGGCGAGGTAGACACGCTGGAGGGGAGGGATGCCATCCAGAGGGACCTGGACAGGCTGGAGAGGTGGGCCCAAGCCAACCTCATGCAGTTCAACAAGGCCAAGTGCAAGGTCCTACATCTGGGTCGGGGCAATCCCAAGCACAAATACAGGCTCGGTGGGGAATGGATTGAGACCAGCCCGGTGGAGAAGGACCTGGGTGTGCTGATTGATGAGAAACTCAACATGAGCCGGCAATGTGTGATCACAGGCCAGAAGGCCAACCGTATCCTGGGCTGCATCAGAAGATGTGTGGCCAGCAGGTCAAGGGAGGTGATTCTGCCCCTCTACTCCACTCTCGTGAGACCCCACCTGGAGTAGTGCTCCAGCAGGTCCATGTCCTTCTTATGTTGGGGACTCCAGAGCTGGATGCAGTACTCCAGGTGGATCGCACATTGCTGGCTTGGCAACTGCAAGTTGACTGCAACTCTTTGAGTGTGACCGTCCAGCCAGTTCTTTATCCACCGAGTGGTCCATTTATCGAATCCATGTCTCTTCAATTTAGAGACCAGGATATCATGTGGGACAGTGTCAAACGCTAGAAGCAGCTCTTTCCTCTACCCAAAGACAAGACTAAGTGTACTTAACTGTTCCTGATAGGTATTTGAGTAGAAAAGCATCAGTAATGATGAAGAGTCTCACAGTCTCTATAGGCAGTGTCTTCTGATAATTAATATTACTATATTACTTTTTTAAAGTTTTTTTTTTTTCCTACTCCCTTGCTGCTACCTATATATAGGCATGACTTGCCATCTCCACTGAGGAAGTGAAGAGAATATACTCTGGGTTTTGTTGCTTTTTTGCATATAGTGGTTTTTATTTACTCATTATCTTTTCTTTTTCTCATCTGGATGCTCTCCATCACCTTCATATCTTTTTTTTGAGGTACAGTATCCCAAATGGGATATAGTACCCTAGCTGAAGCCTCAGCTAGACAAGATCTGTTCATTTCTCATTAATTCTAGTGTTCTATAGAGTTAAAGGAAAGTGGATACACTATTTTGGGGTTTTTTTTCTCCAACTCCAACTATTTTGTTATTTCTTGGCCTCAAGTTTGCCAGTATACAGTGACTACTCACCTGATCCAGCTCCTGCTTTGTCTGTTTCTTTAGTGCACTAAGTGGCTGCCTTTATTCTGTTCCTTTCTTTTTAATGACTAGCAGTTCCAATTCCACTAATTCCCCAGTGTAGCTTCTGTACCTTCTCTTTTTAGTGACACCCACTTGTTTGTAGTTTTCCTTGTGTTTTCTGCATTCTAGCATCAGGGAGGTAGTCATCCCTTGTCTATCTATGCTAGCCCTTTGAGGACCACTGACTGTCTCTGATGCAGTCTGGACTCAGAGTGTGATCATCCCTGTTTTAAGTGGTAGAAATTTTTCCTTGTGCATATTCTTAAATAACAGATTAGACTACAAACATGTCAAGAATATATCAAGTGAGCAGATAAATGGTTAGAAGACTTGCTTGTAAAATTGGCAAAATACAAAACTCCACAGATGTGTTAAATTTTTTATGGTTATACTATAACATCTAAAATCATAGATGAGCCTAAAATGCTTAAAAATGTAGGTAGTAAACTTTAAGAAAGGATAATTCTAATAAATTTGAAACATCAGTAGCTTAGGTGGAACATGAAAATGTCATGTACTCTATAAACAGGAAATGTCTTGAGCAAAAGTAGTTTTAACTACATAGTTTAAGTGACATTAATTGCTACAGTGGGAGGAAAAAGGATATAAAAGCATGCATTGACCATTTAGGAACGCTTGTAAGATCTGTACAAAAAAGAAGTCCTGAGAAGTTTAGATTTGATTTAGAAGAGTATTGTGTTCCACCCAAAGTTGCTGCAGTAATATTCTGTATAGGGCTGAGATATCAACAATTATAATTTAACTAATTCACTTGATTTTATGTAATTGAATGAACAGAATTAGGAAAGTCAAAAAATGGTAAATAATTTTTTTTTAATGATTGAGAGGCAAATAACTGAAGTACTTGACATTTAGTTGATTAATTATTAAAAAAAATTAGTAGAGCCCTTTTTCTTTAAATTGGCAAAACCAGATAATCTATATGCAGCAGTTGGAAGAACTGAGAGCATTTGTCATTCATATTAACTTGTAACAATACTTGAGAGACTGAGCGCTCAGAGATAAATGTAAGCTTATTTGTCAGCATTTTAAAAGGCTAAATAAAAACACAAGTGAAGGCCTACTGTATCCTGGGCTGCATCAAAAGAAGCATGGCCAGCAGGTCAGAGGAGGTGATTCTGCCCCTCTACTCCACTCTCATGAGACCCCACCTGGAGTACTGCGTCCAGCTCCGGAGCCCCCAATATAAGAAGGGCACAGACCTGTTGGAGTGGGTCCAGAGGAGGGCCACAAAGATGATCAGAGGGCTGGAGCACCTCTCCTATGAAGACAGGCTGAGAGAGTTGGGGTGGTTCAGCCTGGAGAAGAGAAGGCTCCGGGGAGACCTTATTGCGGCCTTCCAGTACCTAAAGGGGGCCTACAAGAAAGCTGGAGAGGGACTTTTTACAAGGGCATGTACTGATAGGACGAGGGGGTATGGCTTCAAACTGGAAGAGGGTAGATTTAGATTAGATATTAGGAAGAAATTCTTTACTCTGAGTGTGGTGAGACACTGGAACAAGTTGCCCAGGGAAGTTGTGGGTGCCCCATCCCTGAATGTGTTAAAGGCCAGGTTGGACAAGGCTTTGGATAAGAAACTGGATGGATGGTCAAATCCAGAGAGTAGTGGTCAATGGCTCAATGTTCGAGTGAAGACCAGTAACGAGGTGACGAGTGGTGTCCCTCAGGGGTCCGTATTGGGACCAGTATTATTTAACATCTTTGTCGGGGACATGGATGGATTGGGATGGAGTGCACCCTCAGCAAGTTTGCGGATGACACCAAGCTGAGTGGTGAAGTTGATTTGCTAGAGGGAAGGGATGCCATCCAGAGGGATCTGGACAAGCTTGAGAAGTGGGCCCATGCCAACCTCATGAAGTTCAACAAGGCCAAGTGCAAGGTCCTACATCTGGGTCGGGGCAATCCTAAACATGGATAAAGGCTGGGTGATGAGTGGATTGAGAGCAGCCCTGCAGAGAAGGACTTGGGGGTATTGGTGGATGAAAAATGGAATATGAGCCAGCAATGTGCGCTAGCAACCCAGAAAGCCAACTGTATCCTGGGCTGCATCAAAAGAAGTGCGGATAACAGGCCAAGGGAGGTAATTCTCCTCCTCTACTCTGCTCTCGTGAGACCCCACCTGGAGTGCTGTGTCCAGCTCTGGGGCCCCCAACATAGGAAAGAAATGGACCTGCCTGAGTGGGTCCAGAGGAGGGCCACGAACATGATCAGAGGGCTGGAGCACCTCCCCTATGAGGACAGGTTGAAAGAGTTGGTGTTGTTCAGCCTAGAGAAGACAAGGCTCCGAGGCGACCTTATAGTGGCCTTCAAGTACTTAAAGGAGGCCTACAGGTAAGATGGGGAGGGACTCTTTATCAAGGAGTGTAGCGATAGGACGAGGGGTAACGGTTTTAAACTGAAAGAGGTTAGATTTACATTAGATATTAGGATGTTACAACCATAGAGGTTTTGGCATCATTGTGAGGATGGTGAGACACTGGAACAGGTTGCCCAGAGAAGTTGTGGATGCCCCATCCCTGGAGTTGTTCAAGGCCAAGTTGGATGGGGCTTTGAGCAACCTGGTCTAGTGGAAGGTATCTCTGCCCATGGCAGGGGGGTTGGAACTAGATGATCTTCAAGGTCCCTTCCAACCTAAACCATTCTGTGATTCTATGATTCTGTGATTCTATGATATGTAATAAAAGGGATAGAACTCTAGGTGCCATTGACCGAGCCACTTCAAGTTTTCAAACGCAGTCCTTATTAAAACATAGAAAGCTTAAAAAAAAAAAAAAAAGATACAGGGACACAACAGCCCAAATCGAGGACTCCCAAGAAACAAATACCTTGTCGGGGCCCCTCCCAGGGCTGGCCCAGCAGACCCATTGGCCCCATAGTCCAGGTGTGAAACCCATCACCATGAGTCATCGGGAACAGCTCTTCGGATCTCCTTTCAAACTAAAGGTTGTTGCTGCCTAGGAGTGTGGGACACACTATGGGATGCAGGGGAAAAGCAGTTTGTGATCGAACACGACTTATGGGATGTTTAGGGGAGTAACCAAAGGCAGGAAAAGGGAGGGGTTTAGGTGAATTAGGAAGGAACAAGAGTGGGAAAATAGAGGAATAAGGGAATAAAAAGGGCCGGTCGAGGGTAAATAGTTGGCTGGTCAGTACGTTTGGCTATGCCCTGCACCTGATGAGCACGGTCTGTCCTGTCTTATTAAATTCATTTCTAACACTTTTCCTGGGTGAGTGGCTCTCTATTCTGTGTGCATGTGTGTGTATGGGGGTCTGAGTGCCACCAGCTGAAGTTGTTGTCCCAAAGTGGGGTCATTTACACAGTGTGCAAGACACCAATATATACACAGAGCAGAGGTATTTATTTAAAGATAGTTATTTAGAGGTATTACTAGAGGTATTTATTTATAAGAACAATTATTAGAACACAATACAAGGATACTAAGCTTTGTGTATAATCTAGCTCAATATATGACTTTTCAGAGTCCCAGCTACAATTCATTGAGATCGAGAGAGTTTCAGCTTCAGTTGTCCTGCTTCTTCAGAGATACACTCCTTCTGTGGAGCTTTCTTCACACGGGTAAAGTGTATCCACGAATCTATACCTTTCACCTTTACAGATGCATAAGTAATGAGTAGTACCAGGTAAGGTCCTTTCCACTTTTCTTTCAGAGGCTCGTCCTTCCAGATCCCGGACAAGCCCCCACTCCAAGTTGAAATTCATGCACCAGCAAGTCTATAGGCAAAGGAGCTCACTGGTTATGATACCTGTGCAAGAAAGACAAAGGTCGCTATATTAAGTTTTTAACATTTCTTCCCCTTTATTGTGTATCTCATCTCCTCCATGTCATGACGAATGGTGATTAGAGCCCCATGTCCACCATTTTGGATGCATTCCATCAGCCGACACAGGTCACCATGATGCAGCAGTCTCCTCAACAATGCAAGATTCATTCCGATGGGGGGGGTAGGCAATAAATCTTGAATCAATGTGTAATTAGATTGTAAAATAAGATGTAACAGGAGCTGAATAATTAAAGTCACATCCCATAATTTCAGTAAATTTACAAACACAAATATTTAAGTGATTACTTGTATCTACAGTAATGTTATCTATGAATATAAAATCACAAAGGGTTCTCATACAAACATGTCCTTTCCCAAAATATGCAAGTTCAGTTTCAGGGGTTTCATCTTCTCTCCCACTAGACTGTGGCCTCCAAGGAGTGTGTAAATCCCATTTAATGTCTAGAAATATGGAAACTCCCTGTACTATTTCTGCAATAAAATGGGGTCCATTATTATCCATTCTATGGAGTCCCCAACATAAGAAGGACATGGACCTGCTGGAGCGTGTCCAGAGGAGAGCCACGAGGATGATCAGAGGGCTGGAGCACCTCTCCTATGAGGAGAGGCTGAGAGAGTTGGGGCTGTTCAGCCTGGAGAAGAGAAGGCTCCGGGGAGATCTTATTGCGGCCTTCCAGTACCTAAAGGGGGCCTACAGGAGAGCTGGGGAAGGACTTTTTACTAGGGCATGTAGTGATAGGACGAGGGGGAATGGCGTTAAGCTGGAAGAGGGCAGGTTTAGATTAAACATTAGGAAGAAGTTTTTCACTTTAAGGGTGGTGAGGCACTGGAACAGGTTGCCCAGAGAGGTTGTTGAAGTCCCGTCCCTGGAGGTGTTCAAAGCCAGGCTGGACGTGGCCTTGGGCAACCTGGTCTAGTGGGAGGTGTCCCTGCCTATGGCAGGGGGGTTGGAACTCGATGATCTTCAAGGTCCCTTCCAACCTAAACCATTCTATGATTCTATGATTCTATGATTGGAGGATATACCTTCTGGGACACCAAACCTAGGGATGATTTCTTGCAATAAGATTCTAATTACTTCCCTTGCTTTCTTGGTACAACAGGGGGAAAGCCTCTGGCCAACCAGAAAAGGTATCTACCATTACCAATAAATATTTATATAGGTTACACCTTGGCAATTTTGTAAAATCTATCTATTTGCCAGTATTCCCTGGGGCTTACCCCTTGTTTCACGACTCCTCCCGTGATCTTCTTTGCAATTTTTGGGTTGTTTGTGCAACAGATAGTGCATTTTTTTGACTATTATATCTGCTAAGCTTTGCATTCTTGGTCCAATGACGTATCTTTTGGCAGTTAACACCAATGCATCTGCTCCTGAGTGTGTTTCTTGGTGCAGTCTCTTGAGCAGGACTTCCATCATCTTTTCAGAAAACAATAATTGTTTTAGTGGTGTTACCCACCAACCCTGGTTATTTTTGGAACAATCTAATTGTTCTGCCAATTGATTTTCCTTCTCAGTGTATCGTGGGGGTGATAGTTCTAAATGAGATTCTGAAATTAGGGCTCCTTCAAATTTTGATTCTTTTAATGCCGCTTCTTTTGCTAACTGGTCTGCTTTTTGGTTCCCTTTTGTGATTTCGCATAGTAAGGCTAGCATTCCCTATATGATCTTGCTCCTCTTTTTCTTTAACACTTTCTCATTAACACTTTCTACTAATACATACCTTCTATCATCATCATTCATCAAAAATTTACACTTTTTATGAGTTTCATGATCACATTTTAAAACAAAAAACAAATCATCATATGCAACTGTAGCAGCACTTTGGAATGCAAGGCAGATAGCACCATCGCAGCTAGGCCTGAGAAGCAGTTAATGAGCCTGAGAAGCAGTTAACAAAGACACGATAAGAAGTAGAACTGGATCTCAGCCAGACCATAACAGGAGCTCAAAAGTACACAGCTCTGTGTGTGTGTGTGTGTATGGGAAAAGAGCACGACCAGAACACTGGTTGTGCAGGATTGGATGTTGTGAGGAACAAAGAGTGCGAAGGATATAAACAACCTGTTTGGCTGCATAGTTGAGATCCGTATCTGTAACTATATAATAGCTGCACATGCTAATAAACTTTGTGTTGGTTCACAACACTGAGTCCGTGCATTCAGCCCGCCACATGCAACCTCATTCCATTTATCAAATTGGCAATAAATTAACATCAATTGCAACATAGTATTAAATTGTAAAGTCCCATTTTTCAGACATCGCTCATCATAATTTAATTTATAATTCAGCCACCATTGATTACAATATCGTTTTAGCTTATTTTTAGCCATGGGATCCCCTCCTACCTTATTCCACTTCTTCAGGATGCATCCTAGAGGAAAGCAAGGGGGTGTCTCCTGGGAAGCAGTAATGCACATTTTGGTACTGAAACAGAACAGACCAGAACAGACTATTACTCTTGGAGTGGGTCTCTCCCGCCGTGGTGTTGAGAGCAATTACCCAGGATCTCATACACTCAGCTCCAACCCTTCTGGCCCTTCTTTGTAGGCAAAGACAGGGAACCCTCTTTCCCTATCACGCGTCTATGTGTTGAGATCAAAAATGAAGGATGTCTCCCTTCGTGTTACTGCTGCGCATCTTTCTTCATGTGTCTTATGTAGTCTGTGCATCTTTCCTGATGCATCTTACCAGAACAGACCAGATGCTACCTGCTTTCCGAGAGATTTCACCTTTACCCCCTTTCCTCATATTCCCCCCTCAAAAACACTCTTTTCAGTAGTGTTGCACCATTGTGTTGCTTACTGCCCGCCTGCAGGAGAGGAGCTGATGGAATCCCCAATCAAAAGGTCTATGCACACTGGAATCCAGTCGAACCGCTGCTCCTCAGTCAGGTACAGCAAGATGATCCAGGCAAGGCTGTCGGAGCAGTCCCATTTGCATCACCAAAAACTGTTGTCCCAAAGTGGGGTCATTTACACAGTGTGCAAGACACCAATGTACACACAGAGCAGAGGTAGTTATTTAAATCATTTCTGCACAGAGATGGGTGCTAGGTGGTAACCTGTGGAGAGATTCTTAAATGAAAAAAGGCATGGTTTGGTTCTGTTGAGCAACCCAGGGTTTGAACTAAGCACCCAGAGTGAGGGAGAAAAAGATCTAAGTAAACAAGAAAGGTGACATCACCGTACCCGGGAGAAAAGTTAAACAGAGGTGCGTGAACAGAGGGTCTTAGCCAATCGGGTTGGGGGGCGTTGTACATGAACAGGGGAGCTGGACCAATCATAGCGTTGTTGACTATGCATGCTTTGCTGCGAGCCTATATATACTCTGCTAAAATATGCAATAAACGAGAACGATCATACTCACATTGAGATCGCGTCGTTACTCCAGGTCCGATCCCACTCCGACATCTGGTAGCAGAGGATGTCAACTGTAACCCTTCAGCAGGACTGAGTTCTCCGGGACTGCGGTAAGCAGCGAGAGGAGGGGAGTGGGAAACACGGCTGGAAGGAGTGCTGCTCGGGAGCATAGACTACGGCAGACACGGTTCGAGGTGGCCTCTCGCCTTCCAGGTTGAAAAAGTGAAGTTGCTATCATGGAGCTTGAAGCAACAGCAACGCTGCTCGCAAGTATCCTAAGACAGGGATTGAGGCAGCGCCGAAACAGCTGATTAAGTTGGGACAACGATGGGGGCATTTTAAAGATACGCATATGTTGTTTTCCCCCATGGAATGGCGATCTTTCGGTGATACAATGTGGGAAAAAAACAATAACCGGGAACGAGAAAGAGGAGAAGGAGATAAAGGCTGTTCGTGAGTTGTGGCGCAGAGTATTAGAGACCTTAAAGGCCATGAAAGCAGAGAGAGAAGTAGCCTGTGCCGCTGCTCAAATGCTGGGTCCAGATCCGACTAGAGCAGGATATAAGAGCACGGAAACGAAACCTGGTGCGTGGGCACGGTTCTTCGGGCAGCCGGCGGTGAAAGGGATGACTGGAATTACGTATAAAACTGTTGCCGAGGTCCGCGCGGGCGCCGACCCTGCTCCGGCAACACAAAGGGCGGAAGTCGCCGTTCCCGAGATGCAAAGCGTGAAAAAGGCGGAAGTGGCGCCTCAGGAGACCCGAGAGGGGGTGTGGCCGCAGTCGCCGTCGCAGCCAGGAGGAGAAACCTGACGACCTATGCCTTCGGCTCCTCCTCTGCCCCCCCTCCACTGACTCATCTGATCCTTCAACACCACCTGTTGACGACTGCCAGGATCAATCACACGAGAATACAGATAAAGTGTTACGAACAGTGCTGCAACGTCTTGATGATGGTCTATTTCAGACGCGAAAATTCGCCCGCAAAAGACAGACTTAAAGACTCAACTGAGGACATTGACAGACGTACAGACTTTACTAGGAGACATTCAATGGGTGTGCAACTGCTCTTGGAGTTGCCAATTTCTCTGTTAATTTGTAATACTGTTGAATCGCCATATGCAGTTATTTGTCAGTGGCAAACAGGAAAGGGGGAAATTCTCCCCCGCCCCACCTGTGCCACTGACAAATCATCAGGTGACAAATCATCAGGAGACATGTTTAAGATTTTAGAATGGGTCTTTTTAAGAGTACAACCTAAGTCTAGCATTCAAACAAGACCGGAGGCAATAGGGGAGTTGATCAGGAAGGGCAGAACAAGAATCATAGAGATTAGTGGAATGGAACCTGATGATGTCAGTATTCCAGTGAATGGTGCCGATCTAGAATGGTGGTTGCGTAACTCAATTCCCATCCAAGAAGCATTAATAGGCTATAATGGTCGTATACATTCGCAACAACCAAAAGGGAAAATGTGGCAAGTATTAAAACGAAATCAGTGGATGACAAAAACTAAAGTCAGGCGAGAACCACTGGCTGATGGTCTCACAGTGTATACAGACGCTGGAAAGCGGCTTTGCCGTGCAGTGTGTGTCTGGCAGGATAAAGGACAATGGTGCCAGCACATACTGGAGGGGCAGCCACAAGACTCCCTTCAAACATTGGAACTTATTGTGGTAGTCTGGGCACTAAGCAACTGGCTGACAGCCCCCTTAAATGTAGTAACAGACTCCCTGTATGTGGCTGGGGTAGTGCCGCGACTAGAAGATGCCCTCCTTAGGGAAACAACCAACCCAAGGTTGGGAAAATTATTTATCCAGCTGTGATCCACTCTGGGTCAGTGAACTGCGTCTTGTTGTACCATCCATATTCGCAGCCATCAGTTGATTTAGGTTTAGGATTGGGTAATCAAATTGCCGATAACCTGGTCAGTGCAGTGCGACATTTACCTCCAATTGACAAATTTCAACAAGCCAGACAAAGTCATGACAACTTCCATGAAAATGCTAAAGGCTTAAAAAGGTAATTTGGATTAACTGAAAATGAAGCACGCTCTATTATACAAGTATGCCCAACATATATTAGTCAAAAGGTGAGAGCTTTTCTACTGAGATGGGGAATTAAACACATAACGGGAATACCCCACTCACCAACCGGGCAAGGCTTGGTTGAGCAAACCCATCAAGTGCTAAAAGATTATCTAAATAAGCAAAAGGGTGAAGACACAGATGCACAACAGCGATTACACAGAGTATTGTTTACGCTAAATTACTTGTGTCTTATGGGCGATCAAGAGGAACCGCCAGTAGTGATACACCATCAAAACATTAAGCTGAACAGTACCACTACCCTACCTAAATTTATGGTACATTATAAAGACCCGACCACCGGAGCATGGGTGGGACCAGTGCCAGTCATTTTTAATGGTCGAGGGTACATGTGTGTCTCTACAGGAACAGGCCCAGTGTGGGTCCCGAGCAGAGCGATAAAACCAGCATTGGAAGGACGACGGACAGAGCAAGACCAAGAGACGGCGCAACAAAATGGGCCCAAAGAATCTCAAGAGCTTGCTAATAAGTAGTTGTGTCCTTCTTTTGGATGCAGTAACTGCAGGGCTTGATCACCCCTGCAGCTTAAAAGGAATGTCTGGGTGACTTTGGCAAATATGACCGGTCAAGATTCCATCTGCCTATCCACAGCATCACCCGAGAATCCATTTTCCACCTGTCTAGTCGGTCTTCCATCTGACCAGTGGCCTTCCAACTTACAAACGCAATTCCTACAACTTACAAACGCAATTCCTAGGTAATGGCTCTGCAACTCTTGCCGATAGCTGGGATGGATGGGCTGCATATCTGCCACCCCTCCATGCTGAGCCGCAAGAGCTAGAACTTTTAGGATCACTCACGATAGATAGCTGTGTGTACTACACAAACAATTTTTGCCTTGTTTTTTGCACCAGGAGTAGCAGCAGCACACGCTTTAACTACGCTTAATAAACTAGGATGTTGGCTTGCTAAACAATCTAATGCTACTGCATTGGCATTGAGTGGATTATTGTTAGACGTAGATTCTGTTAGACACGCTACACTCCAGAATAAGGCTGCCATAGATTTTTGTTATTAGCGCATGTCATGGGTGTGAAGACTTTGATGGGATGTGTTGTATGAACCTCTCAGACCACTCCAAATCAGTACACCAAAGCATCAGAGAATTGTATCAAGGAATACAAAAGCTGAGAAAAGATGATGGATGGGGATGGTTGAATCAAATACTATCAGGTTGGGGAATCAAAAGTTGGATAGCCATGATTGTGAAAACTGGCTTGCTTATATTGCTCATTGTAGTTGTTATAATCTCAGTTGTATTATGTATCTTCTCTTGTCTACAGCGCATGCTCATGAAAATTGTGCACCAAGCCTGGGTTGCTCAAAAAGAAGAAGGGGGAATTGTGGAGAGATTCTTAAATGAAAAAGGGCATGGTTTGGTTCTGTTGAGCAACCCAGGGTTTGAACTAAGCACCCAGACTGAGGGAGAAAAGATCTAAGTAAACAAGAAAGGTGACATCACCGTACCCGGGAGAAAAGTTAAACAGAGGCGCGTGGACAGAGGGTCTTAGCCAATTGGGTTGGGGGGCGTTGTACGTGAACAGGGGAGCTGGACCAATCATAGCGTTGTTGACTATGCATGCTTTGCTGCGAGCCTATATATACTCTGCTAAAATACGCAATAAACGAGAACGATCATACTCACATTGAGATCGTGTTGTTACTCCGGTTCCAATCCCACTCTGACAATAACCCACAAAGCTAGCACACCAGCCTACAAACTCCTCGGACTATTTATACGGTTCAAAACACAGAAATACACACCCTTAATTATAATTAGTGGTTAGTACCTTATCTTAAAATTTCTATTGGTTAGTACAGTCTCTCGCTTTCATTTAAAGCTACAATGTCCTTTAATTGATGTGTGCATGCTCCAGTACAGTGGGGGGCAGTTCTGTTCAGTCTCTGAGTCGGTGGTCGCGATCTCCTACTGCCACTTTTACCTTTCCCCCAGTTACTGCAGATCTTTGTTGCTTTTAGCAGTTGTCTGGTTCTCAGATGGTTTTCAGTGCCTCCTGCAGAGGGATGTTCCCTTGTTATCAGCCTTCTGTTCCTCTTCAAGGGTATATTCATTAGCAAGGCATGTATTGTTTATACAAAGTGTCTTGTTTCACAAGGACTTGTAACTTTTTTACAGCTCTTTGCTCTTGCTCAGTGAAAGATTCCAAATTAGGGTTCCCTAATTTTATGCAAAAGCAACAGAGGAGTATCAACCCTTTTAGTTCCTTCATTTCTTGTACGAAAGAAATCTGTGTATCTACAAAAATACACAAACAAAGGTATTAGCACAATTATTAGAACACAATACAAGGATACTAAACTTTGTGTACAATCTAGCTCAATATATGACTTGTCATATATTTCAGTTGCTCAGTGAACGATTCCAATTTCTAAGGTACATCAGAGTCAGGTCACAAGTTGGAGGGCCCATGTGTCTGTGGTACCAGCAACCGGAGTATGTGTGGAGTGTGAGTATGTGATCACTAGCAAAGATCAATCCGGACTAGCTGGTGAAGAGGTAAAGTGGCCTGGGAGCAAGGTGGGTGAGGGATTCTCTAAGGGCCAGCTCTGGGTGTGAGAGTGCCTGTGTATCTCTAAGGGTGAGAGCATAGGGGGAGTTGGCTTATGGGACCTGGGAAGTCATAGAATCATAGAATCGTTTTGGTTGGAAGATACCTTTAATATCATCAAGTCCAACTGTTAACCTAACACTGCCAAGTTACCACTAAACCATGTCCCTCAGCACATGTACACGTCTTTTAAATACCTCTAGAGATGGTGACTCCACCACTTCCCTGGGCAGCCTGTTCCAATGTTTGACAACCCTTTCAGTTAAGACACTTTTTCCTAATATCCAATAGACACCTCCCCTGGCACAACTTGAGGCCATTTCCTCTTGTCCTATCACTTGTTACTTGGGAGAAGAGACCAACCCCCACCTCTCTACCCCCTCCTTTCAGGTAGTTGTAGAGGGTGATAAGGTCTCCCCTGAGCCTCCTTTTCTCCAGGCTAAACAACCCTAGTTCCCTCAGCTGCTCCTCATAAGACTTGTGCTCCAGACCCCTCACCAGCTTCGTTGCCCTTCTCTGAACACGCTCCAGCGCATCAATGTCTGTCTTGTAGTGAGGGGCCCAAAACTGAACACAGTACTTGAGGTGTGGCCTCACTATTGCTGAGTACAGAGGTGCAATCACTTCCCTAGTCCTGCTGACCACACTATTCCTGACACAGGCCAGGATGCCATTGGCCTTCTTGGCCACCTGGGCACACTGCTGGCTCATATTCAGCCAGCTATCAACCAATACCCCCAGGTTCTTTTCTGTCAGCTGGCTTTGCAGCCATTCTTCCCCAAGCCTGTAGCGTTGCAAAGTCCTAGCCAGTTGTGTGCGCATATGTGTACACATGTGTGCATAACGGTCTATACCAACAATTGGAGTGGGGCTGCTGCCTTGGGGGCTCATGTCCAGGTGCTGAACACATGAGCCTGGGGAGACTGAGATCCAGGGGCCAGCTGCTAGGCAGACTCTGTGTCTGATCCACCTTGTGCATATGTGTATATATATTCTCACTAGCAGACCTCCATCCTGCTCAGCCAGACAGAGGAGCAGGATGAGGCCGTTGGTGCTGTCTGTGTTTGTGTGAGTGCTCTGAGTGTCTGTCTACGATCTGTGTGGCCAGACATGTATGTATGTATACATGTATATATGTAGTGTATATGTGTGCTCTGTGTGCGTGTGCCTCCTGGGCATCTTCAGCCTCATTACTGATTGGACCTGGGGACATGGAGTGGCAGCAACCTTGCCTCTGTCAGGCTATTGGATCTGGCCTGATATATTTTTCTCTAACAGAGTCTCTTCAGGCTAACAGGCCAGAGGCAAGAAGCAAGCTACATGCTTGCTCTTGCTCTCATTTTGTCTCTAGTCCAAAGAATATGTATTCACTTTAGGCACTGTCATTTGAATACATCACTATGTAGTATCACTCTGTGATCATACAGATGTTATAGCATGATACATATTCACTAGTACCAAATGTGATTATGTATCTCCTCCAAGAATCACCAATGAGTGCCAACATTAAGCTAAGGGCAAAGTACCTGTTAATCATGAAAGCCAAGGACTGAGACAACAGGTGCTACCCAAAGACAGGGTGATAAATCTAATTTGTGAGGTATGTTTGGCACAGTAGGGTTCTTGTAGAAAATGATGGATTAGAAGGGATTGATTGTGTACTTTTTAACCTTTATTCATGTATGACTAAGCATGATACTGTTACTGGTGCACAATCCAGCTCCTGAGGAATTGCCAGTGAAATTCATGAATACCAGCTGCAGTGTTTCATTCTACAATGAAAGATATTGAAATGTAAATCACTGTGCATTTGCCTCAACTTTGAACTTGTCTTTCAAATAAGCTTTAAGTAATTGGTCTTAAAAGGGACCTAAACTGTTTGTTAGAAAATTGAAAGTTACAACATCCCTTACATTTGTTGGAATAAAGCTTCCCACAGTCTGAATATTATTCTAATAAACAGCTGAGATATATGACTATTTGGTGAAGAAGAAATTGGCTGGATGGTCGCATCCAGACAGTAGTGCTCAACAGCTCAATGTCCAGATGGAGATGAGTGATGAGTGGTGTCCCTCAGGGTCCATAATGGGACCAGTACTATTTAATATTCATCAGTGACCTGGATGAAGGGACAGAGTGGACGATCAGCAAGTTTGCTGATGACACAAAACTGGGAGGGGTGGCCGACACGCCGAAAGGCTGTGCCGCCATACAGCGTGACCTGGACAGGCTGGAGAGTTGGGCAGAGAGAAACCTTATGAAATTCAACAAGGGCAAGTGTAAGGTACTGCATCTGGGGAGGAATAACCCCATGCATCAGTACAGGTTGGGGGCTGACCTCCTGGAGAGCAGCTCTGTGGAAAGGGACCTGGGAGTAATGGTGGACAACAGGATGTCCATGAGCCAGCAATGTGCCCTGGTGGCCAAGAAGGCCAATGGCATCCTGGGGTGCATCAAGAAGAGTGTGGCCAGCAGGTCGAGGGAGGTCATCCTCCCCCTCTACTCTGCCCTGGTGAGGCCGCATCTGGAGTACTGTGTCCAGTTCTGGGCTCCCCGGTTCAAGAAGGACAGGGAACTGCTGGAGAGGGTCCAGCAAAGGGCTACAAAGATGATTAGGGGATTGGAACATCTTTCTTATGAGGAAAGGCTCAGGGACTTGGGTCTTTTTAGTCTGGAGAAAAGAAGGCTGAGGGGGGATCTTATCAATGCTTATAAATACTTAAGGGGAGGGTGCCAGGTGGATGGGAACAGTCTTTTTTCAGTGGTGCCCAGTGATAGGACAAGAGGTAACAGGCACAAACTTGAACATAGGAAGTTCCATCTAAACATGAGGAGGGACTTCTTTCCTTTGAGGGTGGCAGAGCACTGGAACAGGCTGCCCAGAGAGGTTGTGGAGTCTCCCACTCTGGAGACATTCAAAACCCGCCTGGATGCCGTCCTGTGCAACCTGCTGTAGGTGACCCTGCTGTGGCAGGGGGGTTGGACTAGATAATCTGCAGAGGTCCCTTCCAACCCTGACCGTTCTGTGATTCTGTAATAACTTCATCAATGACATAGTGGGATTGAGTGCACCCTCAGCAAATTTGCAGATGACACCAAGCTGCGTGGTGCACTTGACATGCCTGAGGGATGGAATGCCATTAAGCGGGACCTGGACAGGCTTGAGAAGTGGGCCCATGTGAACCTCATGAGGTTCAACAAGGCCAAGTGCAGGGTCCTGCACCTGGGTTGGGGCAACCCCTGGTATCAATACAGGCTGGGTGGTTAAGGGATTGAGAGCAGCCCTGAGGAGAAGGACTTGGGCGTACTGGTGGATGAAAAGCTGGACGTGAGCTGGCAATGTGCGCTCGCAGCCCAGAAGGCCAACCGTATCCTGGGCTGCATCAAAAGAAGCGTGGCCAGCAGGTCAAGGGAGGTGATTCTGCCCCTCTACTCTGCTCTGGTGAGACCTCTCCTGGAGTACTGCATCCACCTCTGTGGTCCCCAGCACAAGACAAACATGGACCTGTTGGAGTGGGTCTGGAGGAGGGTCACAAAGATGATCAGAAGGACAGAACACCTCTCCTGTGAGGACAGGCTGAGAGACTTGGGGTTGTTCAGCCTAGAGAAGAGAAGGCTCTGGGGGGACCTCAGTGTGGACTTTCAATACTTAAAGGGGTCTTATAAGGAAGATGGGGACAGACTTTTTAATAGGGCCTATAGCGATAGGACAAAGGGTAATGGCTTTAAACTAAAAGAGGGTAGATTCAGACTAGATACGAGGAAGAAATTTTTTACCCTGAGGGTGGTGAAACACTGGAACAGGTTGCCCAGAGAGGTGGCAGATGCCCCATCCCTGTAAACATTCAAGGTCAGGTTGGTTTGGGTTATGAGCAACCTGATACAGTGGAAGATGTCCCTGCTCATTGCAGGGGGTTGGACTAGATGACCTTTAAAGGTCCCTTCCAACCCAAGCCATTGTATGATTCTATATGTGCAATAGTTCATTTCTACAGGGGTAGAAATATACAGTTTTCAGAAATAAAATGAAGTTGGTGAAATGCTTTTAACTCTTTTATAAGAAACAGAACTGAGAATGTGAAAACAATTCCCATGCTGTGTACTACATTGCGTTTTTTTTTTAATTTTCAGTAATGAGTACCCTCAGTGAATGAGACTTGAATCTGTTAATTACAGTGTGTACTCAGATCCTTCTGCCATTTCTATCAATAGGACATTTGCAAAAATGTAAACTGGAGAGCTGCAATTTTTTTTCCCTAATGATTCCTATGCAATCAAACAATCAACTCCTATAGAAGTTTTCAGGATCAACAATCAACATCTTCCTATTTGAAGATATAAAGTGAGACCTATCTTTCACCACGGAAAAGCAGATTTTGGAAAACGTACCAGTGTAGCCGGCTTTAGGGCGATCCCGCTCCCGGAGACAGGCACAGCGGGCCATAGGCCCGCCCACCGCCACCATCTGCCGGGGCGGTGGTAGGCTCCTGCTGTGACTCCTGGCACATAAATGCAGATGGCGGGGTCGACTGAGAAAGTTTGGCTGTGGAGCAGCTGGTGCAGCTGGGGACGTAGAAAATGCAGAGCCTGGCAGAGCTGGTGTGCATCAGATATTCGCTGAAGACAAAGTTAGTGTGGAGGAAGTGAAGGTGCTCATGGAGTCGTACGAGAGCAACACCGAGGAATGGCTGCAGTACGCCAAATTTGATCAGTACAGGTATAACGCCGTGCTTCTCGCCACGCAAACGGGGTCGGCTCTGGGGGCTGCTGGGGCAGAACTGCAGGGGGAAGCCATCCGGCTGTGGCAGCCTCACTCCCCCGTCGAGGCTTGGAATGAGCTCTCCTGGCAGGAGCCTCGCGGCGTAGGGGGGTGGCAGGGAGGGGGTGGGGCGGCGGCCCATGGCAGCGCCCACGGGCATGGCCGTGCGAGTGTCTGTGCCCCCGCTGCGCTGCAGGGATCCGGGCCCGGTGGCGGCTTCACATGGGCTCTGGTCCTGCGGCTGGGCATAGCCAACCCTCCCCCTCGGTTTGGTGCCGGCCCAATCCACGGGGCTTCAGAGTTTTTCCTGGGATCAGTGATAATTTGCAGAGTAGACAGTAACATGCTAAAGCAATGAAAAGAAAAAAAGCTCTCCAAAAACCCAAGAAAACCAAACTCTCAAAAGAGAGTATGTGCTTCTCTAGTACCACTGAGACACTGCAGGCAATTCTGTGGTCACTCTCTGGCAGCAGAAATCATCTCATGGTGGGGCTGGTAGTGCAGGATGAGGCTGGGGCCTGCGACCTTGACCCACTGCCTGCCCTGCACTGTGTAGGGAACCTGGGGGAAATGGCACCACTTGGCATGTCCCATAGTATACTGGTTTTGGCTGGGATGGAGTTAATTTTCTTCATAGCAGCCCATATGGTGCTGTGCTTTGAGTTTGTGAGCAAAACACTGCTGATAATAGGCCAATGTTTTAGCTGTTACTGAGCAGTGCTGTCTGTTTCTCACTCTCACCCCCAGTGAGTAGACTGGGGGTGGGCAAGAGGCTGGGAGGGGACACAGCTGGGACAGCTGACCCAAATTGACCGAAGGGTTATTCCATATCATATGACATCACACTCAGCCATAAGGTTACAAGGCCTTGTGAAACAGGGCACTGTATAAACAGTGAATGCCTTGCTAATGAATATGCCCTTAAAGAGGAACAGAAGGCTGATAACAAGGGAACATCCCTCTGCAGGAGGCACTGAAAACCATCTGAGAACCAGACAGCTACTGGAATAAGCAGAAAGTCAACGAAGAGTTGCGGTAACTGGGGGAAAGGTAAAGGTAGCAGTGGGAGATTGTGACAACCAACTCAATTAGAGATTGAACAGAACTGCCCCCCACTGTACTGGAGCATGCGCACATCAATTAAAGGACATTGTAGCTTTAAATGAAAGCGAGAGACTGTACTAACCAATAGAAATTAAGGCAATAACCACTAATTATAATTAAGGGTGTGTATTTCTGTGTTTTGAACTGTATAAATAGTCTGAGGAGTTTGTAGACCGGTGTGCTAGCTTTGTGGGTTACCGCCCATCTCTGTGCAGAAATGATTTAAATAACTACCTCTGCTCTGTGTGTACATTGGTGTCTTGCACACTGTGTAAATGACCCCACTTTGGGACAACAAATTAACAAAATAATTGAACAGTAACAGATTTCAAAATGACAAGATTCACAATAACTTACTAAGGTATTCTAAAACAATATATTTGTATAAATGCCAAAACATATAAACCCATATCATTTGGAGTTGCACACATGCACCATGTGATTCTTTAAATGCTAGGACCAAGGTCCCTTTGCAGCAGGTGGCTCCCGTGAGCTGACTGGTGCCCCTTTTGACTCCTTACACACAGAGACAAGGAGACAGAAAATATTTGGATCCAGTAAAATATATGAACACCCACACTTGTAAAAGCTAATGTGTATATCAGAAACACATAGATAGGTAAAGAGGTGGATGAAAAAGGCTAGCCTAGCCTTAAAATTTCCCTCTTCTTGAGTTTAGAGTAAATACAATCACAGAATCGTCAGGGTTGGAAGGGACCTCTGAAGATCATCTAGTCCAACCCCCCTGCCACAGCAGGGACACCTACAGCAGGTTGCACAGGACGGCGTCCAGGCGGGTTTGGAATGTCTCCAGTGTGGGAGACTCCACCACCTCTCTGGGCAGCCTGTTCCAGTGGGCATTCCTTAACTGGCAATAACTGAGACTTGCCCTGGCCCTCTAACCTTTGAGGCGCTTACCTGAGCGGTGTCCCAACTCAGGGGAGATGCTGGTCGCAGCCCACTGCAATCCAGGAGAGCTCAAAGGGTCTCACTAGAGTTGCTATTTATAGGGTCTGAGACAATTGACTTTTGTCAGGTACTTTTCCATTCTGGCCCAACTCAGACAATGGGATACTCTAGTACTTTCCACCAGTTGAGCAAGCCCAGAACTTGCCAGATCTTGAAGTTCTGGTATTACCCCCCCTTTGGACCATGATCCAGGTACTGTCAGGGAGTGATTGATTATTGGTACTGTTTCCAAGCAATAGAGGATGCAGGAACCAGGTGTGCTAAGGGGTTGCCATAACATTCTGGTCCATTGCCCTTTGCATTTTTTTCTGTTTTATGTTGGGTTGTTACATGGCCCAGGTGGGGGGGAAATCATGCCAAGCACCGAGTGGCCTGAGGGGGGTGGGGGGGGTGGGTTGCACCATCACAAGAGTGGCTAGGCATTGGTCTATTTGTGGGAGGTGTGGTGAGTAATTGCCTTTGTATCACTTGTATTTTTTTCTCTCTCTTTCCATTACTTATTAAACTCTCTTTATTTCAATCCATGAAGTTTTCTTGGTTTTGCTCTTCCAATTCTCTACCCTATCCTGCTGTGGTGGGGGAGTAAGTGAGCAGCTGGTGGATGTTTAGTTGCTGGCTGGGGTCAACCCACCACACTTAGGCATTTCTTAGCATGCTTTTGCATGAACTGAACCCTTCTTTTTAACCTCTGTCATGAAAGCATCAGTCATGCTGTTGGTTCTGAACTGGAAGAACACACCAAAATGAGGTTTGGGCTTTGGTAGATGTTTGATTCCTATAGAGTAACTTGTGTGTGTACACCATACTGTTCAGGCTGGCTGTGAGCAGTGTGGTGTCTCTCCTTCACTCTTGAGTCCCTTCCTCTGTTGGGCTAGTGCAGGTTGAGGCTTCTTGTTGCTTCTCAGTAGGAAATGCTAACAGCTAATTAATTCCTGCTATTGGTGGCTTCCGTGTTGTAAATTTAAATATAAATACATTGTATTTCAGCACTTCCTTACAAAAGAAAACCTTTTTCTTTTTAAGCTCTCTATCATGAAAGCAGCATTCTGGCTTGACTCTTTTAAAATCTCCTTTCTTACATTGACTCTTCTCCATTCAGAACAAATTACAAAATTGTAACAGAACACAGGAAACTAAGAATTAGAAAAGCAAAAAGTGTGGCAACATTAGAAGTAAGCATGACAGCCTTTCTTTTGGCCAGCCAGACCTGCTCTGCAGAAATAACAGCACCTGAAAAGTTCAGTCAAATGCCAATATTGATTGCTTATGTTCTGACGTCATAGGAAAAATGTCTACCTAATACATATACAGATTGTAGATGGAGTAAGAAGCAGCATATAGATATAAATGTAACACTTTGAAAGTAATTTATGACTGCCCTATGTTGATTAGAATGAGATTAAATGCTTTTATGAGGAAACTAATTTAAAAAAAGTCCAGTTGATATCAGTGTACCTTCTGTGTGTCCTTGCTTGCATCCTTTAGGTGAGAGCGAGGCTTCTTGTCATAGGCATAAACTTTTGCTTTACTTGGTGTCCCTGTGAATAGCCCATGACTAAAGCTAAAAAGGAATCAAAAGGTTCCAGTTGGTTACTTGCACCAAGTAGCTAGAAGCACCAGCCCTGGATCAAAGAGCCTCACTATGGAAAGTAATGTTGTGACAGAGAGAGAGAGACTTCACTGTAAGGTTCAAACTAACAATTCATTTGAACTTCACTCACAGTTCTAATATGCCACTATTGCAGGTTTTGTGGATACAATGGAGGAATGCACTATTGCAATTTAAAAAGCAATTCACAGGATACATTATTACAACCTACAAGTGATTCCTGTAACGTACTAACACAAACCACAAGTGTGCTAGGCATTAATACCTTTAGAGAGTGCACTAATGACGATCTTAAAGCATGCCAAATGCCATACATATGCTTCTTAATCACTTACCTTCTCTCTCAGTTACTTCTACAGGGAGCTTGTCAATAGAATGACACAAGTGACAATTTGGGACAGGTTTGTGGGAGAGTACAAAACCAAACTTCAAATGTCATGATACGGGGTGTTTTCAAGCCCTGAGAGCAAATCAATCAAGAACACACATGGATAAAAACCTTTAGGAAACAAGCTTATTCTGTGCTACCTTTAAGTTAGTACAAGAAAAATCTTTTAAACAAATTCTACTATGTCAAACTCCGTTTAGAAGTAGATGCTGGCAGTAATTACACCATAGGTATTTTATCCGTGCAAGAATGCTGTAGTACAAGACATAGCATTTTCAAGAAAAATGTAAGAGTACCATGTATGGTAAGCCTGACATCTTATCTTTCTTTTTTTGGTCTAACACAAAGGAGGGCTGTCCAACAGAAAGGAAAGCCAAGAACAGATAAAAAGGATCTGTAGAAGAATGTAACCATGTATTCTCTTCTTCACTGCGGTCTTCTATTTCTAATTCTAAGCCAGCTGCTGAAATGACTCCATTCAATAACTATTTGATTTGATCCTGTCTTCCACTCCAGTCTGACTCACAGTTCTCAAACTCCAATCATCTATGTAATTCAAAAGCAATATGATTATATGACTATCAAATATTAACTGTGTTTTTTCCTTCACAGAAAAATTACATTACAAAACCAGCTTAAAATTAAATTTCAATTTTTTCAAGTAAAACTTGGGTTTTAAGAGAGATTTTCACATCTTGCAAGCTTCCATGTTGGTATACTTTTGTGTCCTGGTTTGAGGTAAAAGAGAACCAATTTTCTTTTCAGTTAAGTCTCTTCTAACTAACTCTCTGAAACAAATGGCATATTTTTCAGACAGTGTCCGCTTCTAACAGATAAGGTCTGATGTTTATACTGAATACTAAGGTATGGTATGCAGAGAAGCTCCTGCTTATACATATTGCTGTAACAACCAAGGTCAGTTAACTTTGTGTGCCACACTGGAGGGCCAGAAGCAGAAGAGTATAGAGGAGTCCCACCCGCAGAGAGGAGTGGACAGGACAGGTGACCCAAAACTGACCAACAGGGTATTCCACCCCATCTGCATCGTGCTCAGTATAAAAGCTGAGGGATCAAAGGGGTCAGTCTCTTTCTTCAATGGCTGGCATCCAAGGACGATTCTGTCCATTCTTCTGCCTTTGATCCCTATCCGTGTGTTCCTGAGTTCAGCTCCTGTCCGTCACTGAGTCCAGTCTAGGACTTTCCCAGTGCCTGTCCGTGATGTGATTGTCATTCCGGGAGCTTGATACTGGTTTTGTATATATTGTATATATTTCTCTTATTTTATATTATTATCTTATTATTATTATTTCATTAGTTTAGTTTTTTCAGTCTATAAGTATCTCTTAATTTCTCTCTCCCCTTCTCTGAAGGGAGAGAGATTAGAGAGAGCATCTGTTGTTCATATTAGTGGCCAGCCCTGCCTGAACTTTGGCAGATTTAGTGGAGCCCAACATGGGGCCCAACCAGAGCTCTGACAGATTGCCTGAATAGTTCAAATTTCCGCTTGCTCAGTTGAGAGAGTATTGGATTTTTTCTACAAGAGTCTTAAGGGGTTGAAAATTAAAACAGACAGCTCCCATAGTGTCATTCCTGAGCAAAATGTTATATTGTGTCTTTACAGAGTTTTGTTTTTAAAGTTAGTTGATACAATGCTGCTTAACCTGCCATATGTTGTATAATTTATTTGCTCTTTGTGTTTGTATGAGGTGGGTGAAATGTGCTATTCTGCTGTGGTGTTTAATACTAATCCATACTGCAATAAGCTTGAAAGAAACTTTACCTGCATACTTTGGGCATCACGTAATGGATTCTGTTATTAATTACCCTTTCAATCTTACCTTTGGAAAGCTTACCTCACCCTTTTATGTTCATGCCAAACTGACACCACCAGAGCTAGGGGATTTCAGAAATGATTGTTACTTTCCCAACATAATGATTCTATTGTTGATTCTCCTGAATGTACTGCAGGGGTGGTTTCATATTAAATCTTTGTGCGGGAGTAGGTGTAAGACATGCACTGCTGCCACTCAAAACCCACGAGCCACTCCACTGCCTGTACTGGCACAAGCTACTCCAGCCTTGACAACAACCACTGCCACTACTCCAGCTGCTCTGACAAAAAACACTGCCAATATTCCAGCCTAAACGAGTCCATCACTACTCTAGCTGCTCTGACAATGAGTACCACTGCTACTCCAATTCCATCAGTACTGGTACAAGTTGCCCCAGTGACCAGGAAGCAGAAAAGGAGGTCAGCTTGTTCCCCTGCCCCTTATGACAAGGACCAGATCAAGTCAGACACCATGGGGGAGAATTCTTCTGGCAAAGGTCCAGGAGAGGGTCCTTCTAAAGTAGATCCAGGAAAGGGTCTTTCTCAAGCAGATCAGGGAGAGGGTCCTCCTTGGGCAGCATCAGCACCAGAGGAGGAATCAGATGCAGAGGTAATGGTTAAATCCTTCTCTATGAAGGACTTGCAAATATGAGGAAGGACTTTAGCTGTCATGAAGGTAAGACACATCTCCTGGTTGCTCTGATGCTGGGATAGTGGGGCTGATATCATAGACTTAAAAGGTAGAGAAGCTAGGCAGTTGGGAAACCTGGCCAGGGATGGAGGTATCAATAAAGGGATTGGGAGAAAGTCACATGCTCAGTCTCTGTAGGTGACTGGTGTCAGCCATAAAGAGCAGGTATCCCTTTAAGGATGACATCAAATGCTGCCTGAGCAAATGGACCAGCATGGAAAAAGGTATTAAGCACCTGAGAGAATTGGCTGTGCGAGAGGTGATTTATGGTGACTGGCAAGTGAATGTAGACCCTAATGAAATGCCATGCAAATGACCTATGTTGCAGAAGTTTGTAGCATGCGCCATCAATGTATTCCCACACATTGTCAACAATGGTCTGGGGAATATCTGATGCTGACATATCAACTGTAAATGAAGTGGCTAACAGAGTATGACAGTATGAAGACAGTCTTTCTCACCCCCTCACTGTTACAGGTGTGGAGAAAATGGCCAAGAAAAGTAAAAAACTCTGACAAACTGTCCGGGATGGAGGAAGAATCCCACTCTTGCCCTGCGTGGACTCATGTAGCAGCTATTAGGAGAAGACACCCTCCTATGAGACCAGCTCAAGAGAGACAGAATATGGCATGAGATATCTTATGGTTTTGCCTCTGTGGCCAGGGAGAGGACATGAGGAAGTGGGATGGACAACCTATCTTGACCATACAGGCATGAGTACACAAGTTGCAAGGTAAAACAAATAGAAGACAGAATTCTTCCAGGAAGATGGCTGCTCCAGTCTACAGTGAGCAGTCTTCCAGTCTGGGTAGGAACTCATCTGCTAATTGTGGGTATTGTGCTAAATATTAGAGCCCCTGCCTCCAGCCAGGAGGAGGAGAGGGACAACCAAATTTATTAGGCCATCAAATCCATACAGTCCGGCATGTTAGAGCCACAAAAGTATAAAGCCCTGGTGGACACTGGTGCACAGTGCCATCGAATCATAAAGGGGCAGAATCTGTCACTATTTCTGGAGTGACAGGCTGATCTCAAGAATGGACTGTATTGGAGGCCAAAGTGAGCCTAACTGGGAATAAATGGGAGAAACACCCCATTGTGACTGGCCCAGATGCTCGGTGCATCCTTGGCATAGACTACCTCAAGAAAGGGTATTTCAAAGACCCAAAAGGGTATCGGTGGGCTTTTGGTATAGCAGCTGTAGAGACTGAGGATGTTACACAGCTGTCTGCCTTACCTGATCTTTCAGATGATCCTTCTGTTGTGGGACTGCTGAGGGTTAAAGATCAGCAGATACCAATTGCTACTGCCACGGTGCATCGACGACAGTATCGCACCAACCGAGACTCCCTGATTCCCATCCATCACCTGATTTGTTGGCTGAGAGCCAAGGAGTGATCAGCAAGACTCTCTCAGCCTTTAACAGCCTTATGGCCAGTGCGAAAGTCTGATGGGGACTGGAGACTAACAGTAGACTACCGTGGCCTGAATGAAGTCACACCACCACTGAGTGCTGCTGTGCCAGACATGCTAGAACTTCAGTATGAACTGGAGTCAAAGGCAGCCAAATGCTATGCTACAATTGACATTGCTAATGCCTTTTTCTCTATTCCTTTGGCAGCAGAGTGCAGGCCACAGTTTGCTTTCACCTGGAGGGATGTCCAGTACACCTGGAATCAACTGCCCCAGGGGTGGAAACACAGCCCTACTGTTTGCCATGGACTGATCCAGACTGCACTGGAGAAGGGTGGAGTTCCAGAACACCTGCAATACATTGATGACATCATTGTGTGGGGAATCACGGAATTTTCGGAGTTGGAAGGGACCTCTAGAGATCATCTAGTCCAACTCCCCTGCCAAAGCAGGATTGCCTAGAGCACATTACTCAGGACTGCATCCAGGCGGGTCTTGAAAATCTCCAGAGAAGGGGACTCCACAACCTCCCTGGGCAGCCTGTTCCAGTGCTCTGTCACCCGAACCGTAAAGAAGTTTTTCCGTATATTTGAATGGAACTTCCTATGTTCCAACTTGTGACCATTGTCCCTTGTCCTGTCACTGGGAACCACTGAAAAGAGTCTGACTTCATCCTCCTTCAACCCACCCTTTAGATACTTATAAGCAATAATAAAGTCTCCCCTCAGCCTTCTCTTCTCCAGGCTAAAGAGTCCCAGCTTTCTCAGTCTTTCCTCATAAGGGAGATGCTCCAATCCCTCAATCATCTTAGTTGCCCTACGCTGGACTCTCTCCAGTAGTTCCCTGTCTCTCTTGAACTGGGGAGCCCAGAACTGGACACAGTATTCCAGTTGTGGCCTCACCAGTGCAGAGTAGAGGGGGAGAATGACCTCCCTCGACCTGCTGGCCACACTCTTCCCTATGCAGCCCAGGATTCGATTGGCCTTCCTGGTGACAAGGGCACATTGCTGGGTCATGGATAATTTACTATCTACCAGGACCCCCAGACCCTTCTCCTCAGAACTAGTTCCCAGCAGGTCCACCCCTAACCTATACTGGTGCCTAGCATTCTTCCTCCCCAGGTGCAGGACCTTGCACTTGCTCTTGTTGAACCTCATTAGGTTCTTCTCTGTCCAGCTCTCCAGCCTGTCCAGGTCACACTGGATGGCAGCGCAGCCCTCTGGAGTGTCAGCCACCCCTTCCAGTTTGGTATCATCAGCGAACTTGCTGAGGATACACTCTGTCCCCTCATCCAGGTCATTGATGAATATATTGAACAAGACTGGACCAAATATAGACCCCTGGGGGACACCGCTGGTTACAGGCCTCCAACTAGACTCTGTGCCGCTGATCACAACCCTCTGAGTTCTGTCACACAGCCAGCTCTCAATCCACCTCGCTGTCACCTCATCTAGCCTGCACTTCCTCAGCTTCCTAATGAGGATGTTATGGGAGACAGTGTCAAAAGCCTTGCTGAAATCAAGGTAGACAACATCCACTGCTCTCCCCTCATCTAGCCAACCAGTTATAACATCATAGAAGGCTATCAGATTGGTCAAGCATGATTTACCCTTGGAAAATCCGTGTTGACCACTTCCAATAACTTCCTTTTCCTTAACGTGTTTGGAGATGACATCCAGAATGAGTCGCTCCATTACCTTCCCAGGGAGAGAGATGAGACTAACCAGCCTGTAGTTCCCTGGGTCCTCCTTCTTGCCTTTTTTTTGAAGATTGGAGTGATGTCAGCCTTCCTCCAGTCCTCAGGCACCTCTCCTGTTCCCCATGACCTTTCAAAGACAATGGAGAGTGGTCTAGCAATAACATCTGCCAGCTCTCTCAGCACTCGCGGGTGCATCCCGTCAGGGCCCATGGACTTATGGATGTCCAGCTTGGCCAAGTGGTCTCTGACTCGGTCCTCCTCAACTGAAGGAAAATCTTCCTCTCTCCAGACCTTCCCCCTTGTCTCCAGGGTTTGGGATTCATGAAGAACAGCTTTAGCAGTGAAGACCAAAGAAAAGAAGGCATTCAGTAACTCTGCCTTCTCTGTGTCTTCCACCACTAGGGCACCCGTCTCATTCATCAGTGGGCCTACATTTTCCCTAGTCTTCCTTTTTCTATTGATATACTGAAAGAATCTCTTCTTGTTATCTTTAACTGCAGTGGCTAAGCTGAGTTCCGATTGAGCTTTGGCCCTTCTAATTTTCCCCCTGCATAGCTTCGTTACATTTTGGTAATCCTCATAAGTTGCCAACCCCCTTTTCCAGAGAATGTAAACTTTCCTTTTTTTCCTGAGGTCCAGCCAAAGCTCTCTATTTAGTCAGGCTGGTCTTCTTCCCCATCGACTTGTTTTCTGGGACATGGGGATGGTCTTCTCCTGTGCTTCTAAGAGTACCTGCTTGAAGTATGACCAGCCTTCCTGGGCACCTTTGCCCTTCAAAACTGCCTCCCAAGGGACACTCTCAACCATGCTCCTAAGCAGGCTAAAGTCTGCCCTTCGAAAGTCCAAGGTGGCAGTTCTGCTGGCTCCCCGCCTTGCTTCACCAAAAATTGAAAATTCTACCATTTCACGATCACTGTGCCCAAGATGACCTCCAACCTTTACATCCCCCACAAGACCTTCTCTGTTAACAAACAGTAGGTCCAGTAGGGCACTTTCCCTAGTTGGTTCCTTCACCAGCTGTGTTAGGAAGTTGTCTTTCACACACTCCAGGAACCTCCGGGACTGTTCCCTCTCTGCAGCGTAGTATTTCCAGCAGACATCTGGGAAGTTGAAGTCCCCCCACGAGAACAAGGGCAAGTGATCACAAGACCTCTGCCAGCTGCTTATAGAATATTCCATCTGTTTTTACATCCTGACTGGGGGGTCTATAACAAACTCCCATTACAATGTCTGCCTTATTGGCCTTCCCCTTGATTCTTATCCATACACACTCACTGCTGTCATTCACATTGTTAAGTTCTAGACATTCAAAACTGCCCCTAACATAGAGGGCCACCCCACCACCTCTCCTTCCTTGACTATCCCTTCTGAAAAGTTGGTAGCCATCGATCACAATGCTCCACTTGTGCATGTCTTCCCACCACGTTTCTGTGATGGTAACTATATCATAGTTTCCTTGTTGTACAATGGCCTCCAGCTCCTCCTGTTTATTCCCCATGCTGCATGCGTTAGTGTAGATGCACTTCAGCTGGGCTAATTGTCCTGCCACTTTTTTGGGGGGACAAGCCCCAATTCCCACCTGATCCTGCTCAAACACTTCTGTAGTTACCAAATTATCACTACCCCTCATGTCTTTGCTGCCACACAAATCACCATCCCCTGCTATCACTGTGACAGACTGCAAGACCTTGCTAACACTTTTACCCAGAAGCACTGGAATGCTACTCCCAGGCACCACTTTAGTAATCCTGGTTTCGTCCCCCTCCCCCTTCAAACCTAGTTTAAAGCCCTATGAATGAGCCCTGCTAACTCTTGTCCTAGGATCTTCCTTCCCCTTCGGGTTAGGCTTTCCCCACCTGTTGCCAGCATGCCTGGTTTCCTGTAGATGAACCCATGATCAAAGAAGCCAAAGTTCTGCTGGATGCACCAGCCTTGGAGCCAGGAGTTAATTTGCTGGCTCCTCCTATTAACCCCTTGTTAACCCCTGCAAATGGTGGGATAGAGGAGAACACTATTTATGCTCCTGATCCCTTTACCAGCCATCCCAGGGCCCTAAAGTCATTCTTCATTGCCCTTAGACTTCTGGTACCTACCTCATCACCACCTACCTGAAATATCAGGAGTGGGTAGTAATCTGATGTCTGAACCACAGAAGGGAGTTTTCTCCGTATGTCCTTGATTCTGGCCCCAGGGAGGCAGCTGACTTCCCTGTGGGATGGGTCCGGTCTACAAATAGGGCCCTCTGTTCCCCTCAGAAGGGAGTCACCTACTACAATTACCTTTCTTTTTTTCTTGGTTGAGGAAGTCCTAAGGCGTGGGGGTGAATGACTAGCCCTGGGCAACTCACTGGATGGATCATCCTCTCCATCCTCAATCACCTGGCCCTCGATTTCCAAAGCCCCATACCTATTATGCAAGGGCAATTGGGATGGTGAGGAGGGCTGTGAGGGGTTTCGCTTGCCTCTCTGAGGAGAGACCTGTCTCCACTCCCCCTTATCCCTTAAGTCCCCTCCTTCTGCCTGGTGACAGGAGGGAAGGGGATCATCCACTTCTGGTAGGGCCTCTTCCTGCTGCCTTTGCCTCAGGGTATGGCTCCACCAATCTATTTCATTTTCACAGTCTCTAATACTTCTTAGCCTTTCTACCTCTTCCCTCAGTTCAGCCACCTGCCTGAGCAGATCATTTACTTGATCACACCGTACACAGGCAGTGTCTCTGGCTCCCTGTGACAGCAGTGCCAGGCTCAGGCATTCATTGCATCCCGAGACCTGCACAGACACATGCTTGTGTGGGAGCTCAGTCTGAGTTCCCACAGTCTTTCTTGCAGCAGCAAGACTGTTTTGCGGCCATGTTCTTCTCTTGTGCCAGGAGGTGAAGAATCTCTGCTGTCAGCTTCCCGCACGCCCTGAGCCCGTGCCCCTGCATGCTGATGTTCCTCTGCTTGTGCTTGCCCAGCTTGTGACCCGGCTTAGTCGCGAGGCTTTCAGTGACTTATCGTGCAAAGTGCTGTGCCCTGTTCACCTGCTCTCACTGCAGTGACATCCGGAGTGATGCCCGCTGGGTGCGCAGTGGCCGGCTGCTGCCCTCCCGGACCGCCCTTTTAGAACTGCCGCAGGGTGTTGTCTTCGCCCCCGCTGCCTCAGCAGCCTGCCCCCGAGCTGCCGGTTCCGGCATGCGCTAGCATTACAGCAGAAGTAGTTTTCAAGAAAGGTAAGAAAATAATTAAGATTCTTCTGAAAGCAGGTTTTGCTATGAAAAGAGGCAATGTGAAGGGACCTCCATGAGAGATCCAGTTTCTGACCAAACCAGTGCTGATAACACAGGGATGTTTTAGTTATTGCTGAGCAGTGCTTACCCAGCATCAAGGCCTTTTCTGCTTCTCACACTGCCCTGCCAGTGAATAGGCTGCACAAGAAGTTGGGAGGGGACACAGCTGGGACAGCTGACCCTAACTGAACAAAGGGATATTCCATACTATATGATGTCATGCTCAGCAATAAAAGCTGGGGGAAAGAAGGAAGAAGTGGGGATATCTAGAGTGATGGCACTTGTCTTCCCAAGTAACCGTTACGTGTGATGAAGCCCTGCTTTCCTGTAAATGGCTGAGCACCTGCCTGCTGGCGGGAAGTAATTAATTAATTCTTTATTTTGCTTTGCTTGTACATGCAGCTTTGGCTTTCCCTATTAAACTGTCTTTATCTCAACCCATGAGTTTTCTCACTTTTGCCCATCTGATTCTCTTCCCCATCCCACTACCAAGGGAGTGAGCAAGCATCTGCATGGTGCTTAGCTGCCTACCAGGGTTAAACCACAACACCCTGCTAGAGCAGAAGCTTCAACACCTGCTAGGGGAACTGCCCTACGTGTGTTACCACCATACCTGAGACTGTTATGCTGGTATGAATTCAGCTGAGGCCCTCTTCTTTGTGCCTGTCCTGGTTCCATCAGGGATAGGGTTAATTTCCCCAAGGATCTGGCATGGAACACAGGTATTCCATACCATGTGATGCCATGCCCAGTCTATAGGAGGGAGCTGGCTGGGAGAGGGGGCAGGAAGTCAAAACTTGGGAAGCCCCAGCCTGCTCCGGGTCCTGTCGGTGAGTGGTGGTACTGTAATCACATTTGTACATTCCTTTATTGGTGTTATTATTGTTGTTTTTCTCTTTCCTTTGCTGTTCTATTAAACTGCCTTTATCTCAACTCATGAGTTTTGCCTTTTTCCTCCGATTTTCCCCCACAGATGTGGGGGTTGAGTGAGCGGCCATGTGGTTCTTTGTTGCCAGCTGAGGCCAAAACCACAACAGTCCTTTTGGCGCCCAACATGGGGCCCGAAGAGTTGAGATAACGACAGATCTGACCAGAGCTTGTTAAAACGAATTTGTTGTATGCATTTCTCCTATTAGTTAGATAGTCGCCAGTTACAATGTTGCTTCATTCGTTTGTGTGGCTGTTACGTAAATTCTTATCTACTCTATGTACTCCCCGTGATGCTGTTTGTTACCTCAGGGAGAGGGATCAGGATTATCATTTTGCTGTCCTGTGTAATCACCGTTCAGGTGGTTATGTTGGGGTGTTTATGTAGTATTGCTGTCCTGCCCATACCTTGGTCCCATCTCTCGGAATTTATTAATAATCACACCCAATCTATGGGGGAAATGGGGGGGATACTTTCCCCAGCTCTTTTGCCTCCCTTTTCTCCTTTGGGCCAGGTATGACAACTTTTGAGAATTTTGAATATCCTTGGGATGCTCAAACCAGCATGTTCCTATTGCTGTGTCTCCTGAATGTGTTTCAGGTCTTGTTTAGGGTTAAACAGCTGTTTAAGACTACCACTCAGAAATGTGCCCCGAGGCTGGATAGTCAGGGGTGGCATGGCATGTGGGAGAATATGGGCAGGTATCTAGAGAACTTCTCGTCTCCAATGGTTTGGGACTTCACCCCCAAACAACTACAGGACCCTGATAAAGTGGTAGAGTTTTTAAAAGGAAAATGCTGTGGCTATTCCAGAGAGGCACAACTTCCTGCACTGTGCTGGGCCCTGGCCAGTATCTACCAAACACTGCTCAGTATTATGCAGCACCCTCAGGGGAAAAAGGGGGAAACCAGACTGGCAGGCACTGCAGCTGAACCAGACAACCAACCTGTGCCGGTATCAGTTGCTCCTATACAGAAGAAGAAATACACCAAGAAATCAGTTCGCTTAGTAAGGGATGATGATGAACCAGGGCCATCACAAGAATGGGAGGAAGAGACAGAACCCAAGACAATCACCTGATCCCTATCCCTGAGTGAGCTGCAAGATATGTGAAAGATTTCAGCCAACTTCCAGGCGAGCACATTGTCACCTGGCTGCTCCGATGCTGGGAGAATGGGGCCAGTAGCCTGGAATTAGAGGGCAGGGAAGCCAAGCAGCTGGGATCCCTGTCTAGGGAAGGGGGCATTGACAAGGCGATTGGGAAAAAGGGCACAATCCCTCAGCCTCTGGAGGCGACTCCTGTCAGGCATCAGGGAAAGGAACCCCTTCAGTGAAGATGCATGTCATCCAAGCAAGTGGACCACCATGGAAAGAAGTATCCAGTACCTGAGGGAATTAGCTGTGCAGGAGATGATTTATTATGACCCAGATAACGCACAGTTACTCACAAATCCTGATGAAGTCCAATGCACAAGGCCCATATGGCGGAAGTTTGTACGGAGTGCACCATCGTCGTATGCCAACTCTTTGGCAGTGATGGAATGGAAAGGTGAAGAGGGACCAACGGTGCATGAGGTGGCTGGCCGACTCCGGCAATATGAAGAAAGTCTCTCTTCCCCCCTCCTCTCGGCTGTGGAGAAACTGTCCCAAAAAGTCCAGCAACTTGAAGAGAATATGTCCTACTCCCCACCTGTACAGGCCATCATCTCAGCTATTAGGAGCAGGCGTTTCTCTACTCAAGAGAAAGAGTATAGAGGGTACACACCACGAGGCACCCTGTGGTTTTACCTGTGTGACCACGGAGAGGACATGAGGAGGTGGGATGGACAAACTACCTCGTCCCTACAGGCATGGCTACATGAGTTGCAAGGAAGAACAATCACAAAAGGGGATCCCTCCAGGAAAAGTGCTGCTCCAATTTCCAGCAGGTAGCTCCCCAGAGTAGAAGGCCTGATCTTACCTCTGATCCTCTTGAAGGGACTTCCAAGTCATTTCTGCAACAAGTGAGTAACGAATACTATGATCAGGATTAGAGGGGCCCTGCCTGCAGCCAGGTGGGGGAAAGGGACAACCGGGTTTATTGGAATGTGTGGATTCAATGGCCTGGCACGTCAGATCCACAAGAGTATAAGGCTCTAGTGGACACTGGTGCACAGTGGAGGAAATTAAACAGCTGTTTACCTTGCCTGGTCTCTTGTAGGACCCTTCTGTTGTAGGGTTGTTGAGGGTCAAAGAACAACAGGTGCCGATTGCTACCACAATGGTGGTATATACTGCAGTAACCGAGACTCTCTGATTCCAATCCATAAGCTGATTCGTCAACTGGAGACTCAAGGAGTGATCAGCAAGACTCGTTCACCCTTTAATAGTCCCATATGGCCAGTGCAGAAATCAAATGGAGAGTGGAGGCTAACAGTGGACTATTGTGGCCTGAATGAAGTCACGCCATGGCTGAGTGCTGCTGTGCTGGCCATGCTAGAACTTCAGTATGAACTGGAGTCAAAGGCAGCCAAATGCTATGCTACAATTGATGTTGCCAATGCATTCTTCTCAATCCCTTTGGTGGCAGAGTGCAGGCCACGGTTTGCTCTCACCTGAAGGGGTGTCCAGTACACCTGGAATCAGCTGCCCCAGGGGTGGAAACACAGCCCCACCATTTGCCATGGACTGATTCAGACTGCACTGGAACAGGGTGTTGTGGTTTAGGCCGAATCAGCTACTGGGGACATGGGGGACCCCAGATGGGACCGACAGATGGTCCCCTCTTCCTCTCTTCAAAGAGAGAGGCAGAGGAGGGAAAAAGAGACTTATGAGTTTAGAAGGAACTAAACTACTTTAATGAAATACTAATAATAAAATAAAAGGAAATGATGAGAAATATACAAAACTGTATCAAGCTCCCAGGATGACAATCACATCACCGGCTGGCACTGGGGAAGTCCCAAGTTGGACTCAGTGACGGACGGCAACTGGATTCCGGATCTGGATTCAGGATCGGGATCAAAGGCAGACGAACAGACGGAGTCCTCCTCAGACACCGGCCATTGAAGCCAGAGAGCAAGAGAGGCTGACCCTTTGATCCCTCAGCTTTTATACTGAGCATGAGGCAGATGGGATGGAAATACCCTGTTAGTCAGTTTTAGGTCACCTGTCCTGTCCGCTCCTCCCTGCAGGTGGGATCCCACTATGCTTTTCTGCTTCCGACTCTCCAGCGGGGCAAGTAACAAAGTTGGTTGGCCTTGGTTGTTATAGCAATAAGTATAAGCAAGAGCCTCTCTGCATACCATGCCTGGGCATCAGCTATAAACATAGGTCTTATCACTCTGAGAGAGTGAACATTGTCTGCACAATATGCTGTTAATTTCAGTAGTTAGAAGAGGCCCAGCTAAGAAGCAAAGTTACTGGACAAAATTGGTCCTGTTTTACCTCAAACCAGGACAGACATACACACGTCTATGGGGCCGCATGGGATCCGCCTGAGGGTACTGAGGGAGCTGGCAGAAGTGCTCACCAAGCCACTTTCCATCATTTATCAGCAGTCCTGGCTAACCACGGAGGTTCCAGTTGGCTGGAGGTTAGCAAATGTGATGGCCATCCACAAGAAGGGCCAGAGGGAGGATCCAGGGAACTACAGGCCTGTCAGTCTGACCTCCGTGCCAGGCAAAGTTATGGAGCAAATCATATTTAGTGCCATTACACAGCACATGCAGGAGAACAGGGTGATCAGGCCCAGTCAGCACAGGTTCATGAAAGGCAGGTCCTGCTTAACGAACCTGATCTCCTTCTATGACAAGATGACCTGCTTAGTGGATGAGGGAAAGGCTGTGGATGTTGTTTACTTGGACTTTATTAAAGCCTTTGACACTGTTTCCCACAGCATTTTCCTGGAGAAACTGGCTGCTCATGGCTCGGATGGGTGTACTCTTCACCGGGTAAAAAACTGGCTGAATGACCGAGCCTAAAGAGTTGTGGTGAATGGAGTTAAGTCCGGTTGGTGGCTGGTCACAAGTGATGTTCCCCAGGACTCGGTACTGGGGCCAGTTCTCTTTAATATCTTTATCAACAACCTGAATGAGGGGATCGAGTGCACCCTCAGTAAGTTTGCAGACAACACCAAGTTTGGTGACAACACCAATGATTGTCCCCTTGTACTCGGCACTTGTAAGGCCACACCTCAAGTACTGTGTTCAGTTTTGGGCCCCTCACTACAAGACAGACATTGAGGTGCTGGAGCATGTCTAGAGGAGAGCAAGGAAGCTGGTGAGGGGTCTAGAGCACAAGTCTTATGAGGAGTGGCTGAGGGAACTGGGGTTGTTTAGCCTAGAGAAAAGGAGGCTCAGGGGAGACCTTATTGCTCTCTACAACTACCTAAAAGGGGGTTGTAGAGAGGTGGGGGTAGATCTCTTCTCCCAAGTAACAAGCGATAGGACAAGAGGAAATGGTGTCAAGTTATGCCAGGGGAGGTGTCTATTGGATATAAGGAAAAATTTCTTCACAGAAAGGGTTGTCAAGCATTGGAACAGGCTGCCCAGGGAAGTGATGGAATAGCCATCCCTGGAGGTATTTAAAAGATGGGTAGACTTGGTGCTTAGGGACATGGTTTAGTGGTGGTTTTGGCAGTGTTATGTTGATGGTTGGACTAGATGATCTTAAAGGTCCCTTCCAACCTCAACAATTCTCTGATTCTATGGAGCCTCTCCTGGTGCAACTGGTACCCTTTGCCCCTTTTCTTCTCCATGTGACTCCTTGTGAAGAGAGACCCTCCATCCTCTTTGTAGACACCCTTTAAGTACTGGAATACCGTGATGAGGTCTCCCTCTGAGCCTTTTCTCCAGGGAGAGAAAAACTAACTCCTTCAGCCTTTCCTCTTAGGGCAGGTTGTCCAGCCCTTTGATTATATTCGTGGCCCTCCTTTGGACTCTCTCCAGTCTGTCTGCATCTTATTTGAATTGTGGGGACTAGAACTGGACAGGGTACTCCAGGTGAGGCCTGACAATGGCTGAGTAGAGTGGGATGATCACATCTCTGTCTCTGCTAGTAATGCCCCTTTGGATGCAGCCCAGGATCTGATTTGCTTTTCTTGCTGCAGCAGCACACTGCTGACTCATGTTCAGCTTATTGTCCACCAGGACCCCCAGGTCCCTTTCAACAAGGCTGCTCCCCAGCCACACAGATCCTAGCCTGTACTGGGCTCTTTGGTTATTCTGACCTAGGTGCAGTACTTTGCACTTGTCTTTGTTAAACTTCATACTGCTCTGTGGAATAATTACTAAAATGATCAAAAATACAGCATTGTTCACACATTAAGGAAAAGTATAAAATCAATAGGTTTCTAGGGTAGAATACAGCCGCAGCTAGTATGCGAAGAATCCACTACCTCTGCGATTCCCTGTACAATACTGCTTGCAAAGCAACAAAAAAGGATTTAAATCTCTCTGCTCTGGTCATACAAGGAAGTGAAGTATATTCCAGGGATAAATGGAGTTGGAAAGACTCACTCCAAATGGCTAAACTCAAAGCCGTCCTAGGAAGGGAAATACAAACTGGTTGCCGAGTAATCAGTGGGTCTACCCACCACAGACCAACTGAAATTAAAACAATCTATGTAGACTCTACCAAACCAGAAAAATATAATACTGAATATTACAAAATTATGGAGCCAAATTCAGATTGCTGGCACAATTTTACTTTTACCAAACCTATAGTAATGTATTGTCTTTGGGGCTATAAAGATACACAATTATTATTTGAATTTACGATTGACACAATTACATCTGAACCTGCTGAGAAGAACCCAGAACCTGTACCCCAACAAACTTTTAAAGGTGTACCTACTCAGCCACCCATTAGTCTAACTCTTTACAACACCGGCCCTTACATAATTAAAAATACTGGTCAACAACAAGTACTGTTTAACCCAACATGTTTCCTCAAACGAGTGGAATTATCCATGCAGATTAATATCTCTGCGATCAAACCTACCTGTTCACCATTCCTGAGTACATCTTATGCAGGATGGTCAGCTTAGTTACATAGACGGACTCTTATCTCCCCAAAACAATCAAAGAGAGATGTAACTGGTGTCTTAGGAATGGGACTGGGAGTCCTAAACAGCATAGATGCAGAGGTACTTGCCAATAAACTGGCCACAGTGACCTAAAATATCCTTTGCTGTCTTCTCTTTCAGCTCTGGGAACTAGCCAATGGTTCCTATCAGATATGTTGCCTCAGTGGGGAGAGATAAATGAGAAAGACCACCAGTCAATTACAGATGCACTTGATGTGGCCCAAAATAATGTTTCTCTAGCCCTTAGTTGTGTCCAAGCTCAGCTGTGGATGCAATCAATGGCAGCTGCAATTATATGGGAAGGTGAGGAAGGTACCTTACCTACTGAAATTCGGAAAATAATTTGGGATAATGCGATTGAATTCTAAAAGAAGTTTCAATCTTGGTGGCATTTAGTTAATTTTACTTACGACCCCACCGACAGTACAGCCACAGCTTTTGTTTTGACCATACACAATGCTTTGGTATATACTATATACCCAATCATTGCGCTGGGAGTGAACCAACCTGGAACTATACTCTATCCCATAGAGCACAGAGTATGGGCCCAGCAAAATGGAAGTAAATGGCAAACTGTTGACATTGATGCATGCATTGTTCAAGAACAACAAGGGTTTATCTGTGAAAGTAACACCATCAAAGCCCAAGACATTTGCCTCGATACAGAACAAAACATTTGTCATTTTGAAATACACCCTGATGAAAAACCTGAGACTGTACTTGTATATATTAGTAAAGAATGTTTGTATGAGAACCCCTTGTAATTTTATGTTTGTAGATGACATTAATGTAGATACAAGTAATCACTCAAATATTTGTGTTTGTAACTTTACTAGAATTATAGGATGTGATTTGAATTACTTGGCTCCTGCTACGTCTTATCAACTGTTATGATCTAATTACACCCTGAGCAAAAAATTATTGCCTACCCCCACTGGGATGAATCTCACCTTGGTGAGAAAACTCTTATGGCATGAAGACCTGAAGTGGTTGTTGAATTGAGTTCAAGAAAATGGACAAAAAACTCTAACTACTGTCCATCACAATGTAGAGGAGATACATCATGTGTTGGAAAGAGTAAAGAAAGACGGAAGACATGAATAGTGGGACACCTTTGGATGGTCACCAACTGCTACGGGAATCCTCAACAGAACACTTCACCCTGTTGTTGTCTTACAAACCCTCACTATCTTGTGCTTTATCTTAACAAACATGCTATATGTTAAACTTTGGATTATGATGAAAAGCTTAACTCGCTTAATCGCTCCGCAAGATATATTTGTAATTGATAACCCTCACCACAAGAGCATATGTGATATTTCCAATCAGCTTTGAATATAGTGGAGCTTGAGTGACTATAGACACAAGGTGGAATATGTGGAATAATTGCTAAAATGATCAAAAATACAGCATTGTTCACACATTAAGGAAAAGTATAAAATCAATAGGTTTCTAGGGTAGAATACAGCCGCAGCTGGTATGCGAAGAATCCACTACATCTGTGATTCCCTGTACAATATTGCTTGCAAAGCAACACAGGGATGGAGTGGGGTGGAGATTCCACGGCCAAGCCCTGTGATAATACAGCAGATATGGGAACGAGATGGTCCTATGGAACTGATAAGCTGCTCACTTGCTACCCTGAGCCAACAGTTTGTCAAATTTTGACAAAATGCTGTCCTTTGTGCGAACTTTGCTCATTATAATGTCATTATAATACCTAAACACACCTCCATCCCAAAGGCTACCCGCCTCCAAGGTGCAACCACTCCTCCTTGAGTCTGCACCCTGAATTTTTCGAAAACTATACCTTTAAATGTGAGGCGAGAAAATTTTACACCAATCATAATAAAAGTATTTATGACTAGAGTCACTCAAACTCCACCTTGAAGGTACAAAATAGTATAAAAATAGCCCAAGAAAGGGGGAATATCAGGGAAGACACCATCATGAACAAGTCAAGGAGGACTCCATCAAAGACTGCCTTTGACTTCTGGGACCAGTCGACGGGCTGAGCCTTTCTTCCCCCCCATAGGGACGCCTTTGGGTAAGACTTAAACTATACCAAGTGCTTCCTCGAGAAACTTAAGAGACTCTCTAGAGAGTCTCTTCCCTACATTTATAGCCAGGCTGTATTGTTTATAACTTTGTCGTGCATTTTGTATAACTAACAATACTTTTATTTGCACATGCTTTGCAGACAGTGTATTTATCACCGGCAATCCATAAGAACCTATGTATCTGTTGCTAAAATAAACTGCACTGTTTAAGTAGCCGGTCGTTTCGGTTTCTCATTGAACGTGACCAAAGAGTGGCCGTGGTAGTTCATGAGCATGACTAGACTGAAGGTGCAGTCCACTATTAGTGTATCCAGAATCGTAACAGTTTAATATATTAAACGCGACTGGACTGATAGTGGTGGATTGGGCATCACTCAGAATTTAAACCTAGCTGCACCTAGCCTTCCACCTCAGTGAGGAGTGTTAGAACACAAGGGGGTTTATTTTCTGCCAAAATTACTTTGCCCTTTAACGCAACATGTTCTTGCTAGCTCACTCTTCCAGCCTGTAAGATGGCTCTCCCTTCTGACGTGTCCACCTCACCACCGAGTTTGGTGTCATCAGCAAACTTGGTGCAGGTGCTTTCAATCCCATCATCCAGATCATTTATGAAGCTGTTGAACAGCGTGGGGCCCAGTATTGCTCTCTGGGGGACCCCACTTGTGACAGGCTGCCAGCCTGAGTAAAAACCATTGACCACCACCCTCTGTGTGTGGCCTGTTAGCCAATTTCCTACCCACCTTGTAGACCACCCATCCAGTCTGTATCTTGCTAATTTGTCCAGGAGAAGGCTGTGGGAAACAGTGTTGAATGCTTTGCTTACATCCTGGTAAACAACATCCACTTCACAGCCTGCTTCACCATGATCTTCGCCACAGGGGAATCTCTGCTCCAGCTCCTGGAGCACCTCCTCCCCCTCCTTCTTCACTGACCTTGGTGTCTGCAGAGTTGTTTCTCTCAAATATTCTCACTCCTCTCTTCCAGCTGCTGTTGCACAGCAGTTTTTTCCCCCTCTTCTTAAATATGTTATCAAAAAGGCGCTACCAGCGTTGCTGGCAGCCTTAGCTGGCAGCAGGTCCATCTTGGAGTCAGCTGGCACTGGCTCTATTGGACAAGGGGGCAGCTTCTGGCATCTTCTCACAGAAACCACCCCTGTAGCCCCCCCCCCTTCCAAAGCCTTGCCATGCAAACCCAATACATGCAGGCTGTCCCCCTGCGGCCCATGGAGGTCCTCTGTAGAGCAGATATCCACCCTGCAGCCCATGGAGGACCCCATGCTAGAGCAGGTGGATGTGCCCTTAAGGAAGTCATGACCCCCATGGAGAGCCCATGATGGAGCAGGCTCCTGGCAGGAACTGAGGACCCGTGGAGAGGAGCCCGCACTGGAGTAGGTTTTCTGGCAGGACCTGTGGCCTCATGGGGGACCCATGCTGGAGCAGTCCCTTCCTGGAGGAGGTAGAGAAGTCGGGAGTGAAGTGGAGCCCAGGAAGAAGGGAGGGTGGGGGGAAGGTGTTTTTTTAGATTTATTCTTATTTCTCATTATCCTGCTTTGATTTTTGATTGACAATAAATTAAATTCATTCCCCTAATTTGAGTCTGTTTTGCCCATGATGGTAATTGTTAAGTGATCTCCTCCTTATCTCGATCCATGAGCCTTTTGTCATATTTTCTCCCCCTGTCCTGTTGAGGAGGGGGAGTGACAGAGCAGCTTTGTGGGCACCTGGTGGCTAGCCAAGGTCAACCCACGACATTTGTCAAGTAAGTCTTGTCAGTTTGTGAGCAGTAAATCTAGCAATGCACTGTTCCTAGTCAACATGACCAGCATCTGTAGCAGGAAGCAGTCCTCAATGCATTCCAGGAAATAGTCCTCAATGCATTCCAGGAACCTGATGGATGATTTGTGCACTGCTGTGTTTTTTCCCAACAACTGTCCAGGTAATTGAAGTCTCCCATGAGGATCAGGTTCTGTTGGCCTGAGACTTCCTTGAGCAACTGTTGACATTGCAAAAAATTATTGCCTACCCCCACTGGGATGAATCTCACCTTGGTGAGAAAACTCTTACAGCATGAACACCTGAAGTGGTTGAATTGAGTTCATGAAAATGGACAAAAAACTCTAACTACTGTCCATCACAACGCAGAGGAAATACATCGCTTGTTGGAAAGAGTAAAGAAAAACAGAGGACATGAATGGTAGGACACCTTCTTTGGATGGTCGCCAACTGCTACGGGAATCCTCAACAGAATACTTCACCCTGTTGTTGTCTTACTAACTCTCACTATCTTGTGCTTTATATTGACAATCACACTGTATGTTAAACTTTGGATTATGATAAAATGCTTAACTAGTCTGATATTCCCACAAGATGTATATGTACTCGATAGCTCTCACTCCATTAACACATGTGATACCTCCAATTCTTTTAAAATATCGTGAAGCTCAAGTGACTATAGTCACGGGATGGATTATGTGGGATTATTACTGGAGGTGACTTAGAAATTAAATTATATTCACATTTTGAAGAAAGGTACAGCATCGACGAAACTTTCAGGGACAGAGTGCAGCTGGTGTGCAATGGACACATTTCACAAAGGTTCCCTAGGCAACCTTAGATGTTAGTGACATTGGGGGAGTCTGGTGTGCTAACTCTAAGAAAAATGATGTGGTGGATGGAGTGGAGTGGAGACACCACGGCCAAACTCTGTGATAAAATGGGAACTTGAGAGTCGAATGGAACCCTTGAAGGTCTTATGGAACTGATAAGCTGCCTAATTCTTACCCTGAGCCAACGGTCTGTCATTTTTTTGACAAAATGCTATCCTTTGGGTGAACTTTGCTCATTATAATGTCATTATAATACCAAAACACACCTCCATCCCAAAAGCTACCCACCTCCAAGGTGCAACCACTTCTCACGGAGTCTGCGCTCTGAATTTTTCATAGTCTATACCTTTAAAAGCGAAGCAAGAAAATTTTACACCAATCATAACAAAAATATGTATGACTAGAGTCCCTCAAGCTCCACCTGAAAGGTAAAAAATAGTATAAAAATAGCTTAGGAAAGGAGGGATGTCAGGGAAGACACCAATGCAATCAGGGAAACACCATCGCTGACCACCCCTGACTTCTGGGCTGAGCCTCTCTTCCCCCTCATAAGGACGCTTGTGGGTAAGATTTGAACACTTGGCTATACCAAGTGCTTCCCCAGGAAACTTAGAAATCTCTATAGAGTTGTTTTATAACTTAATGTGTTTGTAGCCAGGCTGTATTACTAACATCCTTAGTATTTGCATGTGCTTTGCAGAGAGTAACTATCACCGTCAATCCAAAAGAACTTGTGCATCTGTTGCTTCAATAAACTACACTCTTCATTAATCTAGCTGTGAGAGTTCATAGTGAACACGACCCAACTCCTTAAGTGTGGCCGTGCTAGTTCTTGGAATGCCACTAGATCGAATTGTGTATGGTGTTATTAGTACATCCGTAATTGTGACAGTTAAATTCACATACTGAACACAACCAGACTTCTAACACCGCACTGGCCATCACTCAGAATCTAAGCCTAGCCGCCCCCAGCCCTTCTGACAGGCTGGAACACAAGGGGATTTATTTTCTGCCAAATTACTTTGCCCTTTAACACAACAGTACCCCATGGAAAGGACCCATGCTCGAGCAGTTCTTCAAGAACTGCAGCGTGTAGGAAGGACCCACATTGGAGAAGTTCGTGGAGGACTGTCTCCCATGGGTGGGACCCCACGCTGGAGCAGGGGAAGAGCATGAGGAGTGGCAGAGACATAGCATAATGAACTGACTGCAACCCCCATTCCTTGTCCTCCTGTGACACTTCAGGGGAAGAGGTAGAGAAATCAGGAGTGAAGCTGAGCCTGTGAAGAAGGGAGGCATGGGGAGAAGGTGTTTTTAGATTTGTTCTCATTTTTCATTATCCTACTCTGATTTGATTGGTAATAAATTAAATTAATTTCCCCAAGTTGAGCCTGTTTTGCCCGTGATGGTAATTAGTGAGTGATTTCCCTGTCCTTATCTTGACCCATGGGCATTTTGTGATATTTTCTCCCCCTGTTCTGCTGAGAAGGGGAAGTGATAGAGCAGTTTGATGTGCACCTGACAGCCAGCCAAGGTCAACCCACCACATCCCCTTATGGGTTTGTACAGCTCTATGGATTCCATCATCCCTCTCAGTCTATGATCCCATATGGTTTACAATCTTATCAATTGCAAAGTCCAGGTTGATCTTCCTGGAAGCGGTGCCTGTAGTTTCCCATCACTTAGTGTGAGTGGCAGGCTTGTTTCTTGTCATTGTTTCCATATTTGTTTTGTCAGGTCTGTGCCTCTGTATGTTTTGTTTATTGTTTCCCTTCTACATGCACTTATAGGGACATTTGTAGTTATGGTGTTTGCCTTTCCAAGTAACCATTATGTGTGGTAAGGCCCTGCTTTTCAGGAGGTTAAACATCTGCCTGCCAACGAAAAGCAGTGAATGAAACCTTTATTTTGCTTTGCTTGCACACACAGCTTTGCCTCACTTATTAAACTGTCTTTATCTTGACCCATGAGTTTTCTCACATTTGCTATTCTGATTCTCTCCCCCATCCTGCTGCAGGGGGAATGAGCAAGTGTCTGGGTGGGTGCTTAATGGCTGGCCCAAATTCAACCCATCACAGACAGTCAGCCCTACCCCAATTTCAGGTTCATTCTCTCACCTGGGAGATTGGATATCAGTTTTCCCATTTCCCTGCTCTGCCTGATTTCCACAAGAAAATAAATACACCGATGGGGGTTGTTTTGCACCAGGAAGTGTCAGTCCATTATGATCCCAGAAAGAAAGGCACTCAGACTCTGTAAATTATCATTTAAAAAGCTAATTATTAGAGCTAACACTATAAAGAAGGAGAGAATAGTATAGATAATCTTGCATCCCATTAAATGCTGAGAACCTCAAGTTGTGGAGCATCAAATAGGCCTCCAATCAGGGAGCAACACACCATGCAGATCCCATCCATTGCAGGGTTACCCCATTGTGGTCATTCAAGTCATTATAGGACTTTCTTACAAGGAAACAACTCTTTTCGTAATTTCTACTGTCAAATAGAAAGGATGTTCTCATGAGAACTTCTTGCTGCACTGTTAGATAAAGGCAAGGACACACAGGTGGGATAATCACCAGTACCCAGTGGGAGCTGCCTTCAGGCTCCTCTGTTACAGTGAACTGGCTGAGTTTATTCTGAGGCCAAGGAATTTGAGAAGCACAACGCAAGCCTGAAGACCAAGCTTTATATGCCTACTCAGGTGTTGTGGTTTAAACCCAGTAGGCAGCTAAGCACCACACAATTGCTTGCTCGCTCTCCCCACAGTGGGATGGGGGGGATAATTGGAAGGGTTAAAGTGTAAAAACTCATGGGTTGAGATAAAGACAGTTAAATAAATTAAAAAAGGAAGAAAAAAACCCCAACAAATAAAAACAAAACCAAGAAAAACAAGTGATGCAAAAAAACCCCAATTGCTTACCACCAGCTGACTGATGCCCAGCCAGTACCTGAGCAATGGCAGCCCCAGCAAAACTCCCCCCCCCCCCCCCAGTTTTTATTGCTGAGCATGATGTCATGGTATGGAATATCCCTTTGGTCAGTTGGGATCAGCTGTCCCAGCTGTGTCCCCTCCTAACTTCTTGTGCACCCCCAGCCTACTCGCTGGCAGGGCAGCATGAGAAGCAGAAAAAGCCTCGATGCCTTGAAGCACTGTTCAACAATAGCTAAAACATCAGTGTGTTATCAACACTGTTTCCATCACAAATCCAAAACATAGCACCATACAAGCTACTGTTAAGAAAGTTAACTCTATCCCAGCTAAAACCAGTACATCAGGTCACCCATTACATGGATCACTAACTCCTCAATGAACAATGGTGTTTCAGTCAGGATCACTACAGAGCTCATGATTTCTTCTTCTGAAGCTCTTTTATTTTGTAAAAATAACTGAATATTTACTGGAGTAGAACTTAAATCTGATATTCCCAGAGTCAGTGTGAACATTTTAATCAGCAGAACTTAATTTTGATCTTGCACTTTATCTCTCCGGAGCAATGAATGTTAAATGACATATAAAGTTGAACTCCAACTCTGAAACTCAACCCTGTGTATTCAGTAACTCGAAGATATACAGAGAGAGCGCACTTAAGACACTTTTCGCTTGCATTTGGAGAATAGTCTCTACTGTTTCAGCTCTAAATCATGCCTCAAGGGAATTTGGAAACAGTTTAACCCCTGGATAATTGCATACAATAGACATAGAGCCAAAAGTTTTGATACGTTGGGGAACCTGGGCTGTGCCTTGCAGGTATGACAAAGAGGAGAATTCTCTAGAGACTTACGTGTGAGTACTTAGCTAAATATCTGTAAATTATCTATGTAATCTGAACACCCCTCACCACAAAGCCAGGATGAGCAGGCCCCCGCGCGTGTGCCTACGGTACCTCTAGTGCCGAGGGGTCGTCTGCGTGAATGCGGACACCACCTCGGCTCGCTAGTGTCACGACCGAGACCGAGACCAGGCCCAGGCCCCTCAGCAGTGCCGGGCCGTCATGCTCCCTGGCAACCGTTGTCAGGCAGCAAACGCGCAACCGCACGCAGAAGAGACAAGAAGTGCTCCCTTCTACGCTGAACACCACGTCTATAAAACTATGGGGGCTCACCCGGAAGTACTTCTATGAGGGCGGTACTAGGCACCGTGGTCGCTTTTGAGTATGCAATGTGTTTGCTCAGTTAGGTTTCTCTGTTGTGACTGGTTAGCGCCGCAGATATTGTCCTCCGGGTTCTGCGCTTGCTGACTTCCGACGCGGGGCTGTTCTCTTTCCGCCCGGCTCAATCTCTGTTATCGTTAGTCCCCTCCGTATGCTGAGTGATGCCGTTACGGGGCTCTGGAACCGCGGGACCGTGGGGGTGGCTGACGCTGCTGCTGGTGGCCTGCGCGGCACGGGCTTCTGAGATTACTTTTGAGCTGCCTGACAACGCCAAGCAATGCTTCTATGAGGAGATTGTCCGGGGCACTAAGTGCACACTCGAGTTTCAGGTACTCCTTGCTTCCTTCGGCTCCCGGGGAATCTCTTGTTATTTCACCTTTACTGTTAATGTTAGAGTTTTAAAAACTTAATACTTATATAAATTGGTGGGCACTCAAGCTACGTTATGCGAACAGCCTATCTGAAGTGCTGCTTCTGGTGCTTGGCACCTCTGAATTAAAATTTATAGCATTATATGTTTGAATAGATATTTAAATAATTCAAATAAAACGTCTACTGCTTTAGAAAGCTGCTGTAAGCATATAAAAAGGGCTGTGCCTTTGGATAGAAGTTTCTTCATCCTTATGTTAAAGGCAAGAAGTTTGGAGCAAGGATTAAATTTAACTCAGAATAGTAAACTGTGAATACCTAAACTGCTAGTTGCTCTTGTTATAGAGATAGGATAGCTCGTCTGATTCTACAGAACTATGTGCTATAGACCAACAATAATCAAAGGCTAGCAATACTTGAGACAATCATATGAAGTTTTGAGTTGCTTGTAGGCATAATCTGAATGTGCTTGTGAAAGAAATACTGTCATTAATTGTGCAGGAGTGAGGTAGCAGAACCTCTAGAATTCTGTTGACATGCACATATGAAAATGAGCCAGGCTGTAATACCTGTTTTACTGGACATATGCCATTCCTGCAGCATAAAGCAGCTTGACCTAATAGGCTAGTTAGACAGTTTAGGCCATACATAAAGGAGCTGTTTTATTGCATTTTGGCAATCTCAACTTGCTGAATAAATTGCATGGATAGGCTTGTGGATATAGTGAATTACTGACTTATTACAGTACTGTCTTTGCCCCATCAAATTTCATCTGCTCTAACCTTTGCTAAAGTACCAGTAACTAAAGCTTCCTTCATAAACTGTTAGAAAACATAGTTGACATTACATATCCTCAATATAAAAGATCTTATTTTGAATTGTTCTGTGTCTTCCATAGCATGAGGATTTTTGCAAACTTGTATTGCAAGATTTTTGAATTAATGCATTTTGTTTTAAAACACTTGTCAGATCAAACAATTAGAAGTGCTGGTTGAATGTCTGTTCTGCTTAAGATAATTTCTTGTTGTTTTCAGGTGATCACTGGAGGTCATTATGATGTTGACTGTCGGTTGGAAGGTCCTGATGGTGCTGTATTATACAAAGAGATGAAGAAACAATATGATAGTTTCACGTTTACTGCATCCAGAAATGGAACATACAAATTCTGCTTCAGCAATGAGTTCTCTACTTTCACACACAAAACTGTGTACTTTGATTTCCAGGTTGGAGAAGATCCACCACTGTTTCCTAGTGAGAACAGAGCAACTGCACTTACTCAGGTAAAATATTGTGTTTGACAGCAGCTGTTAGGTGGAGGGAGTGTTTTTTCAAATTCAGCTGCATTAGATATCTGTATTACTGTTGAAAATGAATGAGTTGGAGCTTCTTGAAAATAACCTGAGTTACTAAAAGAGAACCTTTTCTGAAAATTAGGATTTACAGACTGCAGAACTGAGGAGGAATTACCAAGTGTTTAAGTGGAAATTAAGGAAAATATACAGTGGCCTAGAGTTTAAGGGAACTTTTTTATGCCATGATTCTATATCTGTGGAAGTGTGGATTTTATAAAGTGTAAAATAACAATGGATCAGGATATTCAAAATTCCTGAACTTTGGAGAAACTTTGAGAACAATTTGTTTTTATATTAAAATAGTTTAGAGTCTTTTTTGAGGGGAAGGCTTGAATGGTTGATCTCTTATGTAATTGTCACTTTTAAAATGGGAAGAGAATTCTAGCAAAATAAACAAATGAACAAAATCAGTCATACTTAACTGGCTTCTAAATATGTAATTTATAAGACACTTAAGTGGTAAAGCAGTATTCTTGCTCCAGACTGATTTTTCTTAATGTTCCCTTCTTTCTTCAGAATTTTAGGTTTTACACCACTTCTGCTTCTGCCCAAACTAAATCATCCAACTTCACTTGGAACAGTCACTTCATGAATTCTCACTAATATTCTTATAGTATAACTGTTACCAAACTTCACTTTAAACAAGCATTTTAAAATGCTGGGTGTGGCCACTATTTTACTAGTTTGAACTCAATGGTAGAAATGCCGCTTCCCAAATATCCATCTTGCTCACTTGAATTTACCCCATATAAGTCTGTAGTGGCTGAAGATTTATAATGAGTAGGTGACTTGCTGTGAATTCAGTTAGAATTCTTATCTCTTTTTTTTCTCATCACCTTTCTCTTCTGCTTTATGTTGTCTTTTGAGTCTTTATCCTGTAGCTCCCTATCTCCCTGCACTTTCTTTAATCTTCATTCTGTTCATTGTTACATGTTTTGGGGTTTTTTTTGTGTATTTGGGGTTTTTGGTTGGTATTTTGGCACCAGTAGAGAGTATTGAGAACACAGAAAATGCAGATTCTGGATCCATCATCTTTGCAGGCTGTGGGAGAAGGTATAAGAAAAAGTTTATCACTGTGTTGTAGCATACATAATGCAAATCAGATTTTCGGGAAAGGGGAAGTTAACTTTCATAGCATAACACATCTTTGGTCAGTAGGTTCTCCATTGCAATTTTCTTGAGGCTTGTAGTATGACCAAATTTGGACAGACGTTCACAGGGACTGTAAAAGGTAAGTCCCTGAAACTAGACTTAGTTTAAATTTAAGATCCCTGCTGCAGAGTAGGGGAGGGTTCTAAAATTTAGCAGTGAAACAAATGGCAGAACTTAATGCATGAAATCTCTTCCTGAATTTTGTTTAGAAGAATATCTTGGACTTGTTCAGACACCTGCCCTGAAAGTCATCAACTTGAAAAGCTGATTTGACACAGTTATAAGTAACTGACAGTGTTTTTTATTACATGTCAAACACTTCCTTTTATAATAATTGTGCTTTTGATCTTCAGGAAATACTGATTTTTAGGGGGTAGCCAGTTGGTTAGTTGTTCTAAAACTTAAGTATTTTGAAGATATTCATGAATTTCTTGATGGTCAGAAGATAATCATGGGTACTGACTCTTACTTTCAGAAGATAAACTGAAAATGGACGTAGTTTATATGTAAAATGATTTAGGTCTTGGAAAGCCTGTAGTACATAGATTGAAAAGGTTACAGTTTTTCAGGTTAGAAAAAGGAAAGTGATTTTTCATGAAAGATGACAAGTGCAGTTGGGCAATTTGGTCTTGAGTGTTTGCTATACAAATATGGTAGGGAGCATCCAGAAACACTGAAAGATAAGAGTTGTCCTTTCTCTAATCACTTTTTACATATGTGACTAATAGAAGGGTCTCATGCCAAAAGAAGGTGTTGAGGTCAGCAATCTAGATTTCAGGCTTTTGAGAAACTGAAGTTTGAGAATTATGTGATGAAGAATCACATATTTCTGAAATCTTAAGTGTTTTAGTATGTACTATGCACATCTTAATGATATAAAAAACTTACTAGCTATCTAAATCTAGAAAGAGATTTACTGCTTGTTTTGCTGGTGTGGGTGGAATTAACAAATGTTGGATCACTGACATATTTCAATACAGTGTTTATATTCACTTTTGAACCCAAACATGCATGAATTTTAATATTCAGTTTGTGGTTCTTAGAGTGCATTACTTTTTATTGGGTCTGCAGTTTTGCACACTTTGGTACTTAAGTCAGTCACGTTCCTGTGTGTAAAACTTAATTTATATGTTAGATTTATAGTATTTCAGTCTGACAGCGAACTAAGAGAATCTTTCATCTGTAAAGCGATGTGAATCCTAATTTTAAATATCAAACCACAAAATTTCACAGAACAAGCATTAGAAGGGTTATTAACTGAGCTGTGTATTTTTTTGCTTCTCTAGATGGAGTCTGCGTGTGTTTCGATTCATGAAGCTTTGAAGTCTGTCATTGATTATCAGACTCATTTCCGGTTGAGAGAAGCACAAGGCCGCAGCAGAGCGGAGGATTTAAACACAAGAGTAGCCTATTGGTCAATAGGGGAAGCAATCATCCTTCTTGTAGTTAGTATTGGGCAGGTATTTCTCCTCAAAAGCTTCTTCTCAGATAAAAGAACCACGACAACCCGTGTTGGATCATAACTCATAGTGATAATGATCATTGTGCTATTCACTTGTGAAATTACTGTTCTCCAATTAATTGTAGGTACAAAGGAACTATATATGTGAAACATCTAAATGTCTCCTCATTGATTAAAATCTCAAAACATGCCCCAAAAGTTATGAAAGGGACACCCAATTTGAAATATAGAGTAAACTTAATGTTTTCTGATACTTGTACTAAATATCTGGCAAGGACCAGCCTCTCTTTGCTTTTGCAGTTTTTAATCCAAATTGAGTTTGACTTTACCGATAAGATTACCCATCTGTGGTATAATGCTTTAAAAGAACCCAACAATCTAGTGCCTGATGTGAAAGACAATACTCATGAAAATTTGATTTGGCTTAAATTCTCAGGCTGAGTGTATTGGATTATAAACAAACTAATGGGATGAACTGTAGTTGCAAGGTGTATTGCACTGTTTTGATTTGCTGTAACAAAAAAACAATCTAATTGTATCCTTTGTTTATCTGTAAAACTGTTGCAAGCTTGATATTATATGATGGTGCAAATTCTCCACCTGCCTGGTAAATCTCCACCTTCAAAACCTGCTAAACTTTATGCTTGAGTGCATTTGCTTAAGTTTTCTACATTAAAATATAATGCATTTCCTCTTTTACAATGTTTTACTAAACGACTACTCAGGAAATGTGCTTTCTCTATTCAAAAACTTAAATCTCCAAGTTATTTTTGAAAATGCAATAAAATAGGGAATCTTGTAACTTTATCACTGAAGCTGTGTGATCTCTACTTGTGCTGCTGCTGCTTGTCAGATTTAAGACCAGAGATAGTTTGATTATTTTTTTTTTTAATCAAGCAATACGGCAACAGCACTGGACAGTTACATTGCATCCATTAGGCACATGCAAAGCTTTTTATGAAAGTGTTTTCCTATTAAGAAGCCCATTGATACTAATACTGCATTGCATGAGTGCTGTGAACTTTATTTCCCTGTTTGGTGCACTGATACCTTACGGCCTTGTGCATGTAATTGCCACTCTCTTCTGTTAGTGGTCAGGAAATGTTTTAAATATTTTGGGGTATCTTTGGTAGATTTGTAGCTGCATTGCTTCCACTGCTCATGTCTTAAGTTTATGTATTGTAATAAAATCTTGTTTTATTTGGATGTGGAAGATAGTAAATGTATGTACATACAAGTAGCTTGAATTGAGCTAGTCAAAATAAAGCTAAACTTTTTCAGATAGTTCTGGAGGAATAAAAGAATTGACCAATTTTTAAGTGCACACAAACAAAACAGATTTTAAAAAATTGAGTTACTAACACTAACTCAAAAGACTCCACTTAAACTAGTTTTCAGCAAGCAGAGAAAGAATGCTAAATCCTCATCAATTACCTGTATTATTTCCAGCAAAAAAATTCACACGTTATATACATGCACATGTCCAAGTGGCACTTGGATGCTCTGAATAATTGATCTAAGATGACCTCACTTTAAAATAGTGTGGTAGTTAAAAAAAAAAAAAAAAAAAAAAATTCTCCTGTCTCTATTGTAAACTGATAAACTACTCGTTCAGAACTGAAGAAAAAAATCTAAAAACTTTAACATTTTAAAAATGAGTTAAAAGGCCACGGGGTATTAAAAAGCTTAATGTATGTTATATTCAAAATTATGATTTATGTCTGTCTATCTTGTATTGAACTTGCAATATTGCAGTCTCATTTTTGAGGTGGAAGCTTCCCTGAAACTGTAACAGAATCTCAAAGATCAGAAAACAAAAAAGCCAGTCCTTTCTTTTTATTCCTGCACACAATATTCTTGATTGCACATATATGCTTTATCCTTATGTTTCAGCAACTAATCTTCAATATTTTTTGTTTAATTACAAAAATATTACAGTTTAGGTGCAAGAGTCAGATAAAAACATGATTTGATTTTGATTGTGTCCACTATAATCTTCTGAAGCCTGAATATCACTTGTTGAGTAGCTTTAATCACAACAAAAACATTTGTTTCAAAAATTGAAACTTTTTTTTCCACTAAGTCAGTTCTGTATGCTGTCAAAATTGGTAAACAATGGGGTAAACAAAGTATTACCTGGCTGTCACATACATGTTTCTAATTTTTCTTAATGTTTGAATGGGAACGTTTAGCTCAATGTTATTCCTGCTGAGGTTTAGTGGACTTGAATTTTGCATTGAAGTTATGTATCTGAACCAAACCTCTGGTATAATGCCATATAATATGCAGCAATAGCTTAAAAATGCATTTATTTGGGGGTTATGAAAAACATGATACAAATTTTAAAATTTTATATATTTTTTTTTAAAATAAGTGATTGGATAGGCTATAACGAAACACAGACTACCACTTCAACACTGGGTGAAGAAATGCTTTGTGGGTTTTTTTTTGTTGTTTTTTTTTTGTTGTTAAAGCTGCATATGTGAAAATAATAGCTCTATCAGTGGTGTGATATGCAACTTAAATCACCCTGTATTAAATGAGACAGAACTATGTTTGAAATTGTGAAAGGTTTCAACTATTTCTTGGATGCTTTATGTTTACATAATTTCTTTTCATGTCCTGAAATGTTACTTCTTGTTTTAGTTTGAAGGGGGGAAAAAAAGTTTGAATAAGACAAAAAGACCCTGTGAATATTGTATGGGGAAAATACAAATTAACATATGAATGTCATCTGATCTGTTATTCAAAGCTTTTTGGAAGAATAACATTCCCCTACCAAATGAAAACAAAATAATTTGATGTCAGCCAGTATTTTAACACATTACCTTCAAAAGTGTTAATCCACCTGACATTTGATTGTTACTTCTATTACTGTATGCTGAGAACTGTACAAGTCAACTGCTGTTCATAATTAGACATGCTTTAAGGTCATTAGAAATACTCGAGTTGGAGCAAGATGGTGTGGTTACTGGCTCTTTGCTCAGCACATTATCAATGTGTGCAATAGTAATTATAAACTTGTTCCTGTTGGAGTGGAATTTTAAGTATTTGACCTCTGATGCCTGGAATGACTTGACCTATTGCATCTGTTCCTGTTAAATCTTTCTAGGTCATCCTGTATTATCTAGTGATGTCTAATGATGGGATATAAGCTTTAAGTAATTGTTATATAGTAGATAGATGTGTGGTTGCAGATATTTTATATTGTGTAGCTTATTGTTGAATCTTAGCACATACCACTTTGACAACTTTAAGTTTTAAAAAGCTGATATAGTAAACATCAGTGGTATGTGGGCAGCTTCCAAAATGGCTTTTTCCCCTCCTGTTTTTTCTTCTCCTATGTTGGTTGCTCTACATTCAAAATCTTTTAAGAATATTTAAACTGAGTGGATTAAAGTAAGTTTTTTTGGCTAGAAACATGGGTAAATTCTACTCTAAATACTCTGTAAATTCTACTACTGTGACATGTTACAGTTATAGTCAAGTAGTGGTGTGGGGTATTTTTAGGTGCCTGGTACCCCAGGATTGAAAGGTAGCTTAAGATTGTGGTGGTGTGCTACGTGAGGGCATGAGGGGGAACTAAGAGAGAGATGGTGCAGTGTTCTTCTTAGATCTCAATAAGAAAGGCATGACAACAGATGGCTTAATAAAATAGCTGTTTTAATGTGATAGAATAAAAAGAGGAATATAGATTGTAAATCTTATGTCCCTTTGGATGCTGGGAACCCCGTGTTTGTGAAGCACTAGATGGATTTTCCTGCAGCACACTGCACAGATTCCATACATACAAAGGTTCTTCCTCCTTCCTGTGCCACGGTGCCTCTTATTTTGTGTAACAAACAGAATTCTATATCTTCTCCTGACAGGCTGGAATGTTATCTCTGTCATAACACCTGCCAGTGGCACAGTCTGGCATGGGGCATACCACAGTATCACAGTATCGTCAGGGTTGGAAGGGACCTCTGGAGATCATCTAAGTCCAACCCCCCTGCCACAGCAGGGACACCTATAGCACATTGCACAGGATGGCGTCCAGGCGGGTTTTGAATGTCTCCAGTGTGGGAGACTCCACAACCTCTCTGGGCAGCCTGTTCCAGTGCTCTGCCACCCTCAGAGTAAAGAAGTTCCTCCTCATGTTAAGATGGAACTTCCTGTGCTCCAGTTTGTGCCCGTTACCTCTAGTCCTATCACTGGGCACAACTGAAAAAAGGCTATTCTCATCTACCTGGCACCCTCCCCTTAAGTATTTATAAGTATTGATAAGATCCCCCCTCAGTCTTCTTTTTTCTAGACTAAAAAGCCCCAAGTCCCTGAGCCTTTCCTCATAAGAAAGATGCTCCAGTCCCCTAATCATCTTAGTTGCCCTTTGCTGGACCCTCTCCAGCAGTTCCCTGTCCTTCTTGAACCGGGGAGCCCAGAACTGGACACAGTACTCCAGATGCGGCCTCACCAGGGCAGAGTAGAGGGGGAGGATGACCTCCCTCGACCTGCTGGCCACACTCTTCTTGATGCACCCCAGGATGCCATTGGCCTTCTTGGCCACCAGGGCACATTGCTGACTCATGGTCATCCTGTTGTCCACCAGGACTCCCAGGTCCCTTTCCACAGAGCTGCTCTCCAGGAGGTCAGCCCCCAACCTGTACTGATGCATGGGGTTATTCCTCCCCAGATGCAGTACCCTACACTTGCCTTTATTGAACCTCATCAGGTTTTTTTTCTGCCCAACTCTCCAGCCTGTCCAGGTCACGCTGTATGGCAGCACAGCGTTCCAGCGTGTCAGCCACCCCTCCCAGTTTTGTGTCATCAGCAAACTTGCTGATGGAACACTCTATTCCTTCATCCAGGTCATTGATGAATATATGGAACAGGACTGGACCCAGTACTGACCCCTGAGGGACACCACTTGTTACTGGCCTCCAACTAGACTCTGCACCACTAACCACAACCCTCTGAGCTCTATCTGTCAGCCACTGTTCAATCCACCCCACTGTCCATTCATCTAACCCATACTTCCTAAGTTTGTCTGTGAGGATGATGTGGGAGACAGTGTCAAAAGCCTTGCTGAAGTCAAGTCACAACATCCACTGCCCTCCCTTCATCCACCCATCCAGTCACACCATCATAGAAGGCTATCAGATTAGTCAGACATGACTTCCCTTTGGTGAATCCATGTTGACTACTTCTGATAACCTTCTTTCCCTCCAGATGCTTGGAGATGACCACCAGAACGAGCTGTTCCATCATCTTTCCAGGGATGGAGGTGAGGCTGACCGGCCTGTAGTTTCCTGGGTCCTCCTTCTTGCCCTTTTTGAAGGCTGGAGTGACGTTGGCTTTCCTCCAGTCCTCAGGCACCTCCCCTGTTCTCCAGGACCTTTCAAAGATGATGGAGAGCGGCCCAGCAATGGCTTCTGCTAGCTCCCTCAGCACTCGCGGGTGCATCCCATCAGGCCCCATGGACTTGTGGGTGTCCAGTTTACTTAATTGTTCTCTAACTTGTTCCTCTTCAACCAAGGGAAAGTTTTCCTTCCTCCAGACTTTCTCTGTTACTTGCAAAGTCTGGGACTCCCGAGAGCTGGCCCGAGCAGTGAAGACAGAAGCAAAGAAGGCATTCAGCAACTCCGCCTTCTCTGCATCATCCGTCACCACAGCACCCATCTCATTCAAGAGCGGGCCCACATTTTCCCTGGTTTTCCTTTTGTCTCCTATATACTTAAAGAAACCCTTCCTATTGGTCTTGACATCCCTTGCCAGGTTCAATTCCAAGGCTGCCTTGGCTTTTCTCGTTTCATCCCTGCATACCCTGACAGCATTCTTATACTCTTCCCAAGTCATCAGCCCCCTTTTCCACATCCTGTAAACCCCCTTCTTCCACCTGAGCTTTTTCTGAAGAACCCTGCTCAGCCATGCAGGTCTCCTGCTTCCCTTGCCTGATTTCTTGCTCTTCGGGATGCACCTATCCTGAGCTTGGAGGAGCTGGTGCTTGAATATCAGCCAGCTCTCTTGAGCCCCCTTACCCTCTAGAGCCCTCTCCCATGGGATTTCTCCCAGCAATTCCTTGAAGAGATTAAAGTTAGCCCTCCTGAAGTTTAACATTTCAACCCTACATGTCATTTTGTGCATACTGCACTTAATGCTGAACTCTATCTTCTATATAGGCAGTTGTGATGGAGTCTTCGTGAACATTGTGGATTGTGGATGAAATACAGTTTAACACTTTTAAATACCACCTTTAAAGAAATAGGGGTATGTGGTTTGCGCCCTAACCTGACTATTGCGAGTTAGTCCCCATAGACCCCATAAGATACAAATGGTTTCTTGCAAGTAGAAATAGGTTTATAAAATTTTCTGAATACTCTGCACTCTCTCTCTCTTACACATTCTCTCCAGACCTAAAAATGCTGTGAAGTCTGGGCAAACTGCCAGAAGTTTCACACCCAGTGCTGAACTAGCATAAAGTCAAAGGTTGCTAGCTGTATTTGGATTCCAAAACATTAGTACAGCTCCATTAATTACTGGCCTTCTACACATCCTTCTGCAAAGCTAGATATTTTGCAATTTTTGCCTCTTCTATAAGCTTTCATTGCTTGCCTCTCCAAGTTTTTCTTTAGCAGTAATCTCCCTGGCTGGTAAGAAAGCACCTCACATACTAAAAGTTTCCTCTTCAATAGTAGCTGTTGATGAAGGTCCCCCATGTGTCCTGGATATGTCTACAATATGAGTTAAGTACAGTGCAAGCCTGTTCTTAAGACCAGATTTGCCAGTCACCCATGCTGTAACCCCTGAAGTCCCTGCTAAGAAGCTGCCTCAGCCCAATCTCCACAGATGTTCAGAGTGGAACAGCCTGCACTTTCTTAGAGTCCCAGAACATGTCCAAACTTTCATTTAAAAATTGAGCATGTTATGTTTGAGTGCAATATTGCCCCATCAGTGACATCCCAAACCTGACACTTGTTAACATTGTACACTCAGTGATCTCAGTGACTAAGGGCAGCAATTTGAAAAGTCACAGAGCTTCATAAACTGGGATCCACCCTAGATCCCCTGGTCTACCTCACAACTTACATCTAGCCACATAGGGTACCGCACTGGTAAAGCAGAAGGTTGAACTCATAACTTGCAAGCATATTTTTGGAACACAGAATTTTATTTACTGCATATTTGGATATAAATCAATATATAACTACTAAATCACAAAGTCCACTGTAAGCTTAGAAACATTCCCACTGAACTCAGTGGGACTACCCAAGTGATAAGAAACGTTGTGGGATCAGTCACTTGAGGCTCCCAAATCTGGTTAAATTCCCTTGCCATTATAAACAGATTCACACAATCATGGAATGGCTGAGGTTGGAAGGGACTTCTGAAGGTCATCTTGTCCAACCCCCACCCACTCAAGCAGGGCCACCTAGAGCAGGCTGCCCAGGACCGTGTCCAGATGGCTTTTGAATAGCTCCCAGGAGGGAGACCACAACCTCTCTGGGCAACCTGTTACAGTGCTCAGTCACCCTCACAGTGAAAAAATGTTTCCTGATGTTCAGACAGAACCTCCTGTGTTTTCTGGCAGGCAGAAGCAATGGAGCATTTGGCTGCTTTCCCCTAGTAAAGAGAGCAGAGTCGGCTGCTCTGATTTGTCACCTTTCAGGCACCAGAAGGCATGCTTCTGAATGGCCTGGGCAACGTTAAGACCCTAAAATTGTTGTTAGCTGGTATTCATTTTAATAAACTTAATTTGTAGCCTTTGAGCCTGAAATGGTGTAAAATTGTTTTGCAATAGTAGGGCTGTGGAGCAACCCCACTGCCTGGATGTGGGTCAGCTGGGGAAAGTTGCCTGGACAGTGACTTGATTCAAGCACAACATTTGTAGCACCTGCTCTGTTTCCCTATAATTCTCAGCTTTAGGACTTCAAAAAGAGTTGTTTTGGCCTTGATATTCCTAGTATAAAGCACAGGTTTTAGCATTGGTGGATGCCTTGCAAAAACAATTTCTTTATAGTCTCTTTTAAATCACGATGTAAGATCTTCAGGAATTTACTACAAATGAAAACACACAAAACTACCTTACCATACTTAAAAATTATTTTCATCCAGGAGGTGGATGAAGAGGGATTATTAAGACCCTCTTTTGGGACCTTATGATTCAGAGGGTGTGGATAACTTGCATCCTCCTAATATATAAATATGCATATAATTATATATACATATCTAGGTATTTGTGATGGAGTCTTCATGAACATTGTGGTCCAGTCATTGCTTCCTTGAGAATCTTGTTAAGTACAGCAAAAGGTATCCTTATTCTCTTTACTTAAGTCACAGAAGAAGGGTGTCCTGGTTTGAGGTAAAACAGGACCAATTTTGTTCAGTAGCTTCGCTTCTTAGCTGGGCCTCTTTTAACTACTGAAATTAACAGCATATTGTGCAGACAATGTTCACTCACTCAGAGTGATAAGACCGATGTTTATAGCTGATGTCCAGACATGGTATGCAGGGAGGCTCTTGCTTACACTTATTGTTCTAACACCCAAAGCCAACCAACTGTGTTATTTGCCACATTGGAGGGTCGGAAGCGGAAAAGCATAATGGGGTCCCACCTGCGGGGAGGAGCGGACAGGGCAGGTGACCCAAAACTGACCAACAGGGTATTCCATCCCATCTGCCTCATGCTCAGTATAAAAGCTGACGGAGCAAAGGGTCAGCCTCTTTTTTTTTTCTTTTTGCCCTTCTTTTTGCCTTCTTGCTTCAACGGCTGACGTCTGAGGAGGACTCTGTCTGTTTGTCTGCCTTTGGACCCGATCCTGAATCCAGATCCGGAATCCAGTTCCCGTCCGTCACTGAGTCCAGCCTGGGACTACCCCAGTGCCAGCCGGTGTCGCGATTGTCATCTTGGGAGCTTGATACGGTTTTGTATATTTCTCATTATTTCCTTTTATTTTATTATTAATACTTCATTAAAGTAGTTTAGATCCTTCTAAACTCGTAAGTCTCTTTTTCCTCCTCTGTCCCTCTCTTTGAAGAGGGGTAGAGGGGAGCATCTGTCGGTCCCATCTGGGGTCCCCTATGTCCCCAATGGCCGATTTGGCCTAAACCACGACAAAGGGATACGCTAGTGAGAGTTTTAGGAGTTTTTAAATACTTTTTAATGAGTACTTGTGCTATTTTTACTCATTTTAGTTTTTCTATTTGCTATTTGAATGATAATGGTCTATCTGCACTGTGTTGAAAGAATACCCTAATCAATGCCAGATGCTAGAGTCTTCAGTGATTGCATTGGTTTTGAATTTTCCTCTTAAACTTTAATGATCTAAAGTTGGAAGTGGAAGCCAAACTTCTAAATTTGGAAAATACAAAAATAATTACATTTAAAGCAGTTGTGAAATTTATCACTGGCTAGCTTTTGGAAAGCACTCTGATCATTAACAACAAACTATGTCTTTCTAATACTTCATTAAATTAAACAGTGAAAACTGGGAGAGAGAAAAGTGCTTTCATTTTGAGATGACATGAAGGTGGGTTTTTTAATCATACAAGATATTTTTGCTTTTGAATACCCTCTCTAAACAAAATAAAGTTTATATAAGTTCAGACTTACCCATTTTCTTGGAGTTGGGTTTTATGATAACATAAGTAACTATAACACCAAAACCCCCTGCTTGGACTTTCATCTACTCTGTCTCTTCATGAGATGTTTAGAAAAATCCCTTCTCTGCTGGAGTTGTGTTGAATATATTTATACTCTAGTGTCATGTCGTGGTTTGGGCCGTCATTAACAGGATTAGCATATGCCAGTTCATAACTCCTGCTAATAGGGCAAGTCAGCACACATAACACAGAATGGTTGAGGTTGGAAGGGACCTCCAGAGGTCAGCTGGTTCAACACCCCTGCTCAAGCAGGGCCACCTAGAGCTGCTTGCCCAGGACTATGTCTAGATGACTTTTGAATATCTCTGAGGAGGAGGACTCCACAACCTCCCTGAGCAACCCATTCCAGTGCTCAGTCACCCTCACAGTGAAAAAGTGTTTCCTGTCATTTAGTTTGTGCCCTTTGCCTCTCGTCCTGTCACTGGGCACCACTGAAAAGAGCCTGGCTCCGTCTTCTTTGCACCCTCCCTTCAGATATTTGCACACATTGATGAGATCTCCCCCCCCTCCCCTGAGCCTTCTCTTCTCTAGGCTAAACAGTCCCAGCCCTCTCAGCCTTTCCTCATAGGAGAGATGCTCCAGTCCTTTAATTATCTTATTGGCCCTGTGCTGGAGTCTCTCCAGTATGTCCATGTCTCTCTTGTACTGGGGAGCCCAGATCTGGACACCGTATTCCAGGTGGGGCTTCACCAGTGCTGAGTAGAGGGCCAGAGTAGATCATGTCCCTCGACCTGCTGGCAACACTCCTCCTAATGCACCCCAGGATACCATTTGCCCTCTTTGCAGCAAGGGCACACTGCTGGCTCATGTTCAACTTGGTGTCCGCTAGGACCCTCAGGTCCCCTTCTGCCAAGCTGCTTTCCAGCTGGGCGGCCCCCAGCATGTACTGGTGGCTGGGGTTGTTCTTCCCCAGGTGCAGGACTTTCTACTTCCCCTTGGTGAACTGCATGAGGTTCCTCTCAGCCCATTTCTCCAGCCTGTCAAGGTCTCTCTGGATAGCAGCACAACCCTCTGGCATATCAGCCACTCCTCCCAGTTTTGTATCATCATCAAACTTGCTGAGGGTGCACTCTGCCCCATCATGGGAGACAGTGTTGAAAGCCTTCCTAAAGTCTAGGTTGACATTATCCACTGCTCTCCCCTCATCTACTGGGTCAGTCATTTCATCAAAAAAGTTTAACAAGTTGGTCAAGCATGACTTCCCCTTGATGAAGTAATGCTCACTAATCCTGATTACTTTCTTCTCCTTCATGTGCCTGAAAATGGTTTCCAGGATTAGCTGCTCCATCACCTTCCCAGGGATTGAGGTAAGGCTGACTGACCTGTAGTTCCCTGGGTCCTCCTTCTTGCCTTTCTTGAAGATAGGAGGGACATTTTCTTTCCTCCAGTCTTTGAGCACCTCTCCCAATCGCCATGATCATTTCTAGATTATCAAGAGTGTCCTTGCAACAACATCTTCCAGCTCCCTCACCACTTGTGGGTGCATCCCATCAGGGCCCATGGACCAGGGTCCAGTTTGGTTAAGTAGTCCCTGACTTGATCCTCTTCCGCCAAGGGTACGTCTTCCTGGCTCCAGCCTTTCCCCTGATCTCTGGGACCTGAGTTTCCTGAAGGCCGGTCTTGCTAGCAAAGACTAAGGGAAAGAAGGCATTCAGTACCTCAGCCTTTTCCATGACCTGTGTCACCAGGTCCCCTGCCCTATTCATCAATGGGCCCAGATTTTCCCTAGTCTTTCTTTTGTCACCTATGTACTTATAGAAGCCCTTCTTGTTGCCCTTGACATCACTTGCCAGATTTAATTCCAGGTGGGCTTTGGCTTTCCTAAGTTCATCCCTGGATGCTCGGACGATGTTTCTACATTCCTTCCAGCTTACTTGTCCTTGCTTTCACCCTCTGTACGCTTCCTTTTTGTGTTTGAGTTTGGCCAGCAGCTCCCTGTTCATCCATGCAGGCCTCCTGGCTTTTTTGCCTGAGTTCCTGCTCATTGTGGATGGACTGCTCTTGAGCTTGGAGGAGGTGATCCTTGAGTATTAACCAGCTTTCTTGGTCCCCACTTCCCTCCAGGGCCTTATCCCACAGGGCTCTTCCAAGCAGATCTTTGAAGAGGCCAGTCTGCTCTCCTGAAGTCCAGGGTTGTGAGCTTGCTTTTCACTCTCAGGATCCTGAACTCCACCATCTCATGGTCACTGCAGCCAAGGTTGCCTTTGATCTTCACATCCCCAACTCTTGTGGGTGAAATCCAGGCTGTAAATGAAGTCCCCATTTCTTCGTGGATGTTCAAACAGCTGAAAGAAGCAACCAATAGAACAGATGCCTTCTTGCACCAAGGCAGAGTTAACTAAGGTATTATCCTCTCGCCAAGGAGACCAGCTCCAGTGCAGGTAGGTCCGCACTGAGCACCGAGCAAGTGGGCAGCCAGTGGGCAGCACCCAGGGCGTCACCTGGGAGCACCACAGGAGGGCAAATTGACCAGGCTAACAGGGCGCGACAGGTCGCATGGAAGGGTGCTGCTAACCTGCCAACTTGGTCAGGGAGCCATGGTAACTACCCAGCAGAAGAATGTGGCCCCAAAGAACCATGCACGCACCATCTCTGATGCTGCTTCGCAGACGGAGCTATCGCGTGAGCATGTTGCCACCCAGGCATTGGGCTGCAGGGTGTGCCCTGCTCTCACGCCAGTGTCGGAAGGTAATGGTAAGCATGCCTGTGGCAGGTCTGCCCAGGTTGAGGAGCTCCTATGCTTAGTGATGGAGCTCAGGGAGGAGGTAAGTAGGTTGAGGGACATCAGGGAATGCGAGAGGGAGATTGATGCGTGGAGTCGCACCCGGTCAACCATTACAGAAACCCAACAGGCAGCCAGAGCCACTGCTATAGAGAACTCCCACTCCTCTCCCTGATCAGCTGAACAGGGTAGCTTAAAGGAAAGGGGACAATGGCAAGATGTTCCTGCCCGATGCAACAGGCGCCACAGGCACATCAGCCTGCCAACTACTACACCTTCTGAGGTCCCATTGCAGAACAAGTACAGTGCTCTGCAAGAGGAACTGAACAACGGTGAGGATGATAATCCTCCCAATTTGGAGGTGTCATCGAGGCCTCGTCAGACCACCCCCTGAATTAAAATTGCCTCAGCAAAAAACAAAAGATGGGTCATTGTAATAGGTGACTCAGTTCTAAAGGGCACGGAAGGCACGATTTGTAGACCAGACCTGCTATATAAGAAGGTTTGCTGCCTCCCTGGGGCCCGAGTTGATGATGTTAAGAGGAAGCTTCCTTCCCTGGTACGACAATCAGATTATTAGCCCCCTTTAGTTTTTCAGGTAGGAAGTAACAATGTAGTGAGAAGAACGCCAAGGGCAATGAAGAAAGACATCAGGGCCTTGGGACGACTGGTTAAGGGATCGGGAGCACAAGTCTTGTTCTCCTCTATCCCTCCAGCTGCAGGGAATGATGAGGGGGTAAACAGGAAAAGCCAGCAGGTCAATGACTGTCTCTGAACCTGGTGCTACCGGCAAGGTTTCAGGTTCTTTGATCATGGCCTGATTTACAGAACACCAGGCCTGCTGGTAGGCTTTTCCCATCTGCTATCTCACAGGGGGAAAAGGGTTCTAGGACTAGAGTTAGCAGGGCTTATTGAGAGAGCTTTAAACTAGATTGGAAGGGGGATGGGGATGTAACTGGGCTCACCAGAGAGGCACCTGAGTGTAGTAGCTCAGCATTTGTGGGGCAGGATGCTAGTACTTTTGAGAATTAGAAGGCCCACCACCTCTCTAGGGCAAAAACTACACACTCATTGGCCTCTCTGAAATGCCTGTACACTAATGCACGCAGCATGGGGAACAAGCAAGAGGAGTTAGAGATCTGTGTGTGGTCACAGGGGCATGATCTCATTGCAATTACTGAGACATGGTGGGATAGCTCACATGACTGGAACAATGTCATGGAGGGCTATGTTCTCTTTAGGAAAGATAGGCCAGCAAGGCGAGGTGGGGGAGTTGCTCTTTATGTGAGAGAGCAACTGGAATGTATTTCCCCCTGGAACTGGGGGCTGATGAAGAGCAAGTTGAGAGCTTGTGGGTAAGGATTAAGGGGCAGGGTAACGGGAGACACTGTTGTGGGTGTTTATTACAGGCCACCTGATCAGGATGGGGAAGTTGATGAGGCCTTCTACAGACAGGTGAGAATCACCTCACAATCACAGGCCTTGGTTCTCATGGGGGACTTCAATCACCCTGATATCTGCTGGGAAGGCTACACAGCTAGGAATGTGCAGTCCAGGAGGTTCCTCCAGTGCATTGATGATACCTTCTTGACTCAGGTGGTGGAGGAGCCCACAAGGAGAGGTGTACTGCTGGACGTAGTACTGACAAACAAAGAGGGACTGGTGGAGGATGTTAAGTTAGGGGGCAGACTTGGCTGCAGTGATCATGAGAAGACAGAGTTCAGGATTAAGTGCAGTATGCACAAAATGACATGTAGGGTTGAAACCTTAGACTTCAGGAGGGTTAACTTTGATCTCTTCAAGGAATTGCTGGGAGAAATCAAATGGGAGAGGGCTCTAGAGGGTAAGGGGGCTCAAGAGAGCTGGCTGATATTCAAGCACCAGCTCCTCCAAGCTCAGGATAGGTGCATCCTGAAGAGCAAGAAATCGGGCAAGGGAAGCAGGAGACCTGCATGGCTGAGTAGGGTTCTTCAGAAAAAGCTCAGGTGGAAGAAGGGGGTTTACAGGATGTGGAAAAGGGGGCTGACCACTTGGGATGAGTATAGGAATGCTGTCAGGGTATGCAGGGATGAAACAAGGAAAGCCAAGGCAGCTTTGGAAATGAACTTGGCGAGGGATGTCAAGACCAATAGGAAGGGTTTCTTTAAGTACAGAGGAGGCAAAAGGAAAACCAGGGAAAATGTGGGCCCGCTCTTGAACGAGATGGGTGCTGTGGTGACAGATGATGCAGAGAAGGCAGAGTTGCTGAATGCCTTCTTTGCTTCTGTCTTCACTGCTCGGGCCAGCCCTCGGGAGTCCCAGACTTTGAAGGTAACAGAGAAAGTCTGGAGAAAGGAAGACTTTCCCCTAGTTGAAAAGGAACAAGTTAGGGATCAATTAAGTAAACTGGATATCCACAAGTCCATGGGGCCTGATGGGATGTACCCACGAGTGCTGAGGGAGCTGGCAGAAGTCATTGCTGGGCCACTCTCCATCATCTTTGAAAAGTCCTGGAGAACAGGGGAGGTGCCTGAGGACTGGAGGAAAGCCAATGTCACTCCAGTCTTCAAAAAGGGCAAGAAGGAGGACCCGGGAAACTACAAGCCAGTCAGCCTCACCTCCATCCCTGGAAAGATGATGGAACAGCTCGTTCTGGGGGTCATCTCCAAGCATCTGGAGGGAAAGAAGGTTATCAGAAGTAGTCAGCATGGATTCACCAAAGGGAAGTCATGTCTGACTAATCTGATAGCCTTCTGTGATGGTGTGACTGGATGGCTGGATGAGGGGAGAGCCATGGATGTTGTCTCCCTTGACTTCAGCAAGGCTTTCGACACTGTCTCCCACATCATCCTCACAGGCAAGCTTAGGAAGTGTGGGTTAGATGAATGGACAGTGGGGTGGATTGAACAGTGGTTGACAGATAGAGCTCAGAGGGTTGTGGTTAGTGGTGCAGAGTACGGTTGGAGGCCAGTAACAAGTGGTGTCCCTCAGGGGTCAGTACTGGGTCCAGTCCTGTTCCATATATTCATCAATGACCTGGATGAAGGAATAGAGTGTTCCATCAGCAAGTTTGCTGATGACACAAAACTGGGAGGGGTGGCTGACACGCTGGAACGCTGTGCTGCCATACAGTGTGACCTGGACAGGCTGGAGAGTTGGGCAGAGAGGAACCTGATCAAGTTCAACAAGGGCAAGTGTAGGGTACTGCATCTGGGGAGGAATAACCCTATGTATCAGTATAGGTTGGGGGCTGACCTCCTGGAAATCAGCTCTGTGGAAAGGGACCTGGGAGTCCTGGTGGACTACAGGATGACCATGAGTCAGCAATGTGCCCTGGTGGCCAAGAAAGCCAATGGCATCCTGGGGTGCATCAAGAAGAGAAGAGTGTGGCCAGCAGGTCGAGGGAGGTCATCCTCCCCCTCTACTCTGCCCTGGTGAGGCCGCATCTGGAGTACTGTGTCCAGTTCTGGGCTCCCCGGTTCAAGAAGGACAGGGGACTGCTGGAGAGGGTCCAGCAAAGGGCTACTAAGATGATTAGGGGTTTAGAGCATCTTTCTTATGAGGAAAGGCTGAGGGACTTGGGTCTTTTTAGTCTAGAAAAAAGAAGAGTGAGGGGGAATCTTATCAATTCTTTTAAATACTTAAGGGGAGGGTGCCAGGGTGATGGGAACAGTCTTTTTTCAGTTGTGCCCAGTGATGGGACTAGAGGTAATAGGCACAAACTTGAACATAGGTAGTTCCATCTTAACATGAGGAGGAACTTCTTTACTTTGAGGGTGGCGGAGCACTGGAACAGGCTGCCCAGAGAGGTGGTGGAGTCTCCCACACTGGAGACATTCAAAACCTGCCTCGACAGTGTCCTGTGCAACGTGCTGTAGGTGTCCCTGCTGTGGCAGGGGGGTTGGACTAGATGATCTCCAGAGGTCCCTTCCAACCCTGACCATTCTGTGATTTTCCTACCTTTCTTGAAAAATTCTGCTGCTGCATTATCCCATACAATGATGTCATCAATGTATTGCAGGTGTTCTGGAGCTCCACCTTTCTCCAGTGCAGTCTGGATCAGTCCATGGCACATAGTAGGGCTCTGTTTCAACCCCTGGGGCAATCGATTCCTGGGGCAGCAGCGCACGTTACCCTTTAGCTACTCCTGCACTGATGATTCATAAGAAACCACCCCTGCAACACATTCAGGAGCACCAATAACAAAATCACTATCTTAAGAAAGTAGCAATCCTTATCATCACAGCCTGGAAGGTTTCCATGCCCTGGCTCTGATGGTGTCATGTTAGCATCATCAAAGGGCCAAGTAAACTTTCCCAAGGTAAAACTGGAAGTGTAATTAGTAATAGAATCCATCACATGATGTCCATTAAAGGCACACTATAACATTTCATTTAAGAACGACATGATGCGAGCTGTATGTTCTAATCTCTGAACAAGCTGGAATTCAAAATATTCAGGCAATCTATCACAGCTCTGATCGAGCCCTGCTCATGCCCCACGTTGGGTGCCAGTTAATCTGTTGTGGTTTAGGCCAAATCAGCTACTGGGGACATAGGGGACACCAGATGGCACCGACAGATGCTCCCCTCTACCCCTCTTCAAAGAGAGAGGCAGAGGAGGGAAAAAGAGACTTATGAGTTTAGAAGGAACTAAACTACTTTAATGAAATATTAATAATAAAATAAAAGGAAATAATGAGAAATATACAAAACCATATCAAGCTCCCAAGATGACAATCATGTCACCAGCTGGCACTGGGGCAGTCCCAGGCTGGACTCGGTGATGGACAGGAACTGGATTCCGGATCTGGATTCAGGATCGGGACCAAAGGCAGACGAACAGACAGAGTCCTCCTCAGACGCCAGCCACTGAAGAAAGAGGGCTGACCCTTTGATCCCTCAGCTTTTATACTGAGCATGAGGCAGATGGGATGGAATACCCTGTTGGTCAGTTTGGGGTCCCCTGTCCTGTCCGATCCTCCCCGCTGGTGGGACCCCTTTACGCTTTTCCACTTCCGACCCTCCAATGGGGCAAATAACAAAGTGAGCTGGCGTTGGGTGTTATAGCAATAAGTATAAGCAAGAGCGTCCCTGCATACCGTTCCTTGGCATCAACTATAAACATAGGTCTTATCACTCTGAGAGAGTAAACATTGTCTGCACAATATGCTGTTAATTTAAGTAGTTAGAGAGGCTTAGCTAAGGAGCAAAGTTACTGAACAAAATTGGTCCTGTTTTGCCTCAAACCAGGACAATGACTTCAAAGATGAAGTTTTTTTATGGGGTGTTCCAAATAATAAGAAATCCCCACATTGACTGACTTCTATTTTTGAGCTGTGCCATCAAAAGCATCCTAGCTGCTGGTCAGCACAAGCGGAATCATGCTTGTTTATTGGACTGATAAGTTAGATTGCAGTAAGTGGAAGTCATGCTGTATTTTTCGTCATTGGCATACTCTGATTTCCCCCAGAGTGTCTCTTTTAATAGGCTGATAACTGTTTTCTGCAATGAGTAGCACTACCTCACAAATGCTTAAGGACCTGTTTAGATCCCACTTTGGCTTCTCTTATACATCTTTATGGGAATTTTTTTAGGAATATAGGTGGCTGATACTGCAGTCTATCTTAAATCCATTTCTAAAATGAATAGATTAAATTGAATCCAAGATTAGCTGGTACAGAAAGGTGCAGGTGGAACAGAAATAGAAAGAGAAGGTAGTATACAGATGTTCATGGAATTAATGCATACAATCATCAAACATCTTCGTGTGAATATCAGTGAGGAAGTAGAAAAAGGTTTTGATTGTGCTTACTTCTGTGGGAAGCTGTGTGTGGCTCAAGCACAGAAGAAAGGAATAAGAGGAAGATATTTATGCATTGGTGACTTTTAAAAATTCCCTGTTGTTTATTTTGGGGGTCAGTATTAAGCCCCTGTCCATCTCATTTATTTTATACACCCAAGTTTCAATGCTGATTTTTAGTGAGAGCAGTGAATAATCAGCGGATACCCTGCACAGAACAAGTGACTGGTTCTGCAGTAGTGCTAAGAGGTAGAAAGTGCATCAGCATTTTTCCAGAGAGTCAGTGTGGTTAGTTGATATTCCATAAAGATGACAGACTATTGTGGTTACTTTTTTCTTCTTCCTCACTCTGTTCCCCCATTCTTTGATATTTTCTTTAAAACACAACAACCCCCCAGAATTGCTAAGAAAGTGCTGTCAAGGTCTGTTTGGATCTCTCAGATTTACAGGACAACATACTCTGTGATTTAAACTTTATTTCATGAGCTCATTAAAAAACATGACAAACAGGGGCTCAATCTCCTTTGCCTAGACTAGTCTATCACATGAATTCACTTAACCACTCAAGTCATAAGGTTTCAAAATTATAATCTGTAACTCTTAATCCATGCATTTATAAGAAAAAAAAAAAAGAAGAAGATAATTAGTTACCTAGCCAATGGTGAGAGTGCTCATCCTTTCTCCTCCATCATGGTGTAGGTATCCCCTGTATCACACCAGGAAGCATGAAAGCCTCAGCAATCCAGTTGCTGTTGGATCCACTTCAAAAGCTTTTTGGGTAAGATGACATATTTTTACCTTCCAGCTTGGAAGTGTGGTCTATACCATTTCCATGAGTTAGTGGATTCTGAAGAAACTGCCAGATAATCAACATGCAAGGATGATGGCTGCAGGAGACAGCAATCTGCAGGTGATAATGGCTGCATAATGACCTTTTAGCTCTTTCTGGCCACCTGTCCTGCCTATGTGTTGCTCTTGTTTTTACTTAATGGTGCTGCTCCCAGCATACATTGAGGCCTTATCATGAGCTGTGTGTTAGCCAGAAATCTCAACAGGAGTTGAGTGAACAGTCAAAACAACCAATTTCCAAATGTTAACAAGGTGGCTGCTTCAAATATTGCTGTTGTAACACAGGGAACATCTGCAGCCTGTACCTGCTTCTCTCTGTTTGCCTGAAGAAGCAGGAGAGTGCTTCTTGTGCTTATTCACAAGCATGAGAGCAGGGGCAGGTCACAAGTGGATGACAGGAGCATTTCTTAGGCTTTTTTTTTAGCATAGAATACAATTTTCCTCTCTTTGCCATGGTATCCCTGTGTACCCTTGGAAGTACTGCACTCTGCTGCAGTACTCTGGGATCTTTGCACATAGCAGAAATATAGCTGGTTGTGAGAGGTACAGCTGAACTGTAATCAGCACAGAATACAGCCTAAAACAGGTAAGAAGCATTTCATTTGTTTGGAGTCTGTAACTCTCAGGCAGACTTTCACTTAATTGCCAGGCAATTGTCAGCCAGATAGATAGCACATGAAGCAGCCCCATAAAACCTGGCAGGATGACAGGCTGTGATCAGCTACAAGTACCCATCAGGTTTTAGTAAATCATAGAATAAGTGAGGTTGGTTAAACACCTCCAGGGATGGTGAATCCACCACCTCTCTGGGCAGCCCATTCCAATGTTTAATAACCCTTTGAGTGAAAAAATGCTTCCTAATATCCAATCTAAACCTGCCCTGACATAACTTGAACCCGTTTCCTCTTGTCCTATCACTTGCCACGTGGGAGAAGAGGTCAGCCCCCATCTCTCTAAAACCTCCCTTCAGGTAGTTGTAGAGGGTGATAAGGTCACCCCTCAGCCTCCTCTTCTCCAGGCTAAACAACCCCAGCTCCCTCAGTCGTTCCTCATAAGGCTTGTCCTCCAGACCCCTCACCAGCCTGGTAGCCCTTCTCTGGACACGCTCCAGCACCTCAATGTCCTTCTTGTAGTGAGTGGCCCAAAACTGAACACAGTACTCGAGGTGAGGCCTCACCAGTGCCGAGTACAGGGGGATGATTACTTCCCTACTCCGGCTCACTACACTATTCCTGATGCAGGCCAGGATGGTGTTGGCCCTCTTGGCTGCCTGGGCACACTGCTGGCTCATACTCAGCCGGCTGTCCACCAACACCCCCAGATCCTTCTCTGCCAGGCAGCTTTCGAGCCACTCCGCCCCCAGTCTGTAGCACTGCATGGGGTTGTTGTGACCCAAGTGCAGGACCCGACACTTGGCCTTGTTGAACCTCATACCATTGGCCTCAGCCCATCTGTCCAGCCTGTCCAGATCTCTCTGCAGAGCCAATCTACCCTCAAGCAGATCAACACGCCCCCCCAGTTTAGTGTCGTCTGCGAACTTACTGAGGGTGCACTCAATCCCCTCATCCAGATCATTAATAAAGATATTAAAGAGAACCGGTCCCAGCACCGATCCCTGGGGGGACACCACTTGTCACTGGACACCAACTGGATTTAACTCCATTTATCACCACTCTCTGGGTACGGCCATCCAACCAGTTTTTTACCCAGCGAAGGGTACACCTGTCCAGGCCACGAGCAGCCAGTTTCTCCAGTAGAATGCTATGGGAACCGGTGTCAAAAGCCTTGCAAAAGTCCAGGTAGACAACATCCACAGCTTTTCCTTCATCCACTAAGCGGGTCACCTCATCATAGAAGGAGATCAGGTTTGACAGGCATGACCTGCCCTTCACAAACCCATGCTGACTGGGCCTGATCACCTTGTTCTCCTGCATGTGCCGTGTGATGGCACTGAGGATAAATAAAGCTGGATACAGAATCAACAGTGACAAGGTATAAATTTCTGCATGGAAACAAGACAGCAATTTTTGTATGTAGACACTAGCATATAAAATAGCTGTCTGTGTGATTCCTTATTACTTATAAGTAATATGTTGCTCCTCAATGATCTCAGGCCTTCATGTAATGTTGCCAGCGGCTCAGGGTGCTCGTTGCCTCACACTGGCAGCCCTATGCACCTGCTGCCTACAGTGATGAGGGAGGCTTTCCCAGTGTAAGGTAACATGGAGCAGAGGCCTTGCCCTCCATAGAGAGGGCTGGCAAACACGTCACTCCTACTTTACATTTATTCAGTCCCCAAGAGTAAGAAGTGAGACTCTGCCTGCATGAAGCTTTTGTGTTTTGTAGACCAGCATGCTGTCTGTGGCATTCAAAATGTAAGTGGCATGAGAGAAGAGTAACTAAGTATTTTGGGTGTATGTGGCAAGTTTTTGGTAGTAGGGGTGGCCTCTGTGAGAAGAGACCAAGGGCTGCCCCTGTGGTGGAAAGAGCCAGCTCCAGACAGCTCCAAAACAGACACACTGCTGGCCAAAGTTGAGCCAGTCAGGTAGGGTGGGGGGAAGGTGTTTTAGTTTTTGTCTTTGTTTCTCACCATCCCACTCTATTTATAATTGGCAATAAATTAAATTGCTTTTCCCCAAGTTAAGCCTGTTTTGCCTGTGATGGTAATTGGTAAGTGAGCTCCCTGTCTGTATTTTGACCCACTGTCGTGGTTTGGGCCAGACTGGTGTTGCGTGAAAGGGCAGAACAGTTTGGCAGAAAACAAACCCCCTTGCGTTCTAACACTCCTCACCGAGGTGGGAGGCTAGGTGCGGCTAGGCTTGAATTCTGAGTGATGCCCAATTGGTGTTAAAGGGCGATTGAATTTGGCAGAAAATAAACCCCCTTGCGTTCTAACACTCCTCACCGAGGTGGGAGGCTAGGTGCGGCTAGGTTTAAATTCTGAGTGATGCCTAATCCACCACTATCAGTCCAGTCGCGTTTAATATATATATTAAACTATCACGATTCTGGATACACTAATAGTGGACTGCACCCTCAGTCCAGTCGTGCTCATGAACTACCACGGCCACTTTTATGGTCGCGTTCAATGAGAAACCAAACGACCAGCTACTTAAGCAGCACAGTTTATTTTAGCAACAGTACATAAGTTCTTATGGATTGCCGGTGATAAATACACTGTCTGCAAAGCACGTGCAAATAAAGTGTTGTTAGTTATATAAAACGCGCGACAAAGTTACATACAGTACAGCCTGGCTATAAACATAGGAAAAAAGACTCTCTAGAGAGATTTCTAAGTTTTGAGGAAACACTTGGTATAGTTTAAGTCTTACCCAAAGGCGTCCCTATGGGGGGGAAGAAAGGCTCAGCCCGTCGGCTGGTCCCAGAAGTCAAAGGCAGTTTTGATAGAGTCCTCCTCAACTTGTTCACGATGGTGTCTTCCCTAACATCCCCCCTTTTTTGGGCTATTTTTATACTATTTTTTACCTTCAAGGTGGAGTTTGAGTGACTTTAGTCATAAATACTTTTATTATGATTGGTGTAAAATTCTCTCGCTTCGCATTTAAAGGTATAGTTTATCAAAAATTCGGGGCGCAGACTCAAGGAGGAGTGGTTGCACCTTGGAGGCGGGTAGCCTTTGGGATGGAGGTGTGTTTAGGTATTATAATGACATTATAATGAGCAAAGTTCGCACAAAGGACGGCATTTTGTCAAAATTTGACAAACTGTTGGCTCAGGGTAGCAAGTGAGCAGCTTATCAGTTCCATAGGACCATCTCGTTCCCATATCTGCTGTATTATCACAGGGCTTAGCCATGGAATCTCCACCCCACTCCATCCCCGTGTTGCTCGGCGAGCAATATTGTGCAGGGAATCACAGATGTAGTGGATTCTTCGCATACCAGCTGCGGCTGTATTCTACCTTAGGAGCCTTTTTGATTTTGAGCTTTTTTTCCTTAATGTGTGAACAATGCTGAATTTTCTGTTATTTTAGTAATTATTCCACAACTGGCCACTGAGGTGAATGACAGATGCTCTCCCCCACCTCTCTCTCCAAGGAGCAGGGTGAGTTTAGAAGGAACTAAACTACTTTAATGAAAATATTAATACTAAAATAATAAAAAGGAAATAATGAAATATATACAAAACTGTATCAAGCTCCCAGGATGACAATCATGTAACCAGCAGGCACTGGGAAAGTCCCAGACTGGACTCAGCAACAGACAGGAACTGGATTCCAGATCTGGATTCAGGAATGCACAGATCGGGATCAAAGGCAGATGAACAGACAGAGACCTCCTCGGATGCTGGCCATTGAAGGAAGAGGGCTGACCCTTTGATCCCTCAGCTTTTATACTGAGCATGAGGCAGATGGGATGGAATATGCTGTTGGTCAGTTTTGGGTCACCTGTCCTGTCTGCTCCTCCCCGCAGGTGGGGCCCCTCTACGCTTTTCTGCTTCCGACCCTCCAACGGGGCAAACAACAATGTTAGCTGCCCTTGGGTGTTATAGCAATAAGTATAAGCAAGAGCCTCTGTGCATACCATTCCTTGGCATCAACTATAAACATAGGTCTTATCACTCTGAGAACGAACAGTGTCTTAACAACATGCTGTTAATTTCAGAGAGTTCAGTCAGTTAGAAGAGGCTTAGCTGCAAAGTAAAATTACTGAACAGAAAATTGGTCCTGTTTTACCTCAAACCAGGACACCCATGAGCTTTTTTTCATCTTATTTTCTCCCCCTGTCTCATTGATGAGGGGGAGTGAAAGAGTGGCTGGGTGGGTGTCTGACAGCCAGCCAAGGTGTGGCTTTTCTCAGGACGTTCTGCCATCCCAAATACCTTAACTGGGAAGCCCTAAGTGCTGGCTGCACTGAGGGTTCTTTGTGAAGTCAATGCATGTCCCCACAGTTGCTCCAGCTCTACAAAATCTCTTTTCTGTGGCATGATATGGCCTGAACATGGATGATGCATGTGGTACATTCATAACTGATTCTCACCCTTAATTTTTGAGACAGATACATATCTATTATTCTCATTTGCAAAATAGGAAACAGTGGCAGAATGCAAAACATTGTGTACAAATTGTGCAAGCAAGCAATGTCAGAGCTACGACATTAGCTAACTCCCCATTAAGTACTGCATTGATGTTGGTCCAGACACCAAAGCCCCAGTCACTATCTTTTCTCTTCAGCAAAGAACCAATTGTTTTTCTGAGAGCTGACTGTCTTCACATTCAGAATAGGCATTTTCAATCATTCAAAAAAATTAAATTACCACTTTTTAATTTCCACCAGAAAAAGCAAAGATTTCCAATACTATTTTAGTAATTACATTCCACATCAGTAATACAAAACTATACTTAAATCTAGTGTAAGATGGCTTACTGAATCATAGGTAGCAGTCCTATCATGTACAGGAGGAAAAAACACCATTGAAGATCCATCATAAATCTATTCAAATACACTGTCTTCTTCCAGCACGTTAATAGCCTGCAAGGCAAAGGGAGTCTTCTCCCAGAGAAGTGGGTTATTCAGCAGCCTCACAGGTATCACAGAGTTGTATTTGTGCTATTTGTTAAGAGGACTGACAAGGGAGGTGTAAGAGAGACTCATACCAAGGTTCATTCAGAAAATTTTGTCAGTAATATAATAGCCCATGCTGAGCCATTCACAGCATCACTTAAGTTTTCCAAGACATGTTTACCACAAGGCATGTCTGCAAAGATTATTCCAGGTTTAATAGAAAATTTATTCTGCAGCAGGTTCTGGATCCAGATGGCTTCATGGACATCATTCTCAGCGTGCAGAACCACAAACTTACAGAAAACATCCTCAGTATTCTCATTACTGCTGCAAACTCAGCAGAACTGTGCTTGCAGGCTCCCCGATTTCAGCAGAGAGGCTGCACAATTCATTAATTTGCTTGGAATCTCTCTGACCTGTACTCATGTTGTTAGCCTTTGTGCTGCTATCTGGTGAAGGGGTTCGTTTGGAGTTAGTATTGCCCATTATGACAAACTCACATGTTCAAAAATGATTTGCTGATGTGATTATTTTTGAAATAATGCAAACTAGTTTGACTGGGGGAAGCTATTATTCATGCTAATAAAAGAAGGCAGAAATGCTGAGAGAAAAGCTGATAGTTCCTTTTATAGAAGCTAGTAATTAAGAAACTGCACCAAAAAAAAACCTGCCAAAACCCAAACACATGATTTTTAGCTTTATGCACAGAGCATGCAAGTACAACTCTTTGATGAGTGCATCAAGTACTATGTATACCTCCAAACCAGAAAGATGACACTAAATTGCATCAGTCAGGAAAAAAGCAAAAATCGATATATAATATAGTATGCTCTTTTAAATGGACATGTCAAAACCATACCAAATCCTGCAAAATGTAGAATATAAATATGACTAAACAAATACAAAGACATGGACAAACATATGCTTTATCAAGGTTCCATTGTTCCACAAATGAGTTGAAGAAACACATGTGGACATATGGCAGAAGTGGGATCAGACCTAAAGGAATGGAAAGATTTTAGTTAGTTTAAATGGTAACTGGAGTAAGCCTACATGTTACAAAGTAATATTATGCATGCAGTCTGTGAGAAGAGAGCATTGATTAAGGAACTCTAAGAACTTGCCTCTGATCAAGATATTTCATTAATTTACACATACAACAATTGAGAGAGGTTTAATGCCATATGAGTACAGTGAGAAAAAGAAAATCAGGGAAAAGTGAAGTAATTTAGGGTAGCAAATTTCCATTAAAAATTTTGTTAACTGCAAACTCGGGATTCTTTGTTTTAACAAACAGAAACTAATTTTAACAAAGCAGGATATGGTTTGCTGGTAGACATTATTAGACTGATATAGTTGGAAAAATTAGACAAGTTTTTGGGTGCACAAACCTGGAAATCAGGCTCGATTGCCTGAAAATTTGGTAATTTCTTCTTAACATACCAGATATTTAATAAAAGATATTACTTCTTCCAGCAACCCATGTCCCATCTTTGTCCTTAGACCATCATGGCTATGACAAAATATCATTCTGACAAAGGCACAAAGCAATAACATAATTTAATAATAATGCAACAGTTCATTTTACTAATCAGATTAGCTGTTACTCTGTTAGATGTTTGCTTTGGAACATAACATCAAGAAAATTATGAGTTCACCAAGAACAAAACTGGCTCCAGTCCTGTCAACTCACATTTATAAACCAAAGTTCAAAAGGCTATTTTCTATATCATTTAAGTGCTCCCTGTTTATGAACATACTCAAGAAGCTTAAAACTTTCTTTTGTTCCTTAGCAATTTGCTTCCCTTTCACACCATACTCAGGGATTGTTAAACGTGTTTGGTGCTAATTTGAAACATCTCTTTTTAAGATGAATGTGTATAGGCCGTACAGATACAGTACAAGAAAAAAACCACAGTATCTGACTTATTAGCTATGACATAAATATGATAGATGTTCTTGCATCATCTGAAAGCCTGTGGGTGTGTGTAGACATGCATACATAAACACACTAATACATTTGTACAGTGGCAGGAATCTCTTTTTTTCTTGGCAATACTGGAACAGAGTTCACTTTTGTTGTACAGCACCACCTTGTGATAGATATATATATGCAATATTCTAATTATATGCCATCATATTAATGCTATAGTTAATAGAACTAATGCACAGCTACTGGGATTCGCTCTGTTCCCATGAGCAGTAGATCCCCTCCCAAATGTTTCTGTTCACATTTACTTCAGCTTTACTCCATCTTGTTTGAAGTCACATCTGAAACATAGACAATTCATCCAATGATTAGTCAGTCCCTGAACTACTGGCCCAGGAATGTAAACTTAACTCCAAATTTGGTAAATCTGGTTTGTTTTGGAAGGACTGCTCCTGTCATGACAGATATAATGTTGATGGACTAATTCTTATATGGTTAAAAATGGATCAGAAGTTAGACTAATCTGTCTTCCTTGCTGGGGCCAAGGAGATATACAGAAGCAACGCAATCCATATGTGTCATCTATGAGACGATGCCAGGAAGTTTTTGAAGTTTAAGAAATGATGCCAGCATAGGCTCCAAGCAATAGACAGGAAGACTGAACATAGGCTTGTAATTGAAAAGAAAGAGTAGGAATAAAAATTGGTAAATCCATGCCAATATCCCTTGGGGAGACAATGATTTTGTCCAAGATCCAAAATGAAGTTTTATATTATTATAATCTGCTCTTTGGGAGATGTATTTTTGCAGGCACAACACAATAATGGAGAGTGCTTCCATGAAGGATTAATGTAATTTCCTCTTCTCTCAGATGCCATATATTATAACATTACAACCTTTTAAATAAGCAAATCAGGGCCAAACTGGCATTATGTCATTCCCTCAGTACTGGCCAGGATTATACTTGATCTTTCTAAACACAGAAGAGAATACCATTTTGTAGAGGACAAAAAGGAAACATTACATCTTTTTCATGGCATACTGTGTATGGTTCAATAATTCAGGTAATTAGATTTTTGGTGTGGTGCTAATGCTTGCTTGGAGCAAGAAGTGGAAAATAGTTAGGAAAGCTATGAATTAAATAAAAGAATAACCTGATCACTCTTGTCTCAGTGGAACCAAATCTTGGGGGCTCAAGCATAAATGTAAAACATTTTCAAAAAGCCTTTCCTGATTATTCAAGCTCTTACAAAAAAACCCAAACAAAATCTTACATAAAAGAATACTCTCTTCCAGCTAGAAGAAATGGCAGAAGAAAAAGACCTATTTTAATATTTATGTTCTTCCTCCCCTCACCCCTTCTCCATAGATAGGATGGTAGTAAGCTCACAAATGCAAAACTACATCAGAGTCACATGATGAAAGATTAAACTTTTGAACTCTAATGTCCCCGGAGAACACGAGCACAAAAGGATTCCCAAACCAATCTGCTGTGAATTTGCTTGACACAAGAGCCAACAAACATGGTGACCTGTTGCACCACCCAGACATACACAAGTCTATGGGGCCAGATGGGTTACACCCAAGAGTGCTGAAGGAGTTGGCGGATGTGCTCACTAGACCACTCTCCATAATTTATCAGCAGTCCTGGCTAACTGGGAAGGTCCCAATTAACTGGAGATGAGCAGATGTGATGCCCATCTACAAGAAGGGCTGAAAGGAGGATCCGAGGAACTACAGGCCTGTCAGTCTGACCTTGGTGCCGTGTAAGGTTATGGAGCAGATCATCTTGAGTGCCATTACATACTCTTTACAGGACAACCAGACAATCAGGCCCAGTGAGCATGGGTTCATGAAGGGCAGGTCCTGCTTAACGAACCTGATCTCCTTCTATGACAAGGTGATCTGCTTGGTAGACAAGGGAAAGGCTGTGGATGTTATGTAGACATCAGTAGATGTCACTAGACTTCAGTAAAGCCTTCGATGCTGTTCCCCACAGCATTCTCATGAAAAAACTGGCTACCCAAGCCTTGGACAGGCATACACTCTGCTGGATCAAACACTGGATGGATGGCCGGGCCCAGAGAGTGGTGGTGAATGGAGTTAAATCCAGTTGGCAGCCGGTCACAAATGGTGTTCCACAGGGCTCAGTGTTGGGCCCTCTTCTGTTTAATATCTTTATTAATGACCTTGATGAGGAGATTGAGAGCACCCTCAGTAAGTTTGCAGATGACACCAAGTTAGGTGGGAGTGTTGATCTGCTTGAGGGTAGGAGGGCTTTTCAGAGGGACCTGGACAGGCTGGATCGATGGGCTGAGGCCAATAGCATGAGCTTCAACAAGGCCAAGTGTCGAGTCCTGCACTTGGGCCACAACAACCCCATGCAATGGTACAGGCCTGGGGAGGAGTGGCTCGAAAGCTGCCCAGCAGAAAAGGACCTGGGGGTGTTGATTGACAGCTGGCTGAACATGAGCCAGCAGTGTGCCCAGGTGGCCAAGAAGGCCAATGGCATCCTGGCCTGCATGAATAGTGTAGCCAGCAGGACCAGAGAAGTGCCAGAAGTGCCACTGTACTCGGCACTGGTGAGGCCTCACCTTGAGTACTGTGATCAATTTTGGGTGCCGCAGTATAAGAAGGACATTGAGGTGCTGGAGTGTGTCCAGAGAAGGGCAACGAAGCTGGTGAAGGGTCTTGAGAATAAGTCTTATGAGGATCGGCTGAGGGACTTGGGGTTGTTTAGTCTGAAGAAAAGGAGGCTGAGGGGAGAACTTATCGCTCTCTACAACTACCTGAAAGGAGGTTGTAGAGAGATGGGCATTGGTCTCTTCTCACAAGTTACAACTGATAGGACAAGAGGAAATGGCATCAAGTTGCGCCAGGGGAGGTTTAGGTTAGATATTAGGAAAAACTTCTGCACTGAAAGGGTTATCAAAGACTGAAACAGGCTGCCCAGGGAAGTGGTTGAATTGCCATCCTTGGATGTATTTAAAAGCCATCTAGATATGGTGCTCAGGGACATGGTTTAGAAGTGGGCCTGGTAGAGTTAGATAATGGTTGGACTTGATGATCTTAAAGGTCTTTTCCAGCCATAACAATTCTCTTTCTAATGGAAGAGGCCACCTATGCTGCACCTTCCAAACATTGCTAACTTGCCCCCAAACTACATACAGATGTGGAACAGAAGAGTACAGTCCTCAAAAAGCATACATGAAAAAACTTCTTACAGCTATAACAGTTGCCCAATACAACTTTGAAGGTCAGAGCAAGGAATGCAGCATTTCTACTGCAATACTACTACACCTTTCATAAAGAGGTGAGAACTGAATCAATAAATCTGCATGATTTACAGTACCAAAGGCTCTATGGCTGCAGTAGAATCATATTTTAAATAATTGTTTACAGGCCTTGGGTTACTGGACCAAACCTGGGAACTCACTGTGCTAAGCTCTGTGCATGAAATGTAATAACAAAGCAGCCTCTATCTCAGAAAATTAGACAGTGTGTCGTGGTTTAGGCCGGACTGGCCACTGAGGTGAACAACAGATGCTCTCCCCAAACTCCCTCTGCAAGGAGAGGCAGGAGAGAGAGAGAAAGAGACTTATGAGTTTAGAAGGAACTAAACTACTTTAATGAAAATATTAATAAAATAATAAAAAGGAAATAATGAAATATAATCTATACAAAACTGTATCAAGCTCCCAGAATGATGATCACATCACCAGCAGGCACTGGGGAAGTCCCAGACTGGACGCAGTGATGGACGGGAACTGGATTCTGGATCTGGATTCGGGAATGCATGGATCGGGATCAAAGGCAGACGAACAGACAGAGTCCTCCTCAGACGCTGGCCATTGAAGAAAGAGAGCTGACCCTTTGATCACTCAGCTTTTATAGTGAGCATGAGGCAGATGGGATGGAATACCCTGTTGGTCAGTTTTGGGTCACCTGTCCTGTCCGCCCCTCCCCACAGGTATGACCCCTCTACGCTCTTGTGCTTCTGACCCTCCAATGGGGCAAATAACAAAGTGAGCTGGCCTTGGGTGTTATAGCAATAAGTACAAGCAAGAGCCTCTGCATACCGTGCCTTGGCATCAACTATAAACATAGGTCTTATCACTCTGAGAGCGAACAGTGTCTGCACAATATGCTGTTAATTTCAGTAGTTAGAAGAGGCTTAGCTGCAAAGTAAAGTTACTGAACAGAAAACAGTAGAACAAGGACTGTCCACTTTTCTCATTCAGAGATGTCCAAAGCCAGCTGGATCGCTTTTACCTCTGCAAATTGACTCGATTCATCTTGTTCTTCAGATGCTTCTGCAACTCCTCGTGTAGGACTCCACATTGCAGCTTTCCAGTTTCTATGCTTTCCTACAATACAACAAGATTCATCAGTAAACAGAGCATACTGTTTCTCATTATCTGAGAGTTCATTATATGGTGGGGCTTCCTCAGCACGTCACCACCTCTGGTGGCATTCTAACATCTTTGCCTTCGGGCCAATTTGTGATCACTTCTACAATTCCTGGACGACTGGGGTTTCCTTTTCGAGCCCTCTGTGTGATTAAAGCAACCCATTTACTCCAGGTAGCATCAGTGGCATGATGAGTAGAAGGAACTTTACCCTTGAACATCCAGCCCAGTACTGGTAATGGGGGTGCCAGGAGGAGCTGTGCCTCAGTACCAATTATCTCTGAAGCAGCTCTAACTCCTTCATATGCTGCCAAGATTTCTTTCTCAGTTGGAGTATAGTTGGCCTCGGAGCCTTTATACCCTCGACTCCAGAATCCTAGGGGTCGACCTCGAGTCTCCCCTGGTGCTTTCTACCAGAGGCCCCAGGTAGGGCCATTGTCCCCTGCTGTGGTGTAGAGCACATTTTTAATGTCCCATCTTGTTCGGACTGGTCCAAGGGCTACTGCATGCACAATCTCTTGTTTTATGTGCTCAAAGGCTTGTCGTTGCTCAGGGCCCCACATAAACTCATTTTTCTTTCGAGTCACTTCATAGAGAGGTTTCACAATCTGATTGTAACCAGGAATATGCATTCTCCAGAAACCCACAACACCTAAAAAGGCTTGTGTTTCCTTTTTGTTAGTAGGGGGGGTTCATAGCTGTTATTTTGTTAATCATATCCATTGGGATTTGGTGATGCCCATCTTGCCACTTAATTCCCAAGAACTGGATCTCTTGTGCAGGTCCCTTGACCTTACCTCTTTTTACAGCAAAACCTTCTTTCAGAAGGATCTTGATTATTTTCTTACCTGGCTTGAAAACTTCTTCCCTGTACAATGATGTCATCGATGTATTGTAGGTGTTCTGGAGCTCCACCCTTCTCCAGTGCGGTCTGGATCAGTCCATGGCAAACAGTAGGGCTGTGTTTCCACCCCTGGGGCAGTCGATTCCAGGTGTACTGGACACCCCTCCAGGTGAAAGCAAACTGTGGCCTGCACTCTGCTGCTAAAGGAATAGAGAAAAAGGCATTAGCAATGTCAATTGTAGCATACCATTTGGCTGCCTTTGACTCCAGTTCATACTGAAGTTCTAGCATGTCTGGCACAGCAGCACTCAGTGGTGGCGTGACTTCATTCAGGCCACGATAGTCTACTGTTAGCCTCCACTCTCCATTTGATTTCTGCACTGGCCATATGGGACTATTAAAAGGTGAGTGAGTCTTGCTGATCACTCCCCTTGGCTCTCTAGCTGTCGAATCAGGTTATGGATGGGAATCAGGGAGTCTCGGTTGGTGCAATACTGTCGTCGATGCACCGTGGCAGTAGCAATTGTCACCTGCTGATCTTGAACCCTCAGCAGTCCCACAACAGAAGGGTCATCTGAAAGACCAGGTAAGGTAGACAGCTGTGTAACATCCTCAGTCTCTACAGCTGCTATACCAAAAGCCCACCGATACCCTCTTGGGTCTTTGAAATACCCTTTCTTGAGGTAGTCTATGCCAAGGATGCACGGAGCATCTGGGCCAGTCACAATGGGGTGTTTCTCCCATTTATTCCCAGTTAAACTCACTTTGGCCTCCAATACAGTCAGTTCTTGAGATCCGCCTGTCACTCCAGAAATAGTGACAGATTCTGCCCCTTTATGATTCGATGGCAATAGGGTACACTGTGCACCAGTGTCCACCAGGGCTTTATACTTTTGTGGCTCTAACTTGCCAGGCCATCAAATCCATACAGTCCAATAAATTTGTTTGTCCCTTTCCTCCTCCTGGCTGGAGGCAGGGCCCCTCTAACCTTGAGCATAGTAGCTACGATTAGCAGATGGGATCCTACCTGGACCAAAGGATCACCCACCATAGGTCAGAGCAGCCTTCCTCCTGTAAGAATTTTCTTCTGTTTTACCTTGCAACTTAAGCACCCGTGCCTGTAGGGCTGAGGTAGGTACTCCATCCCACTTTCTCATGTCCTCTCCATATTCACAGAGGCAAAACCACAGGATATCTTGGAGTGGATTCTCTTTCTCTTGAGTCGGTCTTGTAGGAGGGCTTTTTTTCCTAATGGCTGCGACGTAGGTCTGTTGAGGGGAAGAGTGGGACTCTTCCTCCATCCCAGACATATTGTCGAACAGTTTCTCATTTTTCTTACCATTTTCTCGTTTTGCTCAGCCATTCTTTTGGTCATTTTCTCAAACATTTTCTCGCTTTTCTCATCCATTTTCTCGCTTTTCTCATCCATTTTCTCGGTGGTCACAGTCAGCTTTTCCACAGCTGCCACAGAGAAGGGACGAGAGAGACTGTCTTCATACTGTCGCACCTTGTTAACCACTTCACTTACAGTTGGTGTATCGGTATCAGATCCTCCCCAGACCATTGTTAACAATGTGTGGGAATACATTGATGTTGCACTCTGCACAAACTTTTTTAGCATAGATTGTTTGCATGGCATTTCATCAGGGTCTACAATGACTCACCAGTCACCATAAATCACCTCTCGCACAGCCATTTCCCACAGATACTTAATATCTTTTTCCATGTTGGTCCATTTACTTGGATGACATTTGATGTCATCCTTAAAGGGATACCTGCCCTTTACGGCTGACACCAGTCACCTCCAGAGACTGAGAGTGTTTGTCTTTCTCCCAATCCCTTTATCAATATCTCCATCCCTGGCCAGGTTTCCCAGCTGCCTAGCTTCTCTGCCCTCTAAGTCTATGGTATCAGCCCCATTGTTCCAATGTCAGAGCAACCAGGAGATGTGTCTCATCTTCATGATGACTAAAATCCTTCCTCATGTTTCCCAAATCCTTCATAGAGAAGGATTTAATGATTATCTCTGCATCTGAGTCCTCCTCCTGCATTGACGCTGCCCGAGAAGGACCCTCTCCCTGGTCTCCTTTAAAAGGACCCTTTCCTTTATCTGCTTTAGAAGGACCCACTCTTGAATCTCTATCAGAAGAACTCTCTCCCATGCTATCTGGCTTGAGCTGGTCCTTGTCATAATGGACAGGGGAACGAGCTGACCTCCTTTTCTGCTTCCTGGTCACTGGGGAAACTTGTACCGGTTCTGATGGAGTTTGAGTAGCAGCGGTACTCGTTGTCCAAGCAGCTCGAGTAGTGATGGTGGTTGTTGTCTAGGCTGGAATAGCTTGTGCCAGGGGAGTGGCTTGTGCCAGTGCAGGCAGTGGCGTGGCTTTTACTGCAGGCTGTGGAGTGGCTGGTGGGATTTGAGTAGCAGCAGCACGTTACTCAAAACCCACTCCTGCACTGATTTTTAATAAGAAACCACCCCTGCAACACATGCAGGAAAACGGAGAACAAAATAATAATTTTAAGAAAGTAACATTCATTTTTGAAACAGTCCAAAAGGTTTCCATCCCCTCGGTCTCATGGTGTCACTTTGGCATAAGCATTAAAGGGCAAAGTAAATTTTCCCCAGGTAAAATCGAAAGTGTAATTAGTAATAGAATCCATCAGATGATGCCCGAGTTATGCAGGTAGAACCATTATCCATGTAATCATATTATACATCTGCATTGCAAACCAAATCAGAATAGTATGTTGAAACCACCGCATAACAACACAAAGACCAAATAAACCATGCAACACATTCGGCAGGTTAAGCAGCGTTGCATCAATTAACTTCAAACAAAGCTATCCAAAGGTATGATATAACATTTCGCTTAAGACTGACATAGAATCATAGAATGGTTTAGGTTGGAAGGGACCTTGAAGATCATCTAGTTCCAACCCCCCTGCCATGGACAGGGACACCTCCCACTAGACCAGGTTGCTCAATGCCCCATCCAACCTGGCCTTGAACACTTCCAGGGATGGGGCATCCACTACATCCCTGGGCAATTTGTTCCAGTGCTTCACCACCCTCATAATGAAAAATTTCTTCCTGATATCTAATCTAAATCTACCCTCTTCCAGTTTGAAGCCATTCCCCCTCGTCCTATCACTACATGCCCTTGTAAAAAGTCTCTATCCATCTTTCTTGTAGGCCCCCTTCAGATACTGGAAACCTGCTATAAGGTGTCCCCGGAGTCTTCTCTTCTCCAGGCTGAACAGCCCCAACTCTTTCAGCCTGACTTCATAGGAGAGGTGCTCCAGCCCTCTGATCATCTTCATGGCCCTCCTCTGGACCCACTCCAACAGGTCCATGTCCTTCTTATGTTGAGGGCTCCAAAGCTGGACGCAGTACTCCAGGTACGGTCTCACGAGAGCAGAGTAGAGGGGCAGAATCACCTCCCTTGACCTGCTGGCCATGCTTCTTCTGATGCAGCCCAGGATACAGTTGGCCTTCTGGGCTGCGAGCGCACATTACTGGCTCATGTTGAGCTTCTCATCAACCAATACCCCCAAGTCCTTCTCCTCAGGGCTGGTCTCAACCCATTCATCCCCCAGCCTGTATTTGTGCATGGGATTGCCCCAACCCACGTGCAGGACCTTGCACTTGGCCTGGTTGAACTTCATGAGGTTGGCACGGGCCCGTCTCTCAAGCCTGTCCAGGTCCCTCTGGATGGCATCCCTCCCCTCCAGCGTGTCAACTACTCCACACAGCTTGGTGTCATCGGCAAACCTGCTGAGAGTGCACTCCATCCCAACATCCATGTCGCCAACAAAGATGTTAAACAGCACCAGTCCCAGTACTGAACCCTGAGGAACACCACTTGTCACTGCTTGACACTTGGACATTAAGCCGTTGACTGCAACTCTTTGTGTGCGACTGTCCAGCCAGTTCCTTTTCCACCAAGTGGCCCATTGGTCAAATTCATGTCTCTCCAATTTAGAGCCAGCTCACATGATGTGATCTGTCTGTTTTAATTTCTGAACAAACTGGAATTCTAACTATTCAGGCAATCTATCAGAGTCCTGCTCGAGCCCCATGTTGGTTGCCAATAAATCTGTTGTGGTTTGGGCCGGACTGGCTACTGAGTCAAATGAGAGATGCTCTCCCCCGCCTCTCTCTCCAAGGAGAGGGAGAGAGAGACTTTAGAAGGAACTAAACTACTTTAATGAAAATATTAATAAAATAATAAAAAGGAAATAATGAAATACACATAATATATACAAAACCAGTATCAAGCTCCCAGGATGACAATCATGTCACCAGCTGACACCGGGAAAGTCCCAGACTGAACTCAGCAACAGACAGGAACTGGATTCCAGATCTGGATTCAGGAATGCATGAATCGGGATCAAAGGCAGATGAACAGACAGAGTCCTCCTTGGACGCTGGCCACTAAAGGAAGAGGGCTGACCCTTTGATCCCTCAGCTTTTCTGCTTCCAACCCTCCAACAGGGCAAATAACAAACTTAGCTGGCCTTGGTTGTTATAGCAATAGGTATAAGCAAGAGCCTCTCTGCATACCATGCCTTGGCATAAATTACAGCTAATCAGGTCTTATCATTCTGAGAACGACCAGTGTGTCAACAATATGCTGTTAATTTCAGATAGTTTCAGAGAGTTCAGTTAGCAGAGACTTAGCTGCAAAGTAAAATTACTGAGCAGGAAATTGGTTCTGTTTTACCTCAAACCAGGACAACTGTGTAAGTTGTGACAAAATGCAACAACTGGATGATACAAGCAAGCTATCAGGGTAATGTCCTTTGTGCTCTTCTTGCACTTCTGCCAGTACAATAAGCCTTCAGTGTGCTGGATGCACCCACTCTGACTGAGTTAACAGTACTTTGGTTCAGGCATCACCAACAAGTAAGTGTGACTGAAATCAGCCTTTCTGTGCAAACCTTGAGAATTGTGCTAGGCCGTATCTTCTCAGGAACTAAGGAATCTAGGCCATGTCTTATCAGGAGCTAACAGTACCAGCCTGAGCTGGGACTAGACAAAACTACAACTGCTACAGCTGCACACCTGCACATACACCAAAGGGGGGGTTGACTATGCGTTAAATATTTGACGCTATAAATATCTGTAGCCCCCTTGAGTCCTTTGAGCTCTCCTGTACTGCAGCAAGCTGCATGGTGGTGATCTCCCCCTTGAGCAGGGACAGCTCTCAATACTCCTCGAGGTTGAGAGACCCCTTACCCAGCATCTGATATCTATAACGCGATAAGCGACATTTTACATTAGGCCTAAAAGTTTATTGTATGCTAGCGACATCTATATATCCAGCTATGGCTTAATTATTAGAAGTGTAGCAAGTAGTAGAGTGTTTGACCGCCATCTAATTATCATTTAAATCATCATTTAAATCACTGTTTAATTACCATTCAATTATTGCTTAATCACCATTTGATTACCATTTAATTTTCATTCAGTCAATGTTTAATCATTAATATAACCCTTTTAGTTAACCCCACAATGATAAACTTCTCAGTAATTCACTTGCGACACTCAGTTATCTGGGCTGTGGAGTTGTTGAGATAACATGAGTCAGGAAGCAGAATAATTGCATTCACAAGTAATGCACCATGAGGCCTTACCAGCTCATTTCAGTAACATCTCAGGAATCCCTGAACCTCAGAAAGCAAGTGTTACTGACCTTGCTCTTCACTCTTTCACTGTATGTTCTTAGAACATTTAAATATCATTCATAGTTTTGCTTTACCCATTTTACCCCAGCACCAGTTACTGTAGATAATTGAGAATTGACTGTACTTAACATTTAAGATGTGATGATATGACAGGCCCTTCCTGACTTAACAGGGGTTATGGGAAATTTAGTGATCCACCTTAATGCTAATCAATAGATTACACTAACCTTTAAGTAGCTCTTCTTGTTTTAAAAGTCGATAGACACATCACTCTCATAAAATGAATTCCCTAATACCTTTAGAGCACCAATAGCACACACAAATATGTGTGGCAGAAAACTGAAATCGGATGGTTTACATGGCTAAAGAATATTGTCCTCCAAGAGAAAGGAACTGAATCAATGGTGTTCAGACCAGCATATTAAATTAATTATTTTTCAGCTTACTGTATCAAACTGAAAAGTGTGGTAAACTGATTAAGTCTCAAACACCCCTCCTTCAGGAGAGCAAAGTCCCATCAGAGGGCTAGGGAGGGTGACAGCTGGGGTGGTAACAGCACCAGCTGCCTGATTTCCATCTGCTGCTGCACATCTGTTAGAGCCCTAAGTGAATCTAGCTGAAAGTCAGCTATACACAATATTTTTGTCATTTCCTGTCATGTATACACATTACTAAAAAAGCCAGTATTGTCTATAACCTGTTAGGCCTGGACCACAAATTAAAAGCTCCATGCAGAGAAATATTTGACAGAGAATCAGTTTGAGTAGAGACAAGTCTGTCAGCCCTCCCAGAACAATTCCACTATTCAGGATTTCATCAATATGTCCTTTCATAACTCCGCCCCAGCCTTCCAACTTTTTTGATTAAGTTTAGCACATTCTCACATATGCATCTAGGACCAGAAACGCTATGTACTTGAGTAATAATACTTAAAATCGATTAGTTTCCCATGCAATGTTGCCATAGACTGCCTACATTATATGCAACCATAAATGTTTTTCATCTAAGAGTTCTGCTGCTCCCCATTCTCTCATTTTGCCATCTTGCCTGTACAACCTCCTAGCACACATCCAGAGCTCCACAGATTTCTGGCTCCATAATAAAACATAGCACATAATAAAACATTACATAGATATCATTTGCTATATGCATTGTTCAGACAATACTTTTGTAATTTGTTTTCAAATTTTTCAAATTTTTTCAAATTTTTTGTTATTTTGAAACCTTAAAATTCACAGGAGTTTTGGATCAGGCAAGCTTGCTCTTGTCTTATGTTTGCAGCTTTTCCTACTCAAAGATATGCAAGCCATTGGTAGCTTTTTTTTTTATAGCCTCAAGGCTGATTCTCTTCTGATTTTGTTTATAAAGAAAACCAAACGATCTGAAAAAACATTGTCCTTAAGATTACCATTAGCTTTTTGCCTAAGTTTTAAGGTCTGACCTTAACAAGTGTGTAATCACCGTATGACACCCTCAGATGTCACATTTTTTTCATATCTAAAAACCCAATTTACCCAATTTAAGTTATCACACAATTAAAATCCCATTCTACTGTGCTAGTTCTATAGCAATAATTGCGCTTGCACACAAAATATTTTGCTATCGGTCCTCTTTAACTATCAGATACCATAACCTGGTAAGGAAAAGGAAACAGCATGGGTTCTGCCATACAGCAAAGCAACTGCTGCTATTTGCATAACCCAGAACAGCAATACAGTAGCAAAATCAATAACCCTGCATGGTTATGGGATGGATGAAGAGCCAAGTAAGAGCTTATGGGTTAGGATTGAAGAGAGGACAGGTAAAGGTGGCATTGTAGTGGGTGTCTACCATAGGCCACCTGACCAAGAAGAACAAGTGGATGAGGCTCTCTGCAGACAGACAGGAGCAGCCTTACTTTCACAGGCCCTGGTCCTCATGGGGGACTTCAACCACCTATCTGCTGGAGGGACAACACAGCAGCACATAAGCAATCCAGGAGGTTCCCGGAGAGCATCGATGACAACTTCCTGACACAAGGGTTAAAGGAGCCAATGAGGAGAGGTGGTCTGCTGGACCTCATACTCACAGACAAAGAAGGGCTCGTTTGGGATGAGAATAGAATAGAATAGAATAGAATAGAATAGAATAGAATAGAATAGAATAGAATAGAATAGAATAGAATAGAATAATTTCAGTTGGAAGGGACCTAAAATGATCATCTAGTCCAGCTGCTTAACCACTTCAGGGCTGGCAAAAAGCTAAAGGGTGTTATTAAGGGCATTATCCAAATGCCTCGAACAGTGATAGCTTGGGGCATTGACTACCTCTCTGGGAAGCCTGTTCCAGTGTTTGAACACCCTCTCGGTAAAGAAATGCTTCCTAATGTCCAGTATAAACCTCCCCTGGTGCAGTCTCGAACCATTCCCACACGTCCTATCACTGGATACCAGGGAGAAGAGCTCAACACCTCCTTCTCCACTTTCCCCCTCTACTCTGCCCTGGTGAGGCCGCATCTGGAGTACTGTGTCCAGTTCTGGGCTCCCTGGTTCAAGAAGGACAGGGAACTACTGGAGAGGGTCCAGCAAAGGGCTACTAAGATGATTAGGGGATTGGAACATCTTTCTTATGAGGAAAGGCTGAGGGACTTGGGTCTTTTTAGTCTAGAGAAAAGAAGACTGAGGGGGGAACTTATAAATACTTATAAATACTTAAGGGGAGGGTGCCAGGTGGATGGGAATAGTCTTTTTTCAGTGATGCCCAGTGATAGGACAAGAGGTAACGGGCACAAACTTGAGCATAGGAAGTTCCATCTAAACATGAAGAGGGACTTCTTTACTTTGAGGGTGGCAGAGCACTGGCACAGGCTGCCCAGAGAGGTGGTGGAGTCTCCCACACTGGAGACATTCAAAATCTGCCTGGACACCATCCTGTGCAAACTGCTATAGGTGACCCTGCTGTGGCAGGGGGGTTGGACTAGATGATCTCGAGAGGACGCTTCCAACCCTGACCAATCTGTGATTCTGTGATTCCCCGCCTCATGAAGCTGTAGAGAGCAATGAGGTCGCCCCTCAGCCTCCTTTTCTCCAAACTAGACAAACCCAGAGTCCTTAGCTGCCCCTCATAGGACATGCCTTCCAGCCCTTTCACCAGCTTTGTTTCCTTCTTCTGGATGCGTTCAAGGACTTCAATACAATTCTTAAATTGTGGGGCCCAGAACTGCACACAGTACTCAAGGTGAGGCCACACCAGTGCTAAATACAGACGGATAATCACCTCTTTTGACCATCTGGTTATGCTGTATTTGATGCACCCCAGGATGCAGTTTGCCCTCTTGGCTGCCAGGGCACACTGCTGATGCCTATTGAGTCTGCTGTCAACCAGCATCCCCATATCCCTTTCTGTAGGGCTCCTCTCCAGCCACTCCTCTCCCAATTTATACTTGTGCCTACTGTTACTCTGTCCTAGGTGCAGGATCTGGCCTTTGAACTTGTTAAATTTCATCCCATTAATCACTGCCCAATGCTCCGATCTATCCAGATCCCTCTGCAAGGCCTCTTGTCCCTCAAGAGAGTCAACAGCACCTCCTAGTTTGGTATCACAGCAAACTTGCTAATGGTGCATTCAACTCCTGCATGCAGATCGTTGATAAATATATAGAACAGAACTGCCCCTAGAATAGATCCCTGAGGAACACCACTGGTGAATGGCCGCCAGCATTATGCAGCCCCATGAAGGTCAAAGGCAGCTTTGGATGCCATGGATGCCATGGATGCCACGGATGAAAATGAACAAACCACTTCTTAGCATTGAAAAACAAGTGTGCAACTGCATAAGCAAAATAGATTTTTATATTCTGGTTGTCATGTTTATCACTTGTCATCTTATTGTTAAATTCTGTCTTATTATTTCTGGTTTCCTCCTTTGTGTTACCTTAAAAAAAAAATTATCCTCCCTGCCCAAATTTTTTTTTAAAGTACATGCCACGTTCCCAGGTGTTACAAGAAATTTAAGCATACAGATTGGTTTACTCGGGTGTTTTGACTAACAAAGGTCAAGAGGATTGGGTTATAAATACATAAATCATTAATGGTAGCATGTGTTCCTTTTATTTTGTTGCCGAGAATTGAACAGGAGAACAGAGATTAAATACCTCCCTATAGGTTGCTGTTGTTTTTTTCTTAATCACAGAATCACAGAATGGTCAGGGTTGGAAGGGACCTCTGGAGATCATCTAGTCCAACCCCCCTGCCACAGCAGGGACGCCTACAGCAGGTTGCACAGGACGGCATCCAGGCGAGTTTTGAATGTCTCCAGAGTGGGAGACTCCACAACCTCTCTGGGCAGCCTGTTCCAGTGCTCTGCCACCCTCAAAGGAAAGAAGTCCCTCCTCATGTTAAGATGGAACTTCCTATGCTCAAGTTTGTGCCCGTTACCTCTTGTCCTATCACTGAGCACCACTGAAAAAAGACTATTCCCATCCACCTGGCACCCTCCCCTTAAGTATTTATAAGTATTGATAAGTTCCCCCCTCAGTCTTCTCTTCTCCAGACTAAAAAGACCCAAGTCCCTGAGCCTTTCCTCATAAGAAAGATGTTCCAATCCCCTAATCATCTTGGTAGCCTTTTGCTGGACCCTCTCCAGTAGTTCCCTGTCCTTCTTGAACCAGGGAGCCCAGAACTGGACACAGTACTCCAGATGCGGCCTCACCGGGGCAGAGTAGAGGGGGAGGGTGACCTCCCTCGACCTGCTGGCCACACTCCTCTTGATGCACCCCAGGATGCCATTGGCCTTCTTGGCCACCAGGGCACATTGCTGGCTCATGGTCATCCTGTTGTCCACCAGGACTCCCAGGTCCCTTTCCACAGAGCTGCTCTCCAGGAGGTCAGCCCCCAACCTGTACTGATGCATGGGGTTATTCTTCTGAAAGAAGGTTTTGCTGTAAAAAGAGACAAGGTCAAGGGACTTCCACAAGAGATTCAGTTTTTGGGAATTAAGTGGCAAGATGGGCATCACCAAATCCCAATGGATATGATTAACAAAATAACAGCTATGTCCCAACCTACTAACAAAAAGGAAACACAAGCCTTTTTAGGTGTTGTGGGTGTCTGGAGAATGCATATTACTGGTTACAGTCAGATTGTGAAACCTCTCTATGAAGTGACTCGAAAGAAAAATGAGTTTATGTGGGGCCCTGAGCAACGACAAGCCTTTGAGCACATAAAACAAGAGATTGTGCATGCAGTAGCCCTTGGACCAGTCCGAACTGGACGAGACATTAAAAATGTGCTCTACACCACAGCTCGGGACGATGGCCCTACCTGGGGCCTCTGGCAGAAAGCACCACGGGAGACTCGAGGTCAACCCCTAGGATTCTGGAGTCAAGAATATAAAGGCTCCGAGGCCAACTATACTCCAACTGAGAAAGAAATCTTGGCACCATATGAAGGAGTTAGAGCTGCTTCAGAGATAATTGGTACTGAGGCACAGCTCCTCCTGGCGCCCCCATTACCAGTACTGGGCTGGATGTTCAAGGGTAAAATTCCTTCTACTCATCATACCACTGATGCTACCTGGAGTAAGTGGGTTGCCTTAATCACACAGCGAGCTCGAATAGGAAACCCAAACCGTCCAGGAATCGTAGAAGTGATCACAAATTGGCTCGAAGGCAAAGACTTTGGAATGCCACCAGAGGAGGTGGTGACACGTGCTGAAGAAGCCCCACCATATAATGAATTCTCAGATAATGAGAAACAGTATGCTCTGTTTACGGATGGATCTTGTCGTATTGTAAAAAAAAAAAAAAAAAAGTGGCCAATACTCTATCTCTATACTGACTCATGGATGGTGGCAAATGCTCTGTGGGGATGGTTAAAGCAGTGGAAGCAGAGCAACTGGCAGCGCAGAGATAAACCCATCTGGGCTGCTGAATTGTGGCAAGACATTGCTGACCGGCTAGGGAACCTAGGCGTAAAGGTACGTCATGTAGATGCCCACGTACCCATGAGTCGGGCCACTGAGGAACATCGAAACAATCAGCAAGTGGATCAGGCTGCTAAAATTTTCCAGACAGACTTGGACTGGGAACATAAAGGTGAACCTTTAAAAATTGGGACAAGCATTTAGAGCAAGCTACCTGGTTAGTTAACACCAGGGGATCCATCAGTCGAGCTGGTCCTGCTCAGTCAGACATTTTACATACTGTAGAAGGGGATAAAGTCTTTGTGGTGCATGAAAGGAATATGTTAGGGAAAAGTGGTTGGGTTTTTCCTGCTTCAGGCAAAAGCAAACCCATTCATGGGACTGTTTTTGCTCAAGGACCTGGATGTACTTGGTGGGTAATGCTGAAGAATGGAGAAGTTCAGTGTGTACCTATGGGATAATTACTGGAGGTGACTTAGAAATTAAGTTATATTCAAATTTTGAAGAAAAGTACAGCATGGATGAAACTTCCAGGGACAGAGTGCAGCTGGTGTGCAATGGACACATTTCACAAAGGTTCCCTAGGCAACCTTAGATGTTAATGACATTGGGGGAGTCCGGTGCGCTAACTCTAAGAAAAAACAGCATGGGGGATGGAGCAGAGTGGAGACACCACGGCCAAACTCTGTGATAAAATGGGAACTTGAGGGTCGAATGGAACCCTTGAAGGTCTTATGGAACTGATAAGCTGCCTAATTCTTATCCTGAGCCAACGATCTGTCATTTTTTTGACAAAATGCTATCCTTTGGGTGAACTTTGCTCATTATAATGTCATTATAATACCAAAACACACCTCCATCCCAAAAGCTACCCACCTCCAAGGTGCAACCACTCCTCACGGAGTCTGCGCTCTGAATTTTTCATAGTTTATACCTATAAAAGCAAAGCAAGAAAATTTTACACCAATCATAACAAAAGTATGTATGACTAGAGTCCCTCAAGCTCCACCTGAAAGGTAAAAAATAGTATAAAAATAGCTTAAGAGAGGAGGGATGTCAGGGAAGACACCAACGAAATCAGGGAAACACCATCGCTGACCACCCCTGACTCCTGGGATCAGTCGATGGGCTGAGCCTCTCTTCCCCCCCATAAGGACGCTTGTGGGTAAGATTCAAACACTTGGCTATACCAAGTGCTTACTCGGGAAACTTAGAAATCTCTATAGAGTTGTTTTATAACTTAGCGCATTTGTAGCCAGGCTATATTATTAACATGTTTAGTATTTGCATGTGCTTTGCAGACAGTAACTTTATCACCGGCAATCCAAAAGAACTTGTGCATCTGTTGCTTCAATAAACTACACTTTTCACCAATCTAGCCATGAGAGTTCATAGTGAACGCGACCCAACTCCTTAAGTGTGGCCATGCTAGTTCATGGAAAGCCGCTAGATCGAATTGTGTATGGTGTTATGAGTGCATCCATAATCGTGATAGTTCAATATACATACTGAACATGACCAGACTTTTAACGCCACACTGGCCATCACTCAGAATCTAAACCTAGCTACCCCCAGCCCCTCTGATACATGCTGGAATGCAAGGGGGTTTATTTTCTGCCAAATTACTTTGCCCTTTAACACCACAGTACCTCAAGGGAATTGAACCCTTGGTGAAAATACTCAATCCTGAATTGTATGATGTTGATCACTACATAATACTAACAGTGTTCAATGAGTGTTTTTCAGGATAACATAATGGTGATGAAACCTGAGCTAGCTTCATCAAGTGGCGTCCAGCAAGCTCTTCAAGATGAACATGCTACCCGTGGGCACAAACCACAATGAAATTTGTACCATCTTTCCTACACTGAGATGAGATCCTGCAATTGTGAACTAAATGGACTTAACAAACGTTTTTACATAAACATAAATCATAGATGAGTGACCTGCATGTATCCATATATCTGTGTGTGTATAGATTTGATAGATAAAAGTAATGGTAATCTGAGCAAGATGCAAATGGTATGGAATAGGGGGTGGAATGTCTTACAGAGGGCCTGCTGTAAGGTCCACTCCATTAAATTCCACCCCAAACTGTTAACAAAACATGGATGTGCTGTTTGCAAAGTAATAGTACAGTCATATCGTTTGAAATGCAGCAGTGTATATGAAATAACTCTAAATCAAGATGCAGCAGATGCTTCTTGTAAGTGGAAGCAATTAGATAGTTCAGTGGAGCTGAGAATCGCAGTACAGACAATGTTGCAGGGAGGCTCAGCACAAGGATAGAATGATTTTAAGTCTCTCATTTAGGTGGCTTCGTTGAAGGGCATGTTAGAGAAGGTCTTATACAGACCACAGCTCTCCGAAAATTACTGAAATATAGGGGTTTTTGTAATTTCCATGAAAGGGACAGGGGAAATTCAAAATTTTAGTATTTAGAAGGGTCAACATGCCTTTATTTATTTATGGGTAACTTTATTTGGGATGGCAAGTTGTGCACTCCAGAAGTTGGAGTTGGCAATACGTTGACATTGGTTATAACTGTGAGATACCATTAAACAGAGCAGAAGGAACTGTGCAGTGACCTTGCCAGATGTTCTTTGCACTCCTTTTGAAATTTCCCCATCCATAACTTAGCATGATTTTGTGCTGCTGGGAAGTTTTCCTCTTCATGCACCCCCTGTTGGAAAGAAAACCAGACCAGCGGTATTTATCCTACAAGCTGCGTGAATCATTTTCTTAAGACACATGGCCTTATACAATATAGATATTGACAGAAAGAAAATATCCACCAATGTTTACTCTGGGATAGTCTTCACCATTAGCATGTTATTCAGCACAATCACATGGAAGGAAGTATTTACACCCTCTCCCTTAAAATGTGATCCAGTTATGGAGAGAAGTGCATGTCACAGGGACAGGAGGAAGAATTTATTGCATCTAAGTTGGAAGCATTTAAATAAACATCATGAATAGCTCTGTACCCAGTGTCATATATATTTTTCTAAATGTGCAGTTTTGTATGAGTTGCTATAGAATTGTAACTTGATAAACCTTGGTAGCGCAGCTCTGGTCTTAGTGCAGAGCAAAGCAGTGCCCCCACATGCAGCGACAGAATATACACGCCACACTGGCTGGTACTAATGTGGGTATGTAAAGAGGCCCAAAGCTGCTTTTGGCCCACAGTAAATACATGGGTACAATGACTCATCTGACGTTTATCAGGTTCACCATTGCATGAGTAGATCTATAACTGAAAAATAAAAAAAAAGTTGAGATCAAAAGTTGTGCCCCCATTACCAACAAACAGATTACACAACTTGCATCGCTATGAATAATTGTCATGTGCATACTGAACACTGTTCTTGATGTGTTTTCCATTTAAAATTGATGATATTTGAGATTAGGAAGGAATGACCAAAACTCCCTGTATTGACGACCAAAGTCAATCCTACTAAGCACTGGCTTACATAAAAAGAACAGTTGTTTATTTTCTCAGAAAAAAATGTCTTTGAAGAGAAGCAAAGGCACATAGCCAGGACACAGCCACATTTCAATTTGAGTTCTTTCTAGTTAACCTAAATTTTATAGATGGTAATCAAGAGACTAGAAGTAGAGTGCTAGGGCACACACAAAGCTTCGGGTATATGTCACTCCCTATTAATGATTCATTTATTTTGATGAGGCTCTTTAGTTTGGGGTGGTTTTGTTTGTTTGTTTTGTAAATCCTATATATTTACAGCAGGCCAAAGACTTAGCAGTGCCCTGTGAGGTGTGTACTACTGCTCCTCGGATGCAAGAACCTGTTCAAGGCCAAGAGCAGCCTCTACTGAGGCTCTAGCCACCCCAGAAGCTGTTGAACTCAAACTTGGAAATTAAGATATTAATAACAATTTCTTCTTCCTCTGCTCCCCCCTTTAAATTAACTTGGAGCAAAAGTTAATTGATCAGATCTGCTACTTAAAAACCCTTCATGATAATCCATGTCACCCTGTTACTGCCCACTTTCTACACTTCCATTTTGTAGCAAGAACGTTTTTATAGCAACTAACCTAGTTGCTTCAGGACTCCGCATATTCCAGGTTCCACACTAGCAGACCCTCCTATCACTATAAATCACCTCTGCACTGCAAGTTCCCATCACCTACATATGCACTTCATAAAATGAATCAGGGTCCTCATCTGCAAAGTTCTCGGTGCCTTGAGATATCACTTAGTTGAGGTCAAACTCATCTCTCTACAGCAGCTCTTGATAGGGACTACACACCTACAAACACCCAAATTTAAGCTTTCAAAGGGCTGAACAAGTTCTCCCAAGAACAGAACCCAAACTTTGGATCTTCTTCCAGGGAAGACCTTTTTCTGTCCCATTATGGTTGTCATCACATCAAAGTGGAACACATGCCCCTTCAATAAAGCTAGACGATGCTCAGTAAAATCCCCTGCAGAGCTACATACACATTATTAATGGGAAACACATTTAAGAAAACCTCCATTTTATCTTGGACTCCTTCACAATTGAGTAGTGCAGATAGACACCTTAAAATGAGGGGCAGGGGGAAGAGCTTTCTATTGAACTAGGCAAGGATGATTTTCTCCTGCCTTTTATTCAGCACTTATACTGAGAGATTTTTAAAGGCAGGCATAATCTTCTGACACACTGATTTGAAATATCATGCAGAATGCTTATTTACTATTTCAATTACTTTAATTTCCAAATCATTCTCCATTAACATGCTTGCTCTATAAAATATAACTGAATTGGACCCCTCCTCATGTTATAGTTGAATTGAAACCAATCGAGTCCAAAATGGATTCACTAAATATTTATTAAGGTAGGAAAGCAAAAGCAGCGCTGGGCGGCTGGAGAGTCGCAGCTCCTCCAAGGCTCGAAAATTCAAGCAAGCTGAGCAGCTCCTTTTATCTTCACGGAGGTCGATTTCGACATCTTCGGTACGCCCCTCTGCTTCTTCCATTATCGTGATTTCATCAGATCTGTACTCGCTTGAGGCGGTTTCGATACAATCTATTCTTTACAGGCTTGATTGGTACACACGTTAACAATGCGGTTTAACGTTTGCTCAAGATAACATTGTGGATATATCTCTTCTTGTCAAACGGGATGTTCTCAAGACTACCACAATGGGTTCGTTACCCTCGATTAACTTGATTTGATCAGCAAATCACCCCCAGTTACTTATTACATTGTCATCCCGTATTGGGAAGTCTTCCTAGTATTCAAAGGGTTCATTGATGATAAATTCTATTTTTGTAGCTCAAAGTAGTGCAGAATGCTCCTAATAGTCTAATGTAGGAACAGGTTTCCTTCTCCAAAAGCTTTCACCCTGAGCAAAGCAAATAGTGATGGAAGAAATAGGGGAGAAGTTGGGCATTTGCAAAGGAAGGAAAGTAAGCTGATGATAGATCGTAAGTGAATCCTCACCTCCTGTGCATGTGCTAGAGTCTTCTAAACCTGTATCTGTTCTTACTTATCTCACTTACTGGAACTGTTTACCTTGCTGTCCTTTCATCCATTAGGTCAATATGTTTAATGTTTGTATTGGAGTGGTGACTGAGTCTCAAATCAGCCAGCTTTGCTAGCTGCTGGACAAATCATAGAATGGTTTGAGTCAGAAGGGACTTTTAAAGATCATCTAGTTCTAACTCCCCTGCTACTGGCAGGGACATCTTTCACGAGATCAGGTTGCTCAAAGCCCCATCCAATCTGACCTTGAATGTTTCCAGGGATGGGGTATCCACAACTTCTCTGGGCAACCTGTTCCAGTGTCTCACCACCCTCATCATAAAAAATGTCTTCCTTATGTCCAACCTAAATCTACCCTCTGTTGATGCGCAGAAACAAACTCTACAACTCACGGAGAGTTATAAAGCAGGTATGTTTATTGCAGCACTGGGTGCAAGGGGTATCTCTCCTCCGAAATTGCACTCCGTATCACAAAACAGATGCTTATTTATGATGCAGAAGCATACATCTTCATTATTAGCTTTGGAATATGCATAACTATGGTAATTATTTCTAGGAACTCATTACCATAAGTCTCCTCCTCTTCCCGCATGCGCACTGCCATCTGGTGGTCGTCTATTGGGGTCTTTTGGAGGAAGGCTCATCGTCTTCTTCACCGTGTACCTTCACCTTTGACTCAGAATGCTGAGCTCCAAACCGCAAGACCGGTTCTACCCAGATGGTTGTCCCTCACAGACAATAGGGCTCCAGTTAACAGTTCTCGTTATCTCTATGGCTCCAGATGACTCTGCTCATCTGCTCCTTCTAAGGTCGAGCTGCCCTAGTATTATCATTCAGGAGCCTCTTATCTATACGTTTTTTGCTGGCAACAGAGTTTCAGTATCTTGCTAAACTATTATGTTGTAGTACCTAACTGAATGTTTTTTTCCATATCACTGTCAGCTTACCCATAAGCTCTCAACTTGTTCATCACTATTTTTCAAAGACAGCTCTGTGCAGTCAATCCATTCTTTCACTTCTGAACAGTTTATAGCCATCAACTGCAGCACTCCAGTCGTGGTTCGTCCCACCACGTTTCAGTGATAGCAATTAGTTCATAGCTTTCTAGTTGCACAGCTTCCAACTCCTCCTGCTTGTGTGCATCAGTGTAGAGGGACTTCAGCTGGGCTATCCACCATGTCACCTGTTTGGAGGAACATGCCCTAATTCCTTTGAGGCATTTCACATGTGTTTCTCAAATGCAAGCTAATAAAGTGTGACTGAAACTCCTCAATGAGAAACATACAAGTTATAGGGGTAAACATTAAAAAGAAATTGGTAGGAAACAGTGAAGCAGTACTGACTTGCATAATTGATCACAAAATACTAGTTTCATAAATTGAACAAGTAGTTTCATGATCCTTATTAATTAGTAATCTTAGTGTCACTGAAATAAAAAATAAACTCCTTAACACCAATGTAGTATTAAGAAGCAGGCATTCTTTTTCTTGCAGCGCTGGATGCATGGGGGATCACTCTGCCCAGCGTGCATACCACAGCTTCTAGCTGGACCCTATTTATTACAATGTAGGCTTTACATATTCATGACAATTATCCATATGAAAATTATTTCATTAACCCCTCCCAGCCGAACATGTACTTTCATCCTGAGCGGTGGTCCTGAGAGTCCTTGGTGGTTTCTATTCTCTTCTTGAAAGGGCCGCCTTGTTATTCTTTGGGCGAGCTTTGTGCTCCGTCCTGCAGATTCCTTTCATATCAGTCTCGTAATTGTGCGCTTGACCTCCTAGACCGACTTGTACTCGCCTCCCGCTCCGGCCTTGAGTTACAGTCCATGCTGTCCGAGTTCTTTGCAGTTATCTCTTTTTACATTATTTCCATTCTGTCTGCAATTTAACCATTTCGGCACCTGCCTGAAAAACCCAATTTTGTAACACTAGTATTACCTACATTAAGAATGTTCAGAGTTGCTATGAATAACAAAAAACAGTTTGGAATGGATATTAAGCATGTTTCAGGATTTCAACTGGACCTTTTCTTGAAAAGCAAGATGAAATGGGAGTAATCTGCTGTAGTGATCCTGACAGAGAGACTACTGTACATCAAGGAGTTAGGGATCCACATAACAGTTAACCTGAGTAGGCCCAGGCCTGTGCTGTGTTGCAGAGCACAGCATGGCCTTCAGGCTTGTGTTGTGCTGCACAGATTCCTTGGCTGCAGGATAAACTCAGCTAGCTCATAATAACAGAGGGGCCTGCAGGCAGTTCCCACTTGGTACCAGTGATTATGCCACCTGCATGCCCTTGCCTTTATCTTAAAAGTGCAGCAAGAAGTTCTCATGAGAATGTCCTTTTTGTTTGACAACAGAAATAATGAATAGTTGTTTTCTTTTAAGCTCAAATGACCACAGTGGGGTAATCCTTTCTACAGATGGGGTCTGCATGGTGTGCTGTATATGGATCAGAGTCCTGTTCAATGCTGTACAACTCAGGGTCCCAGCATCTAAAGGGACATAAGATAATCTATATTATTGTCTCTTACAGATGGACCAGCACCTCCCAATGCAAAACATCTGCCACATATAGATTACATGCTTATAGTCAGGTAGTTAGTTTCCTCTGAATCTTCAGATATTAATTGTCATCAGAGGCAAGACAGTCAGGCTTGATTTAGTATTATACTGTGATAAGCAGCCTCTGTTAAAGCAAGCTGATGTTGTATTTTTCTCGAGAAATGCGTTTTTATATACAGTCATTGGCTTACCATCTCATCACTAGAGTTTTATACCCAAGTGACCTAAAATTATTTGAATTGAATTATGCAAGTATAAAACTAAAGTCATGTTGTTTATTTGTTCTCTCTGCACTGTATTGTTGTCTGCTTAAAAATAACCAATGAGTGTTTGTCACTCAAATACTCTCTGACCAGGTTCTTTTAAATATTCCACAAGAGGAGGGTTTAATGCTAAATTTACTTATTTGAAGATATTTGATGTTACATGGGATTTTTATTTAGAAAAGTGATACAGCAATATACAGAAATCACAACACAAGCACAATAATGCAATTGCGATATACAGTTGGATCACAATACAAACTTGATTCCTATTACCAGTCTCTATATGTGCATCATCGTGATGCTGGATCTCCCCAGTTGCTGGGAATGAATATGTGAGTTGAAGCCAGCTCAAGCCCATTGCTCTCTGCAATGGGCTGGCTCAGGAAGATAATAATTTCTATTGATTATTTTAGGAAGGCCACTTACATAACCAGTTGACCCACTCAACTGATACAGTCTTTTATCTACAACAAAGGCCACCTTCTAGTCCCCTTGGTGTTGAGATCAGTTCAGCTTCATGAACACATCATCTTTGCCTGTCTTCTCTGAGCCTTCTTCCATTGTAGGGGTTCATTGATCAGTTGCAGTGTTTAAACATAAAAGATTGATTTTGAATATTTTAATTTATGTACAGAATGACAGCTGCTTCAGTACTGCAGGTGCTGTTCGACAGTTTCCATTTCAGAACTGGAAAATGAAAGCTGAACAAGCTAAGAAAGTTGAATTCATAAGGACAGCAAAAAACCTAAAACCCCAGTAAGTTGAAATATTTAATTATAAGTGTATTTTCATGCTGTTCTGGAGGTAACATAACTCAAAGTTCAAGGTAAGAATTCATGGTAATTAGACTTTTAGGTTAAGATTTCATTTTTAGGAGTTCAGGTAGATTGTTGTAGTCATTATACTAATTCAGGATAGGCTCATGAGCTCTAAAATGGCCTGTTGTTCAAACTACCAGCATTTGGACTTCGGTGAGTCTTGTTCTTTAGTATGCTGTTGCTCAAATAGATGCACAAAAATGAAGGTTCTTGTGGTATAATTGAGTTCTGTTTTCCTGCTCAGCTGTGCTTACCTTTAAGGGCCTAAAGCCCTTAAGATTTAGATCAACAAAAGGAAAATTGCAGTAACATTACAACAGCTTTCTCAGAAAAGATTGAGAGTGCTTGTACTGGTTTTGGCTGGGATAGAGTTAAAGTTCTTCACAGTAGCTTGTATAGTGCTATGTATTGGATTTGGGATGAAAACAGTCATGTTTTAGCTATTAGCTGAGCAGTGCTTACACAGAGTCAAGGTCTCTGCTTCTCACACTGTGCTGTCAGTGAGTAGGCTGGGGGTGTACAAAAAGTTGGGAGGGGACACAGCTGGGACAGCTGACCCTAACTGAACAAAGGGATATTCCATACCATATGATGTCACGCTCAGCAATAAAAGCTGGGGGAAGAAGGAGGAAAGGGGGGATGTTTGGAGTTATGGTGTTTGTCTTCCCAAGTCACTGTTATGCATGACGAAGCCCTGCTTTCCTGGAAATTACTAAACATCTGCCTGCCAATGGGAAGTAGTGAATGAAATCCTTGTTTTGCTTTGCTTGCATGTGCAGCTTTTGCTTTACCTATTAAACTGTCTTTATCTCACTGAGGAGACCAGCTCCAGTGCAGGTAGGTCCGCACTGGGGAAGGGGATTGGAGGCGGAAAAAAAGGGATCGGAGGTGAAAAGGGCCGGCAAGGGGGTCTTTTGGGGGCCTTTCGAAGCCGGAGAAAGCGACTAGCTCGTCCTCGTACTCCTGCCGGAACCGGTAGCTTGAGGGATGGCTGCTGACGCGGCAGGAGCAGAGCCTGCAGCACGTGCGGCAGTTCAAAAAGAGCTGTGAAGCAGCAGGCAACTGAGTAAGCGGGCAGCCGGTGGGCGGCACCCAGGGCATCACCTGGGAGCACCACAGGAGGGCGGAACCCCCTGAGTGGGCAAATTGACAAGGCTAACAGGGCATAACAGGTCGCATGGAAGGGTGCTGCTACCCTACCAACTTGGTCAGGGAATCATGGTAACTACCCGGCAGAAGACTGTGGCCCCAAAGAACCGTGCACGCACCAGCTCTGATGCTGCTTCGCAGACAGAGCTGTCGCGTGAGCATGTTGCCACCCAGGCATCGGGCTGCAGGGTGTGCCCTGCTCTCACGCCAGTGTCAGAAGGTAATGGTAAGCATGCCTGTGGCAGGTGTGCCCAGGTTGAGGAGCTCCTATGCTTAGTGATGGAGCTCAGGGAGGAGGTAAGTAGGTTGAGGGACATCAGGGAATGCGAGAGGGAGATTGATGCGTGGAGTCGCACCCTGTCAACCATTACAGAAACCCAACAGGCAGCCAGAGCCACTGCTATAGAGAACTCCCACTCCTCTCCCTGATCAGCTGAACAGGGTAGCTTAAAGGAAAGGGGACAATGGCAAGATGTTCCTGCCCGATGCAACAGGCGCATCAGCCTGCCAACTACTACACCTTCTGAGGTCCCATTGCAGAACAAATACAGTGCTCTGCAAGAGGAACCGAACAACGGTGAGGATGATAATCCTCCCAGTTTGGAGGCGTCATCGAGGCCTCGTTGGACCACCCCCTGAATTAAAACTGCCTCAGCAAAAAACAAAAGATGGGTCATTGTAATAGGTGACTCAGTTCTAAAGGGCACGGAAGGCCCGATTTGTAGACCAGATCCGCTATATAGGGAGGTTTGCTGCCTCCCTGGGGCCCGAGATGATGATGTTAAGAGGAAGCTTCCTTCCCTGGTACGACAATCAGATTATTACCCCCTTTAAGTTTTTCAGATAGGAAGTGATGACATAGTGAGAAGAACGCCAAGGGCAATGAAGAAAGACTTCAGGGCCTTGGGATGACTGGTCAAGGGATCAGGAGCCCAAGTCTTGTTCTCCTCTATCCCTCCAGCTGCAGGAAATGATGAGGGGGTAAACAGGAAAAGCCAGCAGGTCAATGACTGTCTCTGAACCTGGTGCTACCAGCAAGGTTTCAGGTTCTTTGATCATGGCCTGATTTACAGAACACCAGGCCTGCTGGTAGCAGATGGGAAAAGCCTATCTCACAGGGGAAAGAGAGTTCTAGGACTAGAGTTAGCAGGGCTTATTGAGAGAGCTTTAAACTAGATTGGAAGGGGGATGGGGATGTAACTGGGCTCACCAGAGAGGCACCTGAGTGTAGTAGCTCAGCACTTGTGGGGCAGGATGCTAGTACATTTGAGAATTGGAAGGCCCACCACCTCTCTAGGGCTACACACTCATTGGCCTCTCTGAAATGCCTGTACACTAATGTGCGCAGCATGGGGAACAAACAAGTGGAGTCAGAGATCTGTGTGTGGTCACAGGGCCATGATCTCATTGCAATTACTTAGACATGGTGGGATAGCTCGCATGACTGGAAGGCTGTCATGGAGGGCTATGTTCTCTTTAGGAAAGATAGGCCAGCGAGGTGGGGGAGTTGCTCTTTATGTGAGAGAGCAACTGGAATGTATTGAGCTCTCTCTGGGGGCAGATGAAGAGCAAGTTGAGAGCTTGTGGGTAAGGATCAAGGGACAGGGTAACAGGGGAGACACTGTTGTGGGTGTTTATTACAGGCCACCTGATCAGGATGGGGAAGTTGATGAGGCCTTCTACAGACAGGTGAGAACCGCCTCACAATCACAGGCCTTGGTTCTCATGGGGGACTTCAATCACCCTGATATCTGCTGGGAAGGCTACACTGCTAGGAATGCGCAGTCCAGGAGGTTCCTCCAGTGCATTGATGATAACTTCTTGACTCAGGTGGTGGAGGAGCCCACAAGGAGAGGTGTACTACTGGACCTAGTATTGACAAACAAAGAGGGACTGGTGGAGGATGTTAAGGTTGGGGGCAGACTTGGCTGCAGTGATCATGAGAAGGCAGAGTTCAGGATTAAGTGCAGTATGTACAAAATGACAAGTAGGGTTGAAACTTTAGACTTCAGGAGGGCTAACTTTGATCTCTGCAAGGAATTGCTGGGAGAAATCCCATGGGAGAGGGCTCTAGAGGGTAAGGGGGCTCAAGAGAGCTGGCTGATATTCAAGCACCACCTCCTCCAAACTCAGGACAGGTGCATCCTGAAGAGCAAGAAATCGGGCAAGGGAAGCAGGAGACCTGCATGGCTGAGCAGGGTTCTTCTGAAAAAGCTCAGGTGGAAGAAGGGGGTTTACAGGATGTGGAAGAAGGGGCTGACAGCTTGGGATGAGTACAAGAATGCTGTCAGGGTATGCAGGGATGAAACGGGAAAAGCCAAGGCAGCCTTCGAATTGAACCTGGTGAGGGATGTCAAGGCCAATAGGAAGGGTTTTTTTAAGTATATAGGAGGCAAAAGGAAAACCAGGGAAAATGTGGGCCCCCTCTTGAACGAGACAGTTGCTGTGGTGACGGATGATGCAGAGAAGGCAGAGTTGCTGAATGCCTTCTTTGCTTCTGTCTTCACTGCTCGGGCCAGCCCTCGGGAGTCCCAGACTTTGCAAGTAACAGAGAAAGTCTGGAGGAAGCATGACTTTCCCCTGGTCAAAGAAGAAAAAGTTAGGGATCAGTTATGCAAACTGGATATCCACAAGTCCATGGGGCCTGATGGGATGCACCTGCAAGTGCTGAGGGAGTGAGCGGAAGTCACTGCTGGGTCACTCCATCATCTTTGAAAGGTCCTGGAGAACAGGTGAGGTGCCTGAGGACTGGAGGAAAGCCAATGTCACTCCAGTCTTCAAAAATGTGCAAGAAGGATGACCCGGGAAACTACAGGCCGGTCAGCCTCACCTCCATCCCTGGAAAGATGATGGAACAGCTCATTCTGGGCGTCATCTCCAAGCATCTGGAGGAAAAGAAAGTTATCAGAAGTAATCAACATGGATTCACCAAGGGGAAGTCATGTCTGACTAATCTGATAGCCTTCTATGATGGCGTGACTGGCTGGGTGGATGAGGGGAGAGCCATGGATGTTGTCTCCCTTGACTTCAGCAAGGCTTTCGACACTGTCTCCCACATCATCCTCACAGGCAAGCTTAGGAAGTGTGGGTTAGATGAATGGACAGTGGGGTGGATTGAACAGTGGTTGACAGATAGAGCTCAGAGGGTTGTGGTTAGTGGTGCAGAGTACAGTTGGAGGCCAGTAACAAGTGGTGTCCCTCAGGGGTCAGTACTGGGTCCAGTCCTGTTCCATATCTTCATCAATGACCTGGAGGAAGGAATAGAGTGTACCATCAGCAAGTTTGCTGATGATACAAAACTGGGAGGGGTGGCTGACATGCCAGAAGGCTGTGCCGCCATACAGTGTGAAAAGGACAGGCTGGAGAGTTGGGCAGAAAAAAACCTGATGAGGTTCAATAAAGGCAAGTGTAGGGTACTGCATCTGGGGAGGAATAACCCCATGCATCAGTACAGGTTGGGGGCTGACCTCCTGGAGAGCAGCTCTGTGGAAAGGGACCTGGGAGTCCTGGTGGACAACAGGATGACCATGAGCCAGCAATGTGCCCTGGTGGCCAAGAAGGCCAATGGCATCCTGGGGTGCATCAAGAAGAGTGTGGCCAGCAGGTCGAGGGAGGTCATCCTCCCCCTCTACTCTGCCCTGGTGAAGCCGCATCTGGAGTACTGTGTCCAGTTCTGGGCTCCCTGGTTCGAGAAGGACAGGGGACTGCTGGAGAGGGTCCAGCAAAGGGCTACAAAGATGATTAGGGGACTGGAACATCTTTCTTATGAGGAAAGGCTCAGGGACTTGGGACTTTTTAGTCTAGAAAAAAGACTGAGGGGGGATCTTATAAATACTTATAAATACTTAAGGGGAGGGTGCCAGGTAGATGAGAATAGCCTTTTTTCAGTTGTGCCCAGTGATAGGACTAGAAGTAACGGGCACAACCTTGAGCACAGGAAGTTCCATCTTAACATGAGGAGGAACTTCTTTTCTTTGAGGGTGGCGGAGCACTGGAACAGGCTGCCCAGAGAGGTTGTGGAGTCTCCCACACTGGAGACATTCAAAACCCGACTGGATGCTGTCCTGTGCAACGTGCTGTAGGTGACCCTGCTGTGCCAGGGGGGTTGGACTAGATGATCTCCAGTGGTCCCTTCCAACCCTGACCATTCTGTGATCTCAACCCATGAGTTTTCTCACTTTTAACTTTTCAATTCTTTTCCCCATCCCACTGTGGGGAAGTGAGCAAGCAGCTGTGTGGTGATTAGCTGCCTTCTGGGGTTAAACCACAACAGTCCTTCATCTGCTACCTGGATGCAGGTAGCATTTTAACCCCAGCAGTTTGTTCTTTAGTTTTTGTACTCTTAAGGCTTCTAGTGCACAGTGTGAGGAGACTTGGCAGTTCTGGGCAGTGAATTCCAGTGGACAGCAAAACATTTAAACTCTGAAGGCATCTCTGTATCATGTAGTGGATTGAATAGTTTGCTGCAGAACACAAGTTGCTGATGAGAGAGTTTTATAGGTTGTCAGTAATGCTGCTTAACATACCTGATATTCCTGTACTGTGTGGCACCAGTGCCCTACTGCTCTGATTTTTAATGTGGTAGTACCAAATTACAGAGATATGCTCAAAACTGCAGCATTTACAGTCCCTTTGCATCTGCTGTCCCATAGGTCAAACCCTAGGATACTGCCTAGTGAGAGAAAAAGCAAATATTACTCTGAGTCAAGTTTTAAAGCTTCTGACTTTAAAAAGAAGCAAAAGTTACCTATATATATCTGTACTATACATAAATTATTGTCAGTAAGTAAGGTAGTAGCTGTAGTACCTTGAGTTACTTTAATGTTAATGAACTTGAATTTTAATCTTTGGTTGCAGCAGTACTGTGAGTGTAACATTGAACATACTTCTTTGTGCTGGACCTCCATCTATGTATGCAATTGCATTAATACAGCCTGTCTCCTTTGCTGTGCTTTCCAATGAAAATTCTTATGAAGTTCCCTGATAGTTAGCATACAAATAAGATTTCAGGCAGTTTCAATGTGTGAACCACGTTATGAAAATTCACTTCCCTAACTATTCTATCAACCAGTTTTTATGGTATGTTAATATATAGATTGGTTCACATTATTCACTGTAATGTAATGAGGTAATGGAATTTTACAGGAGACTTTGGTATTGTTCATGCTTAACTAAAACAAACTAAAGGACAGCCCAGCCCTGGAGATAAGGACTTTGCTTGGAAGCTTAGAGCTGTCCATGAAGGAAAATGGATACCCCTGGACAACCAAGATAATGTCAGCATCCTAGCCCCTCTAACACATCTTTGAAACCCTCCCAGCATCATCTGGTGTCACAGCTAAGTAACTGTAGCAAGACTGACTCCGGGGACATCTGGATCAATAGACAAGAAGCAAGAATGCTACAAAAAAAATAGTTGCTTTGCAAAATTTTACTATGATTAGTAATGGATAGAATCACAGAATCAAAGAATGGGTTAGGTTGGAAAGGACCTTGAAGATCATCAATTTCCAACCCCCCTGCCATAGGCAGGGACACCTCCCACTAGACCAGGTTGCCCAAGGCCACGTCCAGCCTGGCCTTGAACACCTCCAGGGACGGGGCTTCAACAACCTCTCTGGGCAACCTGTTCCAGTGCCTCACCACCCTTAAAGTGGAAAACTTCTTCCTAATGTTTAATCTAAACCTGCCCTCTTCCAGCTTAAAGCCATTCCCCCTCGTCCTATCACTACATGCCCTAGTAAAAAGTCCTTCCCCAGCTCTCCTGTAGGCCCCCTTTAGGTACTGAAAGGCCGCAATAAGGTCTCCCCGGAGTCTTCTCTTCTCCAGGCTGAACAGCCCCAACTCTCTCAGCCTCTCCTCATAGGAGAGGTGCTCCATCCCTCGGATCATCCTCATGGCCCTCCTCTGGACACGCTCCAGCAGGTCCATGTCCTTCTTACATTGGGGACTCCAGAGCTGGATGCAGTACTCCAGGTGGGGTCTCACGAGGGCGGAGTAGAGGGGCAGAATCACCTCCCTTGACCTGCTGGCCACACTTCTTTTGATGCAGCCCAGGATACGGTTGGCCCTCTGGGCTGCGATCACACATTGCTTGCTCATGTCGAGCTTCTCATCAATCATCACCCCCAGGTCCTTCTCCTCAGGGCTGCTCTCCAGCCATTCTCCGCCGAGCCTGTATATGTGCTTGGGATTGCCCCGACCCAGATGTAGGACCTTGCACTTGGCCTTGTTGAACTGCATGAGGTTGGCTTGGGCCCAACTCTCCAGCCTGTCCAGGTCCCTCTGGATGGCATCCCTCCCCTCCAGCATGTCTACCTCGCTAAACAGCTTGGTATCATCAGCAAACTTGCTGAGGGTGCACTCTACCCCATCGTCCATGTCGCTGACAAAGATGTTGAACAGTACAGGTCCCAGTACCGACCCCTGAGGAACGCCACTCGTCACTGCTTTCCACTTGGACACCGAGCCGTTGACCGCAACTCTTTGAGTGCGACCGTCCAGCCAGTTCTTTATCCACCGAGTGGTCCATTTGTCGAATCCATGTCTCTTCAATTTAGAGACCAGGATATCGTGTGGGACAGCGTCAAACTCTGCACAAGTCCAAGTAGATGACATCAGCAGATCTTCCCTTGTCCAGCGCTGCTGTAACCCCTTCGTAGAAGGCCACCAAATTTGTCAGGCATGACTTGCCCTTGGTGAAGCCATGTTGGCTCTCGCCAATCACCTCCTTGTTTTCTATGTGCCTCAGCAGAGTTTTCAGGAGGATCTGCTCCATGATCTTGCCAGGCACAGAGGTGAGACTGACTGGCCTGTAGTTCCCCGGGTCTTCCTTGTTTCCCTTTTTGAAAATAGGGGTTATGTTTCCCCTTTTCCAGTCGGCAGGAACCTCACCAGACTGCCACGACTTCTCAAATATGATGGCTAGTGGCTTAGCGACTTGATCTGCCAGTTCCTTCAGGACCCGCGGGTGTATCTCATCAGGTCCCATGGACTTGTGCACCTTCAGGTTCCTCAGGTGGTCTCTCACTTGATCTTCATCTACAGTGGGCAGTGCTCCATTTTCCCAATCCTCTCCTTTGCAATCTGCGTCTTGGGCAGTGCGGCTGCTGTCCTTGTCCGTGAATCCTGAGACAAAAAAGTCATTGAGTACCTCAGCTCTGTTGCTGTCCCGGGTAACCAGTTCTTGCGTATCCTTCCGGAGAGGGCCTACATTTTCCCTAGTCTTTCTTTTCTCACTGACATACCTATAGAAGGATTTTTTGTTTGTCTTAATGTCCCTGGCCAGATTTAGTTCTAACTGGGGTTTAGCTTTTTTTTTTTGGTAGTGCATGTGTTAGTGATTAGTCAAATCATGTTGTACCTGAATGTTTGAAGAGTATAAGAACCCTGTATAAAACCACATTTGGGGTGCCCCAATTTGGCTGGGACACCTCATGCACATGAATAAATATTTACCCTTGTAATTCTATACTTTGCATTCTGGCTTCTCTCCTCAGTCTGCATGGGCCAGTTGCGAATTTTTGTGGCAAGGGTATTGGAGCTCCCATTCCTCCCCCACAGGCACAGCAAGGCACTGGAGCCCCCACACCAGCCCCTCACCCTGGCCTACATCACGGGTGTGCAGGGAAGGTCTGCCTACAAGCTGCAGGCACTGCAGGCCTTTATGGCCACCTCTTCCACTAAATGAAGGAGCATCTAATTACCCCCTTTAATTCAGCAGTAAACCGATGTATTTCTGAGGAGGAAACACCCATTTTTCTTTCTCCAGACTGGGCAGTTTTTGCATCCCTCTGCAAGGGATGGGTTTATTGCCTGGAGCTGCTAAGCAGATCCACACACGACCAGCTGTGAGGGTTTTCCTCCTGCAGCCCTGTGGGGTTTTGCTGCTCTCCATGGAAGCGCCCCTCCCCCGGTGCCGTGCGCCCCCGCTGTCCCCTCAGCCCTGTGACACCCCTCCTCGCCGGTGCACGCTCCGGTGTAGCGCTGCTCCACCCTTTGTTTTATTCTAGAGAAAGGAAAATAAGGCACGGGCTGGGGAAAAGGAAACCCCCTACCTGGTCCCCACGCACCACAGCTAACCAAAACCTCCTCCTCCCTGCGTTCTGTCATCCCACACGCGCTATAGCGGAGGGCGGTGCGGGGGGGGGTAGGGGGGGTCGCACGCACCCCCCCCCTAGCGGTCAGCTACCGCATCGCCACCGCCCGCCAGCACCGCCCCGCTCTCAGTGTACCTTGAGCAGCGGCGTAGTCCCACCCTCTGCCTTGCTCCGACTGGCTGGCGGCGCTCAGGCGTGTTTCTCATTGGGCCTGACGGCGGCCGGGATATGCTTGGTAGGTTCTGCTGTGCTTGGGCGCCGAGCTAGTCGTGGAGGTTAGTCGCTGTGGGGACTGGTCTGTTATAGAGGAGGTGGACGGAGTACGGGAGGTGGCGGGCGCTTTCGTGTGAGGGTGGCTTCGGCGGGAGAAAGCTGGTGGTGTCCTGGGAAGGTAGCCCGCACCCTTGGGTCCTTCCTCACCGATATGTTCCCGTGGGCAGCAGCGGTGGTGCTGCTGCTGCCTCTCCGGTTCCGGGCAGGCGGTGGAGGCCTCCCTGTCGCAGCGGTCGTGTGGGGAGCTCCTGAGGGAGCTGGGAAGGGGTTTTTGGGGACCTTGGGGTGGTATAGGGGCTTGCCCAGAGGTGGGAGTCGAGTGGTTGTTAGACTAGGGATGGAGAAGAGGGGATCGATCTGAAGGGAGGCATCGGGGATGATCCTGGGGGTGTAGGCAGCTTTGGGGTGGGAGGCAAATATAGTGTCATCTTGAAGGAGGAGATTTGTAGGTCGGGGGACACACGCACCTTTGGGCAGGCTGAGGGTGGTTGTGGTGAAAGGGCAAGTTCAGGGGTTTGGTGGTGTCTGATACTAAATCTAACGACTGTGGCAAGGATGTGTTTTTGTCTTTCCAGTCACGCTCTGAATTTGCTCCCTTGCCAGTAGGGTGGAGGTAGCACGGGGATGCATGTGTCTGTGAGCGTGGGGCTCTGCAGAGGACCTGAGGGGATGGGGGGGGGGGGGGGGGGGGGGCGGCTGTGCTTAAAAGCAGAAATTGATACAAGTGTACGGTTTGTTATGTTGTGAGGGGAAAGTGTTTTCCTGCAAATGGTATGGATAACGTGCTGCTAGGATCCAGCTTTCTGTTCAACATCTTTCCTTAAGGGGCACTGTGCAGTCCAGGGAAGTCCTACGGAAGGCAGCTGGATGTTGGTGCACCACAACCAGTGGTTTGTTTGAGTATAGCCGTAGAAAAATGTAATTGTATATACTTATTTGAGAAGTAGAAGGTTAAAACATTCAGAATTCTTTTCTTTTGCAGAGTTATCAAGTGCAGCCTGTGCTTTGTCAGGACCTCGTTCAGAGTCTCCATGTTGTCCCATCTACCTGATTTGAGAAAAAGTTTGGGATGCTCTGTTTGGGCTGTGTGTTTCTAATAAGCTTTTGTTTGTGACTCTGAAAAAGGCAGGTGTGTATCATTCAAGAAATAGAGGTACAGACTAAATGGATCTAAAGACAGCAGTGTTCAATGCAGCTTGTGATGGCAAGCTGCAGCTCCTTTCCAAGTTACTGGCAAGCAAAACCAGAGAAGAGGTGGTCTTACTAATGTCAGAAAAAACCAATGGTGCCACACCGCTTCTGATGGCAGCCCGTTATGGGCACGTTGACATGGTGGAATACTTGTTGGACTATTGCTCTGCTTCTATAGAAATTGGTGGTTCAGTTAATTTTGATGGTGAGACCATTGAGGGAGCTCCGCCATTATGGGCAGCATCAGCTGCTGGCCATTTGAAGGTGGTTCAGTGTCTGTTAGATCATGGTGCATCTGTTAACAACACAACTCTAACAAATTCAACTCCGCTTAGAGCTGCCTGTTTTGATGGTCACCTGGAAATAGTAAAATATCTTGTGGAGCACAAAGCAGACTTGGAAGTATCAAACCGTCATGGGCATACATGCTTGATGATCTCATGTTACAAAGGCCATAAAGAAATTGCTCAGTATTTACTTGAAAAAGGAGCTGATGTTAACAGAAAAAGTGTTAAAGGTAAGTTCATAGTTTCATTTTTCCTTGTAGTAAATAGGGGTGAAGTTACTCGTGTTCTTTAGGAGACTGACATACAAAAATATTCCTCTAGTCTCATAATGTGAATGTTTTTTCCAGTAAGAGATGAAGTGTATGTAGCTATGTTTTTACAAGTTTTTTCAGCATACTCCTTTAATACTAGCTATAAAATGGAATTCTAAATTGATACATTTTAATCTAAAGACTTTGCATCTATGCATGTGCAAAAAGCTAATCAACTTTTGCCGAGAACTCCTATTTGTAGCAGGTTTGTGTAGTAATAAATATATGAGCATATATTGTGTAAAATTTAGGATGTTTTTCATACTGTTTCTTAACAAACTAAATATGCTATACATAAAATTCACCTGTGCCACTAAGACTAGAATAGGGAAAGATGCATAAAGGAGAAGAATTCTTTTCTACATTGGAAATGAATAATCACTTTGCTCCTCTCCCTCAAATTCTTGAATCCTTTTGGACCTTTTTCAATGTTAGTAAACAAAAATGTATTTTAGAATTAAGGAAATGAAACTTTTGTGTGACTGTGATCACAACAGAAAGAATTCCAGTTGTGCACAGATCATGAAGGACATCTGTTTGCCTCTGTTTACAATTATCCTGACACATTGTTCAAAGTGAAAACTTATGTCCTTTTTGCTGTGATCATATTTATGTGGACCTCTTATTCTAATTGCTGGCTTTTGTTACATCTCAAACTTGTGAATATGATATTGGCCTAAAAAGCATATTGATTATTGTAGGTTATGGTTAACTTTTTAGCTCATTGAGCCAGGATTGTGTCTCAGCAGCTTATTTTTTTTTATATGTGTTTATTAATAATAAATCTGCTAATAAATCTTTCTGTAGCATAATACTTCAGTTGCCATTTTCTGGCTAATTAAAATTTTAACAGTATAATATACTTCAAGTATATTTTGACAGAAAAACCTGTAGTGCCTAGCTTACTGCACAATATTGTTAAATGCCAAATATGAGAATAATTTATTTGAAAAAGCTGTTCAGTGAAATCTGCCTTTTTTTCTGCAAGTCATGGAGTTACATGGGTTTAATATAAAGAAAGCTAAACTAAAAATTTGTCATAGAGGTGGGCAGAGCAAAGTAAATCTTTATAATATTTTAAGGTTGCCTATGAATCACGGACTTGTGATAGGATAAAAATGTCATGTTTCTGGACTGCGTTCTCAGAATAACAAGCTAAATATAAAATATACATTATTTTTAGTTTAAAACTCATCCCTTCATATGTGTTATGGGTTTACGCACACTGGCCACTGTAACAGGGTCTGACCCTAGGATCCCGCTGAGAACGCAATGTCCGAGTGAAGGTTTCCAATTAGTTTTTTATTAGTTCTTAGGTTACAGCTTGAGCTGGGTGCCTCTGGAGAGGGACCCCTACACCAATTCACACCTCTCAATTATACCCATACCACCCATCACCTGATCCCCAAGTCCAATCACTTCATTCTGGTTTGTGGTCTCTTGATTTCTTATTGGTTTTTACTGTCGCTGGGCTGGCCACCTTCTGAAGTTACTTCATTCCCTTGGAATTGTCTCTTTGGTCCTTATCTTCTTCATTCCTCTTGTATCTGCTGGATTCAGCTAGTTCTTTGTTAGCAGCATTAGCTTTATCAAAAAGTTTACTCTCGGTCAGCTCTTGCAGCCGAAGGCTTCCAACTACCTTAGCTGCTAATGCTAAACCGCTAATGTGAAATAAGACTATTCAGAGAGGAATATAGTTAAGTTTCTTCTATAAAAATATGGTCGGTATGAACAGAGCAGAGCTGCTAAATATCTGATGCAACAGGAAAAAAATAATGTGTGGATCTCTTATTCCTCGTTTTTGTGTCAGTGGAGTAGGCTTTAATTTGCTCATCCTTATTCACTTTACTAGTGCATTAATTTTATTTTTATTTATTGTTTAAATGACTAAATGGCAGCTGTGCACTCCTGAGGATTTTCTCACTGCTCTCTTTATTTTATTTATTTATTTATTTATTTTTTAAATCTTCACTCCTTCCGCTCTCTGTTTCCTTCAGTTTGTGTGATTTACAGGCGGCAGGGAAGGAATTTTTCTACAGACTTGGCATACCTAGATGTAGGGGGATTATATGGATGCACACTCTTTGCTATGTGACCAGTGTGGTTTAGTATAAATGAAAAATAATTAATCTTCCCTTGCAGTAAACATCAAGGAAACTGACAGATTTGTTCTCTTCTGAGTTTTGGGGTTGTTTTTTTGGTCTTGTCTGCTTGCCAAGATTTATTTTGGAAAAAGCAAGAAAAAAAATTTCCAAACAATTCCAAATGCTCTTTTTATCCCTTGTGAATAAAGCCCTTGTTCTAAAAGTGTTCTGTGTTGGTTTGGTTTGGTGTTTTTTTTTTCCTTTTTTTGATGTGTTATGTTTTGATGAACCCACAAAAATTTATTGTCGTTTAGACAATTATTCTATCACCCGATGATCCCTCCCCACCTGGGAAGGGGAATCGGGAAAAACAAGGAAACCCACAGGTTGAAATATAAACAGATTTAATAGAATAAGACTAAATAATTAACATTGATAATACTAAAGAACCACTATTGATCCCGGTACCAATATAAAATATACAAGGATTATACTCAGCCAATTCTATCAGTAGGAAGCTGTGCACTCCCAGCAGTGGACAGCAAATGTCAGACACTGCAAGTGCTACGGCTTTGGGAGGAAGGGAAGGCCTCGGGTCCCTCACCAGGGCAAGAAGTTCTCAGGATGGCAGCCATCAAGGGAGAGAGAGAACTTCACAGCAAACTTTCTAATTTATAGTGAATGTGACGTTGATGGTATGAAATAATCCTGTTGGCCAGCTTGGGTCAAGTGCCTGGGTCTCGCTCCTCCTCATCCTGGCAAGCTTGAAACCACTGAGACCTTGAAACCCACATACTATAGCTGACTATAAAGTAAATTAGAGTCTTCTAAAAGTGCAGTCTTCCCAAGTGTTAGAAGAGACCTTACTGAAAAGTAAAATTACTGAAAGAGAAATTAGTCCTGTGTCGCTCAAACAAGGACAGGATGGTAATACATAATGCTCTGCACTGCAATTTGTAGATATTCTGTGTGGAATGCTATGTGAAACTGAACTTCAGTACAAATGTCTATAAAATGATGAAAGAAGGTACAGTTTAAAGGGATAAATTATTGAATTTCAGGTGCAAAAAATAGTTCCTGTTGAAATTAAAAACATTTTCCCTTATAGACAGACTTTTTTGGATAATTGTGCTTGTGCTTCTCCTGCAGACTTGGAATGCTCCTCCAGTCTCCTTTTCCAGGAATCTGGGAAGGGGGAGGTAAGAAGGGAGGAACTTAAGAAAGGGTAAAGGTTCTTGCAGCTCTCTGTAGTAGAGCAGCTTATTTTCTCTTAGAAGTTATGTGGATTTGTTTATCTTTACTTCTTGGGGAAGTAAGAAGGGGGGTTAGTAGATCTGCCACTATGAACCTCCAGAGGGCAGACTTTGACCTGTTTAAGAGACTGGTTGACAGAGTTTCTTGGGAGGCAGTCCTGAAGAGCAAATGAGCCCAGGAAGGCTGGTCATTCTTCAAGAAGGAAGTCTTTAAGGCGCAGGAGCTGACCATCCCCATCTGCTGTAAGATAAGCCGGTGGGGAAGAGGACCGGCCTGGCTAAACTAAGAGCTTTGGCTGGAACTCAGGAAGAAAAGGAAAGTTTATGGCTTATGGAAGAAGGGGCAGGCCACTCAGGAAGACTACAAAGATTGCGTGAGGCTATGCAGGGAGAAAATTAGAAGGGCCAAAGCCCAACTAGAACTTAATCTGTACACTGCTGTAAAAGACAATAGAAAATGTTTCTATTAATACATGAGCAACAAAAGGAAAGCTAAGGAGAAGCTCCATCCTTTACTGGATGCGGAGGGAAACATAGTGACAAAGGATGAGGAAAAGGCTGAGGTACCTAATGCCTTCTTTGCCTCAGTCTTTAATAGTAAGACCAGTTGTTCTCGGGGTACCCAGCCCCCTGAAGTGAATGATGGGGGTGGGGAGCAGAATGAAGCCCCCATAATGGAAGAGGGAATGGTTAGTGACCTGCTGCACCACATAGACATACACATGGCTATGAGGCCAGATGGGATCCACCCAAAGGTACTGAGGGAGCTGGCAAAGTGTTCAACAAGCCGCTTGCCGTCATTTATAAGCAGTCCTGGCTAACTTGGGAGGTCCCAGTTGACTGGAGGCTAGTAAATGTGACACCCATCTACCAGAAGGGGTGGAAGGAGGATCTGGGGAACTACAGGCCTGTCAGTCTGACCTCAGTGCTGGGGAAGGTTATGGAGCAGATCATCTTGAGTGCCATCAAGCGACACGTACAAGACATCCAGGTGATCAGGCCCAGTGAGCATGGGTTCATGAAAGGCAGGTCCTGCTTAACGAACCTGATCTCCTTCTATGACAAGGTGACAAGCTTAGTGGATGAGGGAAAAGCTGTGGATGTTGTTTACCTAGATGTTAGTAAAGCCTTTGACACCCTTTCCCACAGCATTCTCCTGGAGAAACTGGCTGCTCATGGCTTGGATGGGCATACTCTTTGCTGGGTAAAAACCTGGCTGGATGTCTGGGCCCGAAGAGTTGTGATGAATGGAGTTAAATCCAGTTGGCATCCAGTCACAAGTGGTGTTCCCCAGGGCTTGGTATTTGGGCCTGTTCTCTTTAATATCTTTACCAATGATCTGGATGAGGGGATCGAGTGCACCCTCAGTAAGTTTGCAGGCAACACCAACTTTGGTGGTAGTGTTGATCTGCTTGAGGGTAGAAAGGCTTTACAGAAGGATCTGGACAGGCTGGTTCGATGGGCTGAGGCCAATGGTATGAGGTTCAACAAGGCCAAGTGCTGGGTCCTGCACTTGGGTCACAACAACTCCATCCAGTGCTACAGGCTTGGGGCAGAGTGGCTGGAAAGCTGCCCAGCAGAAAAGGACCTGGGGGTGTTGGTGGACAGCCGGCTGAACATGAGCTGGCAGTGTGCCTGGGTGGCCAAGAAGGCCAGTAGTATCCAGGCTTGTATCAGTAGTGTGGCCAGCAGGACTAGGGAAGTGATCGTGCCCCTGCATTCGGCGCTGGTGAGGCTGCACTTTGAGTACTGTGTTCAGTTTTGGGCCCCTCACTACAAGAAAGACATTGAGGTGCTGGAGTGTGTCCAGAGAAGGGCAACAAAGCTGGAAAAGGCTCTAGAGCACGTCTTATGAGGAGTGGCTGAGGGAACTGGGGTTGCTTAGCCTGGAGAAGAGGAGGCTGAGGGGAGACCTTATCGCTCTCTACAACTATCTGAAAGGAGGTTGTAGCAAGGTGCGTGTCGGTCTCTTCTCCCAAGTAACAGGTGATAGGACATGAGGAAATGGCCTCAAGTTACACCGGGGAGGTTTAGATTGGATATTAGGAAAAATGTTTTCACAGAAAGGGTTGTCAAGCGTTGGAACAGGCTGCCCAGGGAAGTGGTGGAGTCACCATCCCTGGAGGTATTTAATAGACATGTAGATGTAGTGCTGAGGGACATGGTTTAGTGGTGGTTTTGGCAGTGTTAGGTTAACGGTTGGACTTGATAATCTTAAAGGTCTCTTCCAACCAAAACGATTCTATGATTCAGGCTGTTGAGAGTCAAGTATTTTCTATATGTCAGTCTTTGGCCTGTGTAAAATAAAGTTAATATTTCAATGCAGTTTATGTATAGCTCCCTTGTCATCTGATAAGAGGTCACAGAGCAGGGTCTATGGGGAGTTCATTTCTAGCCATCCAGGTGGCTTGAAGCATAAGTTGGAATATTCTCTTGGAAATGTTTAAACAACTTTTTCAATTTTGATGTTTTGAACCTCTTGGGAAATGAACACTGAAAGACCTATTCTGCAGTGCTCCACTACCTTGTGTGGAGCTCAGGTTGAAAATCTCTTCCTAGCTGAGGGCTTTATGATGACACATAAAATGCATCCCATGTCTTTTTTTCAGTGTCTGTACTATAAACCAAATTATCTTTGTTCTTAAACTGTCAGCAACAATGCCAAGATTCAACAAGACATGAAAGCTGAACTAAGAGTTAGATGATAGTGGTATCAATTTAGGGTTTTTTTCTTATTATTTTTTTAAAGCCAAGTTAGTTGAACTTATGTGTTCAGTTTGTGTCCATGGGGAATTTGTGCTGGTTAAAATCACTCAGACTCTAAACCAGTTTTCTACCATTGCAAAATAGGCCTTCTCTAGATAGCTGTCTTGATTTTGTCCAAAACATGACTGAAGCATGCCAACAGGACTATATGCAAAAGCTTACTTTGATGTTTCTTTGTAGGCCCAACTTTGTAGAAATTAGGGAGCCATAGGTTAAATTGGATTGATATCACCCAGTGTAAACCAAAGATTTGAATGAGCTTCTTAAGTCACTGTAATTCTATTAGAATCATAGAATCATTTAGGTTGGAAAAGATATTTAAGATCATTAAGTCCAACTGTAAACCTAACACTGCCAAGTCCACCACTAAACCATGTCCCTAAGTGTCACATCTACATGTATTTTAAACATTGTTGAAATAAATTTTAAATATTTTTGGAAAAACCCCAACAAAGGTGAAAATGCTTTAGGATAAAGTTGTTTTATTCTGTGAATCAGTTGACGCTTACCCAGAATGAGTCACTTCTTTAATTGAAATAAACGTTTATACTGGGATTTGTATCCAGTTGCTAAATCACAGTGAAATCACACCTTGTGACAAAATGAGAGTCTGTCTTGCAAAACTGTTTGAGATGGAAGTGCAGGCTTTTTTGTACACTGCAATAAATGCATTCCAGAATTCTCTGCAAGCATCTGTGTTTCTGGATAGTGCTGAATTACTGGTGAATACTTTAAACTTACATGATGTGTTCTGTTCTTTATGTTTTTTGTTGTTGTTTTTGACAAGTTCAGGGAAATGATGTAAAGTAGAAAATGCAATCTATGCTTTTAAAGAGCAGCAGAAGCAAATTTTTTAGCTGAAGCATGTATAAACATACAAAGTGCTTTCATATGACTTAAAATAGTTAGACAATTAAAACTTAACAGTATTCATCTAAACTATTCTCTTGATTTTTCTTTTTTGCTGTGGTATGTAAATCAAGACTCAAACCATCAAGATATTAATCATGATAAACAGCTGTCGTGGTTTGGGCTGGACTGGCCACTGAGATACTCTCCCTCACCTTTCTCTCCAAGGACAGGGGGGAGAGAGAGACTTATGCGTTTAGAAGAAAGCTAAACTAATTTAATGAAATATTAATAAAGAAAATGAAATATATACAAGATACACAAAACTGTATCAAGGTCCCGGGATGACAATCACATCACGGGCAGGCACTGGGAAAGTCCCAGACTGGACTCAGCAACGGATGGAAACTGGATTCCGGATCTGCATTCAGGATCGGGATCAAAGGCAGATGAACAGACAGAGTCCTCCTTGGACACCAGCCATTGAAGAAAGAGGGCTGACCCTTTGATACCTCAGCTTTTATTCTGAGCATGTGGCAGATGGGATGGAATACCCTCTTGGTCAGTTTTGGGTCACCTGTCCTGTCCTCTCCTCCCCACAGGTGTGACCCCCTATATGCTCTTCTGCTTCTGACCTTCCAATGGGGCTGTCGTGGTTTAGGCCAAATCGGCCACTGGGGACTTAGGGGACCCCAGATGGGACCGACAGATGCTCCCCTCTACCCCTCTTCAAAGAGAGAGGTAGAGGAGGAGAAAGAGACTTACGAGTTTAGAAGGATCTAAACTACTTTAATGAAGTATTAATAATAAAATAAAAGGAAATAATGAGAAATATACAAAACCGTATCAAGCTCCCAAGATTGACAATCACGACACCGGCTGGCACTGGGGCAGTCCCAGGCTGGACTCAGTGACGGATGGGAACTGGATTCCGGATCTGGATTCAGGATCGGGTCCAAAGGCAGGCAGACAGACAGAGTCCTCCTCAGATGTCAGCCATTGAAGGAAAAAGGGAAAAAGAAGGGCGAAAAAAAGAGGGGCTGACCCTTTGCTCCGTCAGCTTTTATACTGAGCATGAGGCAGATGGGATGGAATACGCTGTTGGTCAGTTTTGGGTCACCTGCCCTGTCCGCTCCTCCCCGCAGGTGGGACCCCGTTATGCTTTTCCGCTTCCGACCCTCCAACGTGGCAAATAACACAGTTGGTTGGCCTTGGGTGTTAGAACAATAAGTATAAGCAAGAGCCTCCCTGCATACTGTGTCTGGACATCAGCTGTAAACATTGGTCTTATCACTCTGAGAGAGTGAACATTGTCTGCACAATATGCTGTTAATTTCAGTAGTTAGAAGAGGCCCAGCTAAGAAGCAAAGCTACTGAACAAAATTGGTCTTGTTTTACCTCAAACCAGGACATTCCACCCCTTATTCCATACCATTTGCATCTTGCTCAGATTACTATTACTTGTATCTACCAAATCTATGCACACACAGAGGATATATATATATGTATGGATACATGCAGGTCACTCATCTACATTTATCTTTATATACAAAAGTTTAAGTCCATTTGATTCATGATTGCAGGATCTCATCTCAGGGCAGGAAAGATGGTACAAAATTCATTGTGGTTTGTGCCCGTGGGTAGCATGTTCATCTTGAAGAGCTTGCTGGACGCCACTTGATGAAGCTAGCTCGGGTTTCATCACCACTGTGTCATCCTGAAAAAACACTTATTGAACACTTAGTATTATGTGGTGATCAGCATCATACAGCTCAGGATCGAGTATTCTCACCAAGGGTTAAATTCCCTTGGGGTACACATTGAATTTCTCCATCCTTCAGTATCACCCACCAAGTACATCCAGGTCCTTGAGCAAAAACAGTCCCACGAATGGGTCTGCTTTTGCCTGAGGCAGGAGAAACCCAGACAGTTTTCCCTAACATATTCCTTTCATGCACCACAGGGACTTTGTCCCCTTCTACAGTATGTAAAAGGTCTGATTGAGCAGGACCGGCTCGATTGATGGATCCCCTGGTGTTAACTAACCAGGTAGCTTGCTCTAAATGCTTGTCCCAATTTTTAAAGGTTCCACCCCCTATTGATTTCAGGGTGGTTTTTAACAGTCCATTATATCGCTCAGTCTTCCCAGAAGCTGGTGCATGATAGGGGATATGATTTATCCATTCAATGCCATGTTCTTTGGCCCAATTACTTATGAGATTGTTTTTAAAATGAGTCCCATTGTCTGACTCAATTCTTTCTGGAGTGCCATGTCGCCACAAGACTGGCTTTTCAAGCCCCAGGATGGTATTCCGGGCAGTGGCATGGGGTACGGCATAGGTTTCCAACCATCCGGTGCTTGCTTCCACCATTGTAAGCACATAGCGCTTACCCTAGCGAGTTTGAGGGAGTGTGATGTAGTCAATTTGCCAGGCCTCCCCATACTTATATTTCAGCTATCGTCCTCCATACCACAAAGGTTTTAACCTTTTAGCTTGCTTGATTTCGGCGCATGTTTCACAGTCGTGGATAACCTGTACAATAGCGTCCATGGTTAAATCCACCCCTCGGTCACGGGCCCATTTATAGGTTGCATCCCTTCCTTGATGACCTGAAGTGTCATGGGCCCACCGAGCTAAGAATAGTTCACCTTTATGTTCCCAGTCCAAGTCTGTCTGGAAAATTTTAGCAGCCTGATCCACTTGCTAATTGTTTCGATGTTCCTCGGTGGCCCGACTCATGGGTACGTGGGCATCTACATGACGTACCTTTACGCCTAGGTTCCCTAGCCGGTCAGCAATGTCTTGCCACAATTCAGCAGCCCAGATGGGTTTACCTCTGCACTGCCAGTTGCTCTGCTTCCACTGCTTTAACCATCACCACAGAGCATTTGCCATCATCCATGAGTCAGTATAGAGATAGAGTATTGGCCACTTTTCTCGTTCAGCAACATCTAATGCCAGCTGGATGGCTTTTACCTCTGCAAATTGACTCGATTCACCTTCTCCTTCAGCAGCTTCTGCGACTCATCGTGTAGGACTCCACACAGCAGCTTTCCACCTTCGATGCTTTCCTACAATACGACAAGATCCGTCTGTAAACAGAGCATACTGTTTCTCATTATCTGAGAGTTCGTTATATGGTGGAGCTTCCTCAGCACGTGTCACCACCTCCTTTGGTGGCATCCCAAAGTCTTTGCCTTCAGGCCAATTTGTGATCACTTCTACGATTCCTGGACGGTTTGGGTTTCCTATTCGAGCTCGCTGTGTGATTAAGGCAACCCACTTACTCCAGGTAGCATCGGTGGCATGATGAGTAGAAGGAACTTTACCCTTGAACATCCAGCCCAGTACTGGTAATCGGGGCGCCAGGAGGAGCTATGCCTCAGTACCAATTACTTCTGAAGCAGCTCTAACTCCTTCATATGGTGCCAAGATTTCTTTCTCAGTTGGAGTATAGTTGGCCTCGGAGCCTTTATACCCTCGACTCCAGAATCCTAGGGGTCGACCTCGAGTCTCCCCTGGTGCTTTCTGCCAAAGGCTCCAGGTAGGGCCATTGTCCCCAGCTGCGGTGTAGAGCACATTTTTAATGTCTTGTCCAGTTCGGACTGGTCCAAGGGCTACTGCATGCACAATCTCTTGTTTAATTTGCTCAAACGCTTGTCGTTGCACAGGGCCCCACATAAACTCATTTTTCTTTCGAGTCACTTTGTAGAGAGGTTTTATAATCTGGATATAACCTGGAATATGCATTCTCCAGAAACCCACAACACCTAAAAAGGCTTGTGTTTCCTTTTTGTTAGTAGGTGGGGACATAGATGTTATTTTGTTAATTACGTCCATTGGGATTTGGCAACGTCCATCTTGCCACTTAACTCCCAAGAACTGGATCTCTTGTGCAGGTCCCTTGACCTTACCTCTTTTTATAGCAAAACCTGCTTACAGAAGAATCTTAATGATTTTCCTACCTTTCTTGAAAACTTCTGCTGCTGTGTTACCCCACACAATGATGTCGTCGATGTATTGTAGGTGTTCTGGAGCTCCACCCTTCTCCAGTGCGGTCTGGACCAGTCCATGGCAAACAGTAGGGCTGTGTTTTCACCCCTGGGGCAGTCGATTCCAGGTGTACTGGACACCCCTCCAGGTGAAAGCAAACTGTGGCCTGCACTCTGCTGCTAAAGGAATAGAGAAAAAGGCATTAGCAATGTCAATTGTAGCATACCATTTGGCTGCCTTTGACTCCAGCTCATACTGAAGTTCTAGCATGTCTGGCACAGCAGCACTCAGTGGTGGTGTGACTTCATTCAGGCCACGGTAGTCTACTGTTAGTCTCCAGTCCCCATCAGACTTCCGCACTGGCCATATAGGTCTGTTAAAGGGTGAGCGAGTTTTGCTGATCACTCCTTGGCTCTCTAGCCATCGAATCAGGTTATGGATGGGAATTAAGGAGTCTCGGTTGGTCCGATACTGTCGTCGATGCACCGTGGCAGTAGCAATTGGCACCTGCTGATCTTTAACCCTCAGCAGTCCCACAACAGAAGGGTCATCTGAAAGACCAGTTAAGGCAGATAGCTGTGTAACATCCTCAGTCTCTACAGCTGCTATGCCAAAAGCCCACTGATACCCTTTTGGGTCTTTGAAATACCCCCTCTTGAGATAGTCTATGCTAAGGATGGACGGAGCATCTGGACCAGTCACAATGGGGTGTTTCTCCCATTTATTCCCAGTTAGGCTCACTTCGGCTTCTAATACAGTCAGTTCTTGAGATCCGCCTGTCACTCCAGAAATAGTGACAGTTTCTGCCCCTTTATGATTCGATGGCAATAGGGTACACTGTGCACCAGTGTCCACCAGGGCTTTATACTTTTGTGGCTCTAATGTGCCAGGCCATCGAATCCACACAGTCCAATAAATTCGGTTGTCCCTTTCCTCCTCCTGGCTGGAGGCAGGGCACCTCTAACATCGACCATAGTTCCTGTTCCTATCTGGACTGTAGGATCGCCTACTGTAGGTCGGAGCAGCAATCCTCCTGTAAGAATTCTTTCTTCTATCTGCTTTACTTTGCAACTCAAGCACCCGTGCCTGTAGGGCTGAGATAGGTTCTCCATCCCACTTCCTCATATCCTCTCCATAGTTGCAGAGGCACAGACACAGGAAATCTCGGAGTGGGTTCGATTGGTCTTGAGTTGGAGGGTGTTTTTTTCTCTTGAGTAGGAGGGCGTGTTTTCTTAGTAGCTGCAACATGGTTCTGTGCAGGGGAAGAATGGGATTTTTCCTCCACCTTGGTTAATGTATCAAGCAGTTTATCGGTGTGCTCAACTATTTTCTTGGTCATTTGCTCCATTGTCTCAGTCATTTTCTCAGTGACCACAGCCAGTTTTTCCACAGCTGCCACAGAGAAAGGACGAGAGAGACTGTCTTCATACTGTCGTACCTTGTTAACCACTTCGCTTACAGTTGGTGTGTCGGTATCAGATCCTCCCCAGACCATTGTTGACAATGTGTGGGAATATGTTGGTGGTGCACTTTGTACAAACGTTTTTAGCATGGATCGTTTGCATGGCATCTTATCAGGATCTACAGTCACTTGCCTATCACTATAAATCACCTCTCGCACAGCCAATTCTCTCAGGTACTTAATACCTTTTTCCATGTTGGTCCATTTACTTGGACGGGATTCGATATCATCCTTGAAGGGATACCTGCGCATTATGGCTGACATCAGTCGCCTCCAGAGACTGAGAGTGCGTGTCTTTCTCCCAATCCCTTCATCAATACCTCCATCCTTGGCCAGGTTTCCCAACTGCCTAGCTTCTCTGCCATCTAAGTCTATGGTATCAGCCCCACTATCCCAGCATCGTAGCAACCAGGAGATGAGTGTTTCACCTTCATGACGACTAAAGTCCTTCCTAATATTTCTCAAATCCTTCATAGAGAAGGATTTAAGAATTACCTCTACATCTGAGTCTTCCTGTGATGAGGCTGCCCGAGAAGGACTCTGCTCTCTATCTGTTTTAAAAGGTCTCTTTCCGTTGTCTGGTTTAGAAGGACCCTCTCCTGGGTCTACTCTAGAAGGGCCCTCTCCTGGATCTCTGTCAGAACTCTCTCCCAAGCTATCTGGCTCGTGCTGGTCCTTGTCGCGAGCGACAGGGGAATGAGCTGACTTCTTTCTGTGCTTCCTGGCGACTGGGGCAACTGGTACCGTTTCTGATGGAGTTTGAGCAGCAGCGGTACTCGTTGTCGTGGCTGGAGTCGCTTGTGCCGGGACAGCCGGCGGAGGCGCTGTTGCTGTTGCAGTGGTGGGGGCGGCCGGCGGTGCTGGTGCCGCTACGGGCGGCGGCGGTGCCTGTGCCGGGACGGGCGGCGGAGTCGCTGGTGCCGCTGCGGTGGGGGGGGCGGCTGGCGGCGGTGTTGCCTGTGCCGGGACAGACGGCGGAGGCGCCGGTGTTGTTGCAGTGGTGGGGGGCGGGCGGCGGTGGTGGTGCCGCTGCGGGCGGCGGCGGTGCCTGTGCCGGGACGGGCGGGGCCGTGGCTCGCGCCGCTGCCCGTCGCGGGGCTGCTGCGGTCTGAGTGGCGGCAGCGCACGTTACCCTATAGCCACCCCTGCGCCGGTATTTCACAAAAACCCACCCCTGCAACACGTTCAGGAAAACCGACAACAAAATCACGATCTTAAGGAGGTAACAATCCTTATCGTCACAGCCCAGAAGGTTTCCAAGCCCTGGCTCTGATGGTGTCACATTAATATAACTATCCAAGGGTGAAGTAAACTTTCCCAAGGTAGAACCAAAAGTGTAATTAGTAACAGAATCCATCACGCGATGCCCGAGATATGCAGGTAGAGCCGTTACCCAACTAATCATGTTATAGACCTGAATTGCGAACCACACCAAAACAGCACATTTAAACCTTCGCATAAAAACACAAAGAGTAAATAAACTTTGCAATGCATTTGGCAGGTTAAACAGAGTTGACTGAATCAAGTGCAAACCAAGCTCTTTAAAGGCACGATACAACATTTTGTTTAAGAATGACATGCTGTAAGGTGTCTGTTCTAATCTCAGAACAAGATGGAATTCGAACTATTCAGGCAATTTATCACAGCTCTGGTCGAGCACTGCTCATGCCCCACGTTGGGTGCCAATTAATCTGTCGTGGTTTAGGCCAATCGGCCACTGGGGACATAGGGGACCCCAGATGGGACCGACAGATGCTCCCCTCTACCCCTCTTCGAAGAGAGAGAGAGGTAGAGGAGGAGAAAGAGACGTACGAGTTCAGAAGGATCGAAACTACTTTAATGAAACGTTAATAATAACATAAAAGGAAATAATGAGAAATATACAAAACCGTATCAAGCTCCCAAGATGACAATCACGACACCGGCTGGCACTGGGGCAGTCCCAGGCTGGACTCAGTGACGGACGGGAACTGGATTCCAGATCTGGATTCAGGATCGGGTCCAAAGGCAGACGAACAGACAGAGTCCTCCTCAGACATCGGCCATTGAAGGAAGAAGGGAAAAAGAAGGGCGAAAAAAAAGAGGGGCTGACCCTTTGCTCCGTCAGCTTTTATAGTGAGCATGAGGCAGATGGGATGGAATACGCTGTTGGTCAGTTTTGGGTCACCTGCCCTGTCCGCTCCTCCCCGCAGGTGGGACCCCATTATGCTTTTCCGCTTCCGACCCTCCAACGTGGCAAATAACACAGTTGGTTGGCCTTGGGTGTTAGAACAATAAGTATAAGCAAGAGCCTCCCTGCATACTGTGTCTGGACATCAGCTGTAAACATTGGTCTTATCACTCTGAGAGAGTGAACATTGTCTGCACAATATGCTGTTAATTTCAGTAGTTAGAAGAGGCCCAGCTAAGAAGCAAAGCTACTGAACAAAATTGGTCCTGTTTTACCTCAAACCAGGACAGGCATATAACAAAGTTATCTGGCCTTGGTTGTTATAGCAATAAGTCTAAGCAAGAGTCTGTCTGCATACCATGCCTTGGCATAAATTACATCTAATCAGGTTTTATCATTCTGAGAACAACCAGTGTCTCCACAATATGCTGTTAATTTCAGAGATTTCAGTCAGTTAGAAGAGGCTTAGCTGCAAAGTAAAATTACTGAACAGGAAATGGGTTCTGTTTTACCTCAAACCAGGACAGGCTTTTTATATAGCTGTTGCAGTTATCTAATGTAATTGGATCCAATGCCTAGGAACCAGAGGAATACATACGTACCCTGAAGAGGAAGAAGTAGTGGTAGAAGTTACCACTCTTCCCATCAAAGGTTAATCATAAAAGTCACAACAGAAATGTCCTTTCTCTAACATAAGAGATCATAGGATAAACTTTCTGTGGTCATCACTTGGAGCTCTGATACACATCATAAGGACTTTCTGATCTACACTTAAGTAATTCTTCAAGGTAAAGTTTCAACTCTTGATGTAAATGTGGAGTCTTTTGACTTGTTAAAAGGGTCATGTTTATTTAGTTCTGTTGTCAAATAAGACAAGTTTCCCAGTTTTTTTTTGTTCTGCTTTCAACAGTCATACAGTGATTGATAAAATGTTTATTACTTTTTGTTGTATATTAAGCTCTTCCAGAAAGTGGTTAAATATGCTTAACTCTGAAAGCAAATGCTTTTTGGATTATATTACATAATGCTCTGCACTGCAATTTGTAGATATTTTGTGTGTGATGTTATGTGAAACTGAACTTCAGTACAAATGCCTATAAATAAAATAACAAAAGAAGGTACAGTTTAAAGGAATAAATTATTGAATTTCAAATGCAAAAAATAGTTCCTGTTGAAATTAAATGATTGACATTTTATACATCATTGCCACTTTGTATTATTAATCTTCATAATATGAGTTATCATTAAGTACTTTTCTGACCAAGGGAACAATTATTCCGTTACAGAACATGAAACAACTTGTTGAGGTTAACAGTTCTTTGCAATTTTTGCTTAATTTATTTTTAAAAGGAAGGCATACCTTTAATTTTTCTCTGTCATGTATGCTAAGTGTGGAGATTTAAAATAGTTTTCTTTTGCACTGCCTATATTTGTATGTATGTATCAATAATTTTTTTCAAAAATCAGTAAAGCTGCTAGAGGACTTATTTCCTTCAAGTGCTCTACTTAAAAAAAAAAAAAATAAAAAATTCATTTTTTTATGAACAACTTCACTTTATGATTAATTTCTTCTGGGAGGCTGCAAAAATATATACACGTGGTTCATTTTAAACATATGAAGAAAAAATTATTTAATCTGAAGGATTGAACAGTGTGTAAAGTTCAGCAGCTAAGTGTGTATTTTCAGGAAGAGATCTTTGCTATGATATCACACTGCTATCATATGTTAAAAAATCAAATTTTAAATTTAAAAAGTTTTGCTATCCAGAAATTTGATTAAGCATTTTGCAAATTTTAGGAAGTGGATGTAGTTAATATTGGTTGTAAATCAAGCCAAATCACTTTGTGTCACCGCTTCAGTTTCTTTCCTCCCCCATGTCACAAGTTACCAGCCTATTTGAAGAATAATTTGCTTCTGACATAGAAAGACACAACCTCATTAGACACACCTCCCTAGATGAGCTGCCTTTTATTTGTAAGACTTGATAGTTAGGGAATTCATTCTGTGATACATGAAGCATTTATGTAATGTTCATAGAATCATAGAATCATAGAATGGTTTAGGTTGGAAAGGACCTTGAAGGTCATTGAGTTCCAACCCCCCTGCCATAGGCAGGGACACCTCCCACTAGACCAGGTTGCCCAAGGCCACGTCCAGCCTGGCCTTGAACACCTCCAGGGACGGGGCTTCAACAACCTCTCTGGGCAACCTGTTCCAGTGCCTTACCACCCTCAAAGTGAAAAACTTCTTCCTAATGATTAATCTAAACCTGCCCTCTTCCAGCTTAAAGCCATTCCCCCTCGTCCTATCACTACATGCCCTAGTAAAAAGTCCTTCCCCAGCTCTCCTGTAGGCCCCCTTTAGGTACTGGAAGGCCGCAATAAGATCTCCCCGGAGTCTTCTCTTCTCCAGGCTGAACAGCCCCAACTCTCTCAGCCTCTCCTCATAGGAGAGGTGCTCCAGCCCTCTGATCATCCTCGTGGCTCTCCTCTGGACACGCTCCAGCAGGTCCATGTCTTTGTTATGTTGGGGACTCCAGAGCTGGATGCAGTACTCCAGGTGGGGTCTCACGAGAGCAGAGTAGAGGGGCAGAATCACCTCCCTTGACCTGCTGGCCACACTTCTTTTGATGCAGCCCAGGATACGGTTGGCCTTCTGGGCTGCGATCGCACATTGCTGGCTCATGTTGAGCTTCTCGTCAATCAGCACAAAATCATACTACCTCTGTTAAAATAGGACTATAATGAAAAAATGAAACATGAAACTATGACATCAATTTAACATGTTTTCCCTAATGTGTCTTTGTGAGTTTTGGATTATTCCATTTTGTTTTTAATTAGAGAACATTATTAGGTAGTACGAATAGTAGAGTTTTATATAGATAGAAAACAGTATTAACAATGCAGTATACTGCAATATAACAGTACCTTCTCTAGCAGAAAAGTGCTATGACTAGCATAATATTTCCAGTCCAATTTTGTTCTTGTGCAAGAATGAGAATTTTCTCATGTCGTTGCAATATTAGCTAGCTTCTACATGGGATCAAATTCCAGCATTAGAAATGGATTAAGAAAATTTAATGAAGTCTGCTTTGAAATAATCATCCTTAAGTTAAAGAATGCTTAAAAAAATTGACCAATATCTCTGTATATATTTCTCTTAGCTCCTTATCAAAGAGGATGACTTTCAAAGGGCGTCTGCTTCTTTTCAGCCTATTTCCTCTTTAATACAGCAGTAGATATAATGTTGACTTTAATTTCTTACTAAAGAAACAATTTGTTACAAAAATTGGACTGACTGCAGAATTGCATAATAGTGTTCAGGCACTGTTTATTCCTGTCACTATAGACAATATAGTATTTTTGAAGTGGATAACACTACCTGCATAGGTGTGCAGAGGTTGATGATCTGTTACATCAAGTAGCTGAGTTGCAGGAAACAGTTAAAAGGCTGCGCAGTATTAGAGGAGCCAAGACAGAGATAGAAAGGTGGTTTCATAACCATATTCCTGTAGCAGACACCACTGAGAATGAGGCACCTTGGACCCTGGTGACCCACAAAAGCAGGACTGTGCTTCAGTCTCCACCCTCCAGCATCACAACCATAAACAGATATGAAGCTTTAACAGCTATAGACACCCAGGAGCAAGGTCTGCAAGGGGAAACTGTACCAGCAGCACACAGTGGATACCGTAAAAAGAAATGACGAGTGCAAGTAGTGGATGACTCTTTTAAAGGGCACTGAGATGCCTATCTGCCGACCTGATAGGGAGTCATGAGAGGTATGCTGCCTTCTGAGAGCTAAGGACTGAGACATTGCCGAGAGGGTGGCACAACTTGTCAAGAGCACGGACTACTATCCACTATTACTCTTTCATGTGGGCATGAATGACACTGCAAGCTAGAACGTGGGCAGAATTAAGGAAGACTATAAAGCTCTGGGGGTGTAAGTGAAAAAAATTGGTGCCCCAGTTATCTTTTCCTTCATTTTACCAGTTAGAGTAAAGGGAGCGGCCAGAAATGGACAGATAATGTGTATCAACTTCTGGCTACGTGGCTGGTGCCGTCGCGAGGGTTTTGGCTTTTATGACAATGGGACATTCTTTTCTGACTATAACCTGTTAGGGAGGGATGGAATCCAACTGTCTAGAAGAGGCAAGGGAATCTTTGGCAGCAGGCTGGCCAACTAGGTGAGGCGGGCTTTAAACTGAAGGACTTGGGGGGCGGGGTCCAGGATAGCAATGCTCAAGCCACTGCAACCAACTTGGGAATAAGCCAGGCCAACCAGACCAGCAACAGATGTTCCTTAGCTGACTCCCAAGATGAGAACCAGAAGGCCAGCCACCTCAAGGGTGTGAATGGCTATGGTGGATCCTCTTGTACCCCTCCAGGGAAACCTGCATGTTTGATTTTGGATGTCATCTCTAAGCACGTGGAGGAAAAGAAGGTTATCAGGAGTGGTCAACATGGATTCACCAAGGGGAAATCATGCTTGACCAATCTGCTAGCCTTCTATGATGGCATGACTGTCTGGGTAGATGAGGGGAGGGCAGTGGATGTTGTCTACCTTGACTTCAGCAAGGCTTTTGACACTGTCTCCCATAACATCCTCATATGTAAGCTTACGAAGTGTGGGTTAGATGAGTAGACAGTGAGGTGGATTGAGAACTGGCTGAATGGCAGAGCTCAGAGAGTTGTGATCAGCGGCGCAGAGTCTAGTTGGAGGACTGTAGCTAGCAGTGTTCCCCAGGGGTCAGTACTGGGTCCCGTCTTATTCAACATATTCATCAACGACCTGGATGAGGGGACAGAGTGTATCCTCAGCAAGTTTGCTGATGATACAAAACTGGGAGGAGTGGCTGACATGCTGGAAGGCTGTGCCGCCATTCAGCGAGACATGGACAGGCTAGAGAGTTGGGTGGAGAGGAACCTAATGAAATTCAACAAGGGCAAGTGTAGGGTCCTGCACCTAGGGAGGAATAACCCCATGCACCAGTACAGATTAGGGGGCTGACCTGCTGGAAAGCAGCTCTGCAGAGAAGGACCTGGGAGTCCTGGTGGACAACAGGATGATCATGAGCCAGCATTGCCACAAGTGCCCTGGTGGCCAAGAAGGCCAATGGCATCCTGGGATGCATTAAAAATTGCATGGCCAGCAGGTCGAGGGAGGTTATCCTCCCCTTCTACTCTGCCCTGGTGAGGCCACATCTGGAGTACTGTGTCCAGTTCTGGGCCCCCCAGTTCAAGAAGGACAGGGAACTACTGGAGATGGTCCAGTGGAGGGCTACGAAGGCGATCAGGGGACTAGAACATCTCTCTTATGAGGAAAGGCTGAGACACCTCGGTCCGTTTAGCCTGGAGAAGGGAAGACTGAGGGGATCTTATCTATGCTTATAAATATCTAAAGGGCGGGTGTCAAGAGGATGGGGCCAGACTCTTTTCAGTGGTGCCCAGTGACAGGACAAGGGGCAACGGGCACAAGCTGGAACACAGGAAATTCCATCTCAACAGGAGGAAAAACTTATTTTCTTTGAGGGTGGCAGAGCACTGGAACAGGCTGCCCAGAGAGGTTGTGGAGTCTCCTTCTCTGGAGATATTCAAAACCCACCTGGATGCATTCCTGTGCAGCCTGCTCTAGGTGAACCTGTTTTGGCAGGGGGGTTGGACTAGATGATCTCAAGAGGTACCTTCCAACCCCTACCATTCTGTGATTCTGTGATGTGCTATCCTTATATTTGAATAATTGAATTTATGGGTAACGTGGAATATAGACCTTGAGTTACATATCAAGGCTAATTGCCACGTCCTCTTAAATTCTTCCTCAAATTTAACACTTGATAATTGCTAGATAGATGGCTGGAATTTTTGTTATTTCTTAAGGTTGGGTTTTACATGTGTGTGTGTTTTCTTGGGTGGTACATTGTTTGGGGTTTTTTTTTGTTTTAAGTTGGCAGGTCTATATCCATCTATCTGCCCATGTCCCCTTGTAGTTTATGGAAGCTTATATTCTTATAATATTTCCTTCCTGCTGCTGTTCCATCCAGTCAAACTGAAGTGAGGCGCAGCCATTAAAAATTAGTGGTGATCGCTTTCCTTTATTAGTCTGTGCATTGCTTGAAATAATTGTGGTCTCCAAGGCCTACTACAATATAAATAGCTAAAATATTACCCTACTTCTGATATGCCGTTAGTAACCACTGTTTGAGTAAATAATTATAATACTAATAAAAAAGCAAATCTCTTAATGAAAGAGATCCAGGTGGAGAGAGTACTGAAAATCCTTGGTGATTTAGGAATATTTCCACGTGTTCTGCATAGATGCATTGTAAATTATAAACTGTTGGTTTAATTTGTGTGAATAGCTTAATTTGTGTGAATTTTTGCACTATCAGTGTGTCATAGTATACATGTCTGTCAACATGTCTGGCAACATTATGTGGTGATGGATCCACAGTGTGTAATATGAATAGCTGCCATTGATCCTATTGTCAAAGCTAGCAAGATGTATATCAATAGTTGTGAAGCAATTGTAAGAACTTTGGTGTTACTAGTGCATTTTGATTTGTTTGTTTTTAATATGCTTTTATGTTGCGACTCTCTTAATATTTTAAAAATATTGACTTGAAGGTAGAAAATAAAGGATTGCGTATGATAACATGTAAAGATTAAATAGTTGTGACCTAAGGATGAGTAGTATTTTAACAAGTACAGTATGGTCTGTAATAAAACATTTTTGAGAGTTTGGTGGGGTTTTTTTAAATCAACTAACACCTCAAATATAACTTAAACTATGCACACTAATATTTTGAAATTTAAATGTTAAAGTTAAATTTGCCCAGCTAACACAAGATTCTGATGTACATTGGTGCAAACACTTGTAGTTCTGAATCTTTTTCATCCCAGGCCATGTCTAGATTGACATTGGAATTGGCACCCTCCAAAAGACCTTTCTAGTGTTTCAGAGCTCTGTTGTGAGTGAGGACTTGAACACATCTAAACTGGCTACATTAACTGGCGGCTCAGCCTACACCCAGATGGATCTGGTTTTGGCTTCATCACTGAGTGTTCCAGAAGTGCAGGTGGCCTGAGGAGCCAGTCAGGATTTACTTCTGGTTTGACATCTATATTTAAGATTTAACTAGACTTTTTCCAGCATGGCAAGATGACTTTTATAATGTGTCTGTGTATTGGCATCTGGTTTTGTGTATTTGTCTGCTTTTGATCTCTTTCCATCTTAGGAATTTAAAAGTCTCATGCTTTTCAATCTGGAGGTATGAACAGTTTTCCATAATAAGGAAAGAAGGAATTATAGTTAATTATAGTTAATGGACTACAGTTGACAAACCAAACTTTTAATCCACCTAAATTTGGAAAAAATATCTGTTCCTGTGGAACATGATTGGAAATTTTGTTGGTCTCTGTAGAAACTGTAATGTAACCAGACCAGTTTAGAGGTGAAGCTCCTGTCACTAACTTAACTCTCCATTTGTGACAAAGATTGCCTAGGGTATTTGAGACTGAAAATCACTTTCTATTAAGACCTGGTTTTAGTTTCGTGAGTCTTGATCTAACAGATAATTTTGGGTGCCACTTTGTGTGGGGTGTCTTCCTCAGCTTACTTTTTTTGTAAATGATAGTAAAATAGTTGGCTGCTATTCAGAAATGTATTGGAAAAAGAACATTTAGCAGGTTGAGCTCACAGTATGTTAATAAGCAATCTAATGTTTTGTGGGTTGGGTTTGGTTGTGGGTTGGTTTTTTTTAATGTTTGGAACTTGCACTTAAAAATTGTTTGAGGGGACAAAATGTGATCACAGCTACTGTTCTGCTATAACTGTAAAAAACTGTTAACCTTTAGTCATAATCTTTTGAAAATAGCTTTTTGCACACCTTTAGTATGAATTTGATTAGTGTGGTAGCTAAATTCTTATTATCCAGTGTGCTTGGATTGAGACTTGGTTTTTCCTGAATAACTACTGTTCTTCCTTACTACTGTCTTCCTGGTTACTGGAATTGAGAGCAATAAGCAAGTCTTGAAATGTGCTGTCAGTTCTTCCTCTGATGGTCCACAAGCAAGTTTGAGGAAGAAGCAGCAGATTAATTTACATGTAAAGTTTCAGGAAGTGAAAGATTAGAAGAGAAAGTGAGGAAGGGATGGTTGGAATACTAGCAGGGAAAAAAAATATTCTGTGCCCATTAGAACACTTTCATCTAAATAGATCTTGAGTTTCTACATCCTTCTCCTGTATACTAAAACTTGCAAAACTCTTGGATACACTCGTTCCCGTACTAGTGGTTTATCTACAGAAGATAAAAGCAAGCTACTACTTGATCATCTAACTCAAAAGAAGTCATGTCTGACTAATCTGATAGCATTCTATGATGGCGTGACTGGATGGGTGGATGAAGGGAGGACAGTGGATGTTGTCTACCTTGACTTCAGCAAGGCTTTCGACACTGTCTCCCACATCATCCTCACAGGCAAGCTTAGGAAGTGTGGGTTAGATGAATGGACAGTGGGGTGGATTGAGAACAGTGGTTGACAGATAGAGCTCAGAGGGTTGTGGTTAGTGGCGCAGAGTCCAGTTGGAAGCCAGTACCAAGTGGTGTCCCTCAGGGGTCAGTACTGCGTCCAGTCCTGTTCCGTATATTCATCAATGACCTGGATGAAGGATAGAGTGTTCCATCAGCAAGTTTGCTGATAATACAAAACTGGGAGAGGTGGCTGACACGCCAGAAGGCTGTGCTGCCATTCAGCATGACCTGGACAGGCTGGAGAGTTGGGTGTAGAGGAACCTTATGAAATTGAACAAGGGCAACTGTAGGGTACTGCATCAGGGGAGGAATAATCTTATGTATCGGTACAGGTTGGGGGCTGACCTCCTGGAGAGCAGCTCTGTGGAAAGGGACCTGGGAGTCCTGGTGGACAACAGGATGACCATGAGCCAGCAATGTGCCCTGGTGGACAAGAAGGCCAATGGCATCCTGGGGTGCATCAAGAAGTGTGTGGCCAGCAGGTCGAGGGAGGTCATCCTCCCCCTCTACTCTGCCCTGGTGAGGCCGCATCTGGAGTACTGTGTCCATTTGTGGGCTCCCCGGTTCAAGAAGGACAGGAAACTGCTGGAGAGGGTCCAGCAAAGGGCTAAAAAGATGATTAGGGGACTGGAGCATCTCTCTTATGAGGAAAGGCTCAGGGACTTGGGTCTTTTTAGTCTGGAGAAGAGAAGACTGAGGGGGGATCTTATCAATACTTATAAATACTTAAGGGGAGGGTGCCAGGTAGATGGGAACAGTCTTTTTTCAGTGGTGCCCAGTGATAGGACTAGAGGTAACGGGCACAAACTTGAGCATAGGAAGTTCCATCTTAACATGAGGAGGGACTTCTTTTCTTTGAGGGTGGCAGAGCACTGGCACAGGCTGCCCAGAGAGGTTGTGGAGTCTCCCACTCCGGAGAAATTCAAAACCTGCCTGGACACCATCCTGTGCAACCTGCTGTAGGTGACCCTGCTGTGGCAGGGGGGTTGGACTAGATGATCTCCAGAGGTCCCTTCCAACTCTGACCATTCTGTGATTCAGTATAGAGAAAGAGTATTGGCCACTTTTCTCATTCAGCAATGTCTAAAGCCAGCTGGATGGCTTTTACCTCTGCAAATCGACTCAATTCACCTTCTCCTTCAGCTGCTGCTGCAATTCATCGTGTAGGACTCAACACTGCAGCTTTCCACCTTCGATGCTTTCCTACAATACGACAAGATCCATCCGTAAACAGAGCATACTGTTTCTCATTATCTGAGAGTTCATTATATCGTGGGGCTTCCTCAGCACATGTCACCACCTCCTCTGGTGGCATTCCAAGCTCTTTGCCTTTGGGTCAGGTTGTGATCACTTCTACGATTCCTGGATGATTTGGGTTTCCTATTCGAGTTCGCTGTGTGATTAAGGCAACCCATTTACTCCAGGTAGCATCGGTGTCATGATGAGTAGAAGGAACTTTACCCTTGAACATCCAGCCCAGTACTGGTAATCGGGGTGCCAGGAGGAGCTATGCCTCAGTACCAATTATCTCTGAAGCAGCTCTAACTCCTTCATATGCTGCCAAGATTTCTTTCTCAGTTGGAGTATAGTTGGCCTCGGAGCCTTTATATTCTTGACTCCAGAATCCTAGGGGTCGACCTCGAGTCTCCCCTGGTGCTTTCTGCCAGAGGCCCCAGGTATGGCCATTGTCCCGAGCTGTGGTGTAGAGCGCATTTTTAATGTCTCGTCCAGTTCGGACTGGTCCAAGGGCTACTGCATGCACAATCTCTTGTTTTATGTGCTCAAAGGCTTGTCGTTGCTCAGGGCCCCACATAAACTCATTTTTCTTTCGAGTCACTTTGTAGAGAGGTTTTACAATCTGGCTATAACATGTAATATGAATTCTCCAGACACCCACAACACCTAAAAAGGCTTCTGTTTCCCTTTTGTTAGTAGGTGGGGACATAGATGTTATTTTGTTAATCATGTCCATTGGGATTTGGCGACGCCCATCTTGCCACTTAATTCCCAAAAACTGGATCTCTTGTGCAGGTCCCTTAACCTTACCTCTTTTTATAGCAAAACCTGCTTTCAGAAGAATCTTGATTATTTTCCTACCTTTCCTGAAAACTTCTGCTGTGTTACCCCACACAATGATGTCATCGATGTATTGTAGGTGTTCTGGAGCTCCACCCTTCTCCAGTGCAGTCTGGATCAGTCCATGGCAAACAGTAGGGCTGTGTTTCCACCTGTCCTGGTTTGAGGTAAAACAGGACCAATTTTGTTCAGTAGCTTCGCTTCATAGCTGGGCCTCTTTTAACTACTGAAATTAACAGCATATTGTGCAGACAATGTTCACTCTCTCAGAGTGATTAGACCGATGTTTATAGCTGATGTCCAGACATGGTATGCAGGGAGGCTCTTGCTTACACTTATTGTTCTAACACCCAAGGCCAACCGGCTGTGTTATTTGCCACGTTGGAGGGTCGGAAGCAGAAAAGCATAACGGGGTCCCACCTGCGGGGAGGAGCGGACAGGGCAGGTGACCCAAAACTGACCAACAGCGTATTCCATCCCATCTGCCTCATGCTCAGTATAAAAGCTGACGGAGCAAAGGGTCAGGGCTTCTTTTTCCCCTTCTTTTTCGCCCTTCTTTTTCGCCCTTCTTGCTTCAACGGCTGATGTCGGAGGAGGACTCTGTCTGTTCGTCTGCCTTTGGACCCGATCCTGAATCCAGATCCGGAATCCAGTTCCTGTCCGTCACTGAGTCCAGCCTGGGACTGCCCCAGTGCCAGCCGGTGTCGTGATTGTCATCTTGGGAGCTTGATACGGTTTTGTATATTTCTCATTATTTCTTTTATTTTATTATTAATACTTCATTAAAGTAGTTTAGATCCTTCTAAACTCGTAAGTCTCTTTTTCCTCCTCTGCCTCTCTCTTTGAAGAGGGGTAGAGGGGAGCATCTGTCGGTCCCATCTGGGGTCCCCTATGTCCCCAGTGGCCGATTTGGCCTAAACCATGACAGATTAATTGGCGCCCAACGTGGGGCTCGAGCAGTGCTCGACCAGAGTTGTGATAAATTGCCTGAATAGTTTGAATTCTGTCTTGTTCTGAGATTAGAGCAGACACCTTACAGCATGTCGTTCTTAAACGAGATGTTGTATCGTGCCTTTAAAGAGCTTGGTTTGCACTTGATTCAGTCAACTCTGTTTAACCTGCCAAATGCATTGCAAAGTTTATTTACTCTTTGTGTTTTTATGCGAAGGTTTAAATGTGCTGTTTTGGTGTGGTTTGCAATTCAGGTCTATAACATGATTAGTTGGGTAACGGCTCTACCTGTATATCTCGGGCATCGTGTGATGGATTCTGTTACTAATTACACTTTTGGTTCTACCTTGGGAAAGTTTACTTCGCCCTTGAATAGTTATATTAATGTGACACCATCAGAGCCAGGGCTTGGAAACCTTCTGGGCTGTGACGATAAGGATTGTTACCTCCTTAAGATCGTGATTTTGCTGTCGGTTTTCCTGAACGTGTTGCAGGGGTGGGTTTTTGTGAAATACCGGCACAGAGGTGCCTATCGGGTAACGTGCGCTGCCGCCACTCAGACCGCAGCAGCCCCGCGACGGGCAGCGGCGCGAGCCACGGCACCGCCCCCGCCTGCAGCAGCACCAGCACCGCCGGCCGCCCCCCCCCACCGCAACAGCACCCGCGCCTTCGCCGCCTGTCCCGGCACAGGCACCGCCGCCGCCGCCGGCCGCCACCCCCCACCGCAGCAGCACCGCCCACTCCGCCGCCCGTCCCGGCACAGGCACCGCCGCCGCCGCCGGCCGCCCCCCCCACCGCAGCAGCACCGCCCACTCCACCGCCCGTCCCGGCACAGGCGCCTCCGCCCCCGCCCGCAGCGGCACCAGCACCGCCGGCCGCCCCCCCCACCGCAACAGCGCCTGTCCCGGCACAGGCGCCTCCAGCCACGACAACGAGTACCGCTGCTGCTCAAATTCCATCAGAACCGGTACCAGTTGCCCCAGTCGCCAAAAAGCACAGAAAGAAGTCAGCTCATGCCCCTGTCGCTTGCGACAAGGACCAGCAAGAGCCAGATAGTTTGGGAGAGAGTTCTGACAGAGACCCAGGAGAGGGCCCTTCCAAAGTAGACCCAGGAGAGGGTCCGTCTAAACCAGACAATGGAAAGAGACCTTTTAAAACAGACAGAGAGCAGAGTCCTTCTCGGGCAGCCTCATCACAGGAAGACTCAGATGTAGAGGTAATTTTTAAATCCCTCTCTATGAAGGATTTGAGAAATATTAGGAAGGACTTTAGTCGTCATGAAGGTGAAACACTCATCTCCTGGTTGCTCCGATGCTGGGATAGTGGGGCTGATACTATAGATGTAGATGGCAGAGAAGCTAAGCAGTTGGGAAACCTGGCCAAGGATGGAGGTATCGATGAAGGGATTGGGAGAAAGACACGCACTCTCAGTCTCTGGAGGCGACTGATGTCAGCCATAAAGCGCAGGTATCCCTTCAAGGATGATATCGAATGCCGTCCAAATAAATGGACCAACATGGAAAAAGGTATTAAGTACCTGAGAGAATTGGCTGTGCGAGAGGTGATTTATAGTGATAGGCAAGTGACTGTAGATCCTGATAAGATGCCATGCAAACGATCCATGCTAAAAAAGTTTGTACAAAGTGCACCACCAACATATTCCCACACATTGTCAACAATGGTCTGGGGAGGATCCGATACCGACACACCAACTGTAAGCGAAGTGGTTAACAAGGTACGACAGTATGAAGACAGTCTCTCTCGTCCTTTTTCTGTGGCAGCTGTGGAAAAACTGACTGTGGTCACTGACAAAAAGACTGAGACAATGGAGCAAATGACCAAGAAAATAGTTGAGCACACCGATAAACTGCTTGATACATTAACCAAGGTGGAGGAAAAATCCCATTCTTCCCCTGCACAGAACCATGTTGCAGCTACTAAGAAAACACGCCCTCCTACTCAAGAGAAAAAACACTCTCCAACTCAAGACCAATCGAACCCACTCCGAGATTTCCTGTGTCTGTGCCTCTGCAACTATGGAGAGGATATGAGGAAGTGGGATGGAGAACCTATCTCAGCCTTACAGGCACGGGTGCTTGAGTTGCAAAGTAAAGCAGATAGAAGAAAGAATTCTTACAGGAGGCATGCTGCTCCGACCTACAGTAGGCGATCCTATGGTCAAGATAGGAACAGGTACTATGGTCGACGTTAGAGGTGCCCTGCCTCCAGCCAGGAGGAGGAAAGGGACAACCGAATTTATTGGACTGTGGATTCGATGGCCTGGCACATTAGAGCCACAAAAGTATAAAGCCCTGGTGGACACTGGTGCACAGTGTACCCTATTGCCATCGAATCATAAAGGGGCAGAAACTGTCACTATTTCTGGAGTGACAGGCGGATCTCAAGAACTGAGTGTATTAGAGGCTGAAGTGAGCCTAACTGGGAATAAATGGGAGAAACACCCCATTGTGACTGGTCCAGATGCTCCGTGCATCCTTGGCATAGACTATCTCAAGAGAGGGTATTTTAAAGACCCCAAAGGGTATCGGTGGGCTTTTGGTATAGCAGCTGTAGAGACTGAGGATGTTACACAGCTGTCTGCCTTACCTGGTCTTTCAGATGACCCTTCTGTTGTGGGACTGCTGAGGGTTAAAGATCAGCAGGTGCCAATTGCTACTGCCACGGTGCATCGACGACAGTATCGAACCAACCGAGACTCCTTAATTCCCATCCATAACCTGATTCGACGGCTAGAGAGCCAAGGAGTGATCAGCAAAACTCACTCACCCTTTAACAGCCCTATATGGCCAGTGCGGAAGTCTGATGGGGACTGGAGACTGACAGTAGACTACCGTGGCCTGAATGAAGTCACACCACCACTGAGTGCTGCTGTGCCAGACATGCTAGAACTTCAGTATGAACTGGAGTCAAAGGCAGCCAAATGGTATGCTACAATTGACATTGCTAATGCCTTTTTCTCTATTCCTTTAGCAGCAGAGTGCAGGCCACAGTTTGCTTTCACCTGGAGGGGTGTCCAGTACACCTGGAATCGCCTGCCCCAGGGGTGGAAACACAGCCCTACTGTTTGCCATGGACTGATCCAGACCGCACTGGAGAAGGGTGGAGCTCCAGAACACCTACAATACATCGATGACATCATTGTGTGGGGTAACACAGCAGAAGAAGTTTTCAAGAAAGGTAGGAAAATCATTAAGATTCTTCTGAAAGCAGGTTTTGCTATAAAAAGAGGTAAGGTCAAGGGACCTGCACAAGAGATCCAGTTCTTGGGAGTTAAGTGGCAAGATGGACGTCGCCAAATCCCAATGGACGTAATTAACAAAATAACATCTATGTCCCCACCTACTAACAAAAAGGAAACACAAGCCTTTTTAGGTGTTGTGGGTTTCTGGAGAATGCATATTCCAGGTTATAGCCAGATTGTGAAACCTCTCTATGAAGTGACTCGAAAGAAAAATGAGTTTATGTGGGGCCCTGAGCAACGACAAGCCTTTGAGCAAATTAAACAAGAGATTGTGCATGCAGTAGCCCTTGGACCAGTCCGAACTGGACGAGACATTAAAAATGTGCTCTACACCGCAGCTGGGGACAATGGCCCTACCTGGAGCCTTTGGCAGAAAGCACCAGGGGAGACTCGAGGTCGACCCCTAGGATTCTGGAGTCGAGTGTATAAAGGCTCCGAGGCCAACTATACTCCAACTGAGAAAGAAATCTTGGCAGCATATGAAGGAGTTAGAGCTGCTTCAGAAGTAATTGGTACTGAGGCATAGCTCCTCCTGGCGCCCCGATTACCAGTACTGGGCTGGATGTTCAAGGGTAAAGTTCCTTCTACTCATCATGCCACCGATGCTACCTGGAGTAAGTGGGTTGCCTTAATCACACAGCGAGCTCGAATAGGAAACCCAAACCGTCCAGGAATCGTAGAAGTGATCACAAATTGGCCCGAAGGCAAAGATTTTGGAATGCCACCAGAGGAGGTGGTGACACGTGCTGAGGAAGCTCCACCATATAACGAACTCTCAGACGATGAGAAACAGTATGCTCTGTTTACAGACGGATCTTGTCATATTGTAGGAAAGCATCGAAGGTGGAAAGCTGCTGTGTGGAGTCCTACACGACGAGTCGCAGAAGCTGCTGAAGGAGAAGGTGAATCGAGTCAATTTGCAGAGGTAAAAGCCATCCAGCTGGCGTTAGATGTTGCCGAACGAGAAAAGTGGCCAATACTCTATCTCTATACTGACTCATGGATGGTGGCAAATGCTCTGTGGGGGTGGTTAAAGCAGTGGAAGCAGAGCAACTGGCAGCGCAGAGGTAAACCCATCTGGGCTGCTGAATTGTGGCAGGACATTGCTGCCCGGCTAGGGAACCTAGTCGTAAAGGTACGTCATGTAGATGCCCATGTACCCATGAGTCGGGCCACCGAGGAACATCGAAACAATCAGCAAGTGGATCAGGCTGCTAAAATTTTCCAGACAGACTTGGACTGGGAACATAAAGGTGAACTATTCTTAGCGCGGTGGGCCCATGACACTTCAGGTCATCAAGGAAGGGATGCAACCTATAAATGGGCCCGTGACCGAGGGGTGGATTTAACCATGGACGCTATTGCGCAGGTTATCCACGACTGTGAAACATGCGCCGAAATCAAGCAAGCTAAACGATTAAAACCTTTGTGGTATGGAGGACGATGGCTGAAATATAAATATGGGGAGGCTTGGCAAGTTGACTACATCACACTCCCTCAAACTCGCCAGGGTAAGCGCTATGTGCTTACAATGGTGGAAGCAAGCACCGGATGGTTGGAAACCTATGCCGTGCCCCATGCCACTGCCCGGAATACCATCCTGGGCCTTGAAAAGCAAGTCTTGTGGCGACATGGCACTCCAGAAAGAATTGAGTCAGACAATGGGACTCATTTTAAAAACAATCTCATAAGTAATTGGGCCAAAGAACATGGCATTGAATGGATATATCATATCCCCTATCATGCACCAGCTTCTGGGAAGATTGAGCGATATAATGGACTGTTAAAAACCACCCTGAAATCAATAGGGGGTGGAACCTTTAAAAATTGGGACAAGCATTTAGAGCAAGCTACCTGGTTAGTTAACACCAGGGGATCCATCAATCGAGTCGGTCCTGCTCAATCAGACCTTTTACATACAGTAGAAGGGGACAAAGTCCCTGTGGTGCATGAAAGGAATATGTTAGGAAAAACTGTCTGGGTTTCTCCTCCTTCAGGCAAAAGCAGACCCATTCGTGGGACTGTTTTTGCTCAAGGACCTGGATGTACTTGGTGGGTGATGCTGAAGGATGGAGAAGTTCAATGTGTACCCCAAGGGAATTTAACCCTTGGTGAGAATACTCAGTTCTGAGCTGTATGATGCTGATCACTACATAATACTGACAGTGTTCAATAAGTGTTTTTCAGGGTGACACAGTGGTGATGAAACCTGAGCTAGCTTCATCAACTGGCGTCCAGCAAGCTCTTCAAGATGAACATGGTACCCACGGGCATAAACCACAATGAATTTTGTACCATCTTTCCTGCCCTGAGATGAGATCCTGCAATCATGAATCAAATGGACTTAAACTTTTGTATATAAAGATAATCGTAGATGAGTGACCTGCATGTATCCATACATATATATATATCCTCTGTGTGTGCATAGATTTGATAGATAAAAGTAACAGTAATCTGAGCAAGATGCAAATGGTATGGAATAAGGAGTGGAATGTCCTGGTTTGAGGTAAAACAGGACCAATTTTGTTCAGTAGCTTCGCTTCTTAGCTGGGCCTCTTTTAACTACTGAAATTAACAGCATATTGTGCAGACAATGTTCACTCTCTCAGAGTGATTAGACCGATGTTTATAGCTGATGTCCAGACATGGTATGCAGGGAGGCTCTTGCTTACACTTATTGTTCTAACACCCAAGGCCAACCGGCTGTGTTATTTGCCACGTTGGAGGGTCGGAAGCGGAAAAGCATAATGGGGTCCCACCTGCGGGGAGGAGCGGACAGGGCAGGTGACCCAAAACTGACCAACAGCGTATTCCATCCCATCTGCCTCATGCTCAGTATAAAAGCTGACGGAGCAAAGGGTCAGGGCTTCTTTTTCCCCTTCTTTTTCGCCCTTCTTTTTCGCCCTTCTTGCTTCAACGGCTGATGTCGGAGGAGGACTCTGTCTGTTCGTCTGCCTTTGGACCCGATCCTGAATCCAGATCCGGAATCCAGTTCCCGTCCGTCACTGAGTCCAGCCTGGGACTGCCCCAGTGCCAGCCGGTGTCGTGATTGTCATCTTGGGAGCTTGATACGGTTTTGTATATTTCTCATTATTTCTTTTATTTTATTATTAATACTTCATTAAAGTAGTTTAGATCCTTCTAAACTCGTAAGTCTCTTTTTCCTCCTCTGCCTCTCTCTTTGAAGAGGGGTAGAGGGGAGCATCTGTCGGTCCCATCTGGGGTCCCCTAGGTCCCCAGTGGCCGATTTGGCCTAAACCACGACACCACCCCTGGCGCAGTCGATTCCAGGTGTACTGGACACCCCTCCAGGTGAAAGCAAACTGTGGCCTGCACTCTGCTGCTAAAGGAATAGAGAAAAAGGCATTAGCAATGTCAATTGTAGCATACCATTTGGCTGCCTTTGACTCCAGCTCATACTGAAGTTCTAGCATGTCTGGCACAGCAGCACTCAGTGGTGGTGTGACTTCATTCAGGCCACGGTAGTCTACTGTTAGTCTCCAGTCCCCATCAGACTTTCGCACTGGCCATATAAGGCTGTTAAAGGGTGAGCGAGTTTTGCTGATCACTCCTTGGCTCTCTAGCCGTCGAATCAGGTTATGGATGGGAATTAAGGAATCTCGGTTGGTCCGATATTGTTGTCGATGCACCGTGGCAGTAGCAATTGGCACCTGCTGATCTTTAACCCTCAGCAGTCCCACAACAGAAGGGTCATCTAAAAGACCAGGTAAGGTAGATAGCGGTGTAACATCCTCAGTCTCTACAGCTGCTATACCAAAAGCCCACCGATACCCTTTTGGGTCTTTGAAATACCCTTTCTTGAGGTAGTCTGTGCCAAAGATGCACGGAGCATCTCGGCCAGTAACAATGGGGTGTTTCTCCCATTTATTCCCAGTTAGGCTCACTTCGGCCTCTAATACAGTCCATTCTTGAGATCAGCCTGTCACTCCAGAAATAGTGACAGATTCTGCCCCTTTATGATTTAGTGGCAATAGGGTACACTGTGCACCAGTGTCCACCAGGGCTTTATACTTTTGTGGCTCTAACGTGCCAGGCCATCGAATCCACACAGTCCCATCAACTCGGTTGTCCCTCTCCTCCTCCTGGCTGGAGGCAGGGCTCATCTAATGTTGAGCATAGTACCTACGATTAGCAGATGGGTTCCTACCTGGACTGTAGGATCACCCACCGTAGGTTGGAGCAGCCGCCCTCCTGTTATAAGAATTCTTTCTTCTATTTGCTTTACTTTGCAACTCAGGCACCCCTGCCTGTAGGGCTGACATAGGTTCTCCATCCCACTTGCTTATATCCTCTCCATAGTCACAGAGGCAAAGACACAGGAAATCTTGGAGCAGGTTCAGTTTCTTTTGAGTAGGAGGGTGTTTTTCCTCGCAGCTGCAACATGGGTCTGTGCAGGGGAAGAATGGGATTTTTCCTCCACCTTGGATAGTTTATCAAACAGTTTCTCGGTTTGCTCAGCTATTTTCTTGGTCATTTGCTCCATTGTCTCAGTCAGCTTTTCCACAGCTGCCACAGTGAAGGGGTGAGACAGACTGCCTTCATACTGTCGTACCTCGTTAACCACTTCATTTGCAGCTGATGTGTTGGCATCAGATCCTCCCCAGACCATTGTTGACAATGTGTGAGAATATGTTGGTGGTGCACTTTGCACAAACTTTTTTAGCGTAGGTCGTTTGCATGGCATCTTATCGGGATCTACAGTCACTTGCCTATCACTATAAATCACCTCTCGCACAGCCAATTCTCTCAGGTACTTAATACCTTTTTCCATGTTGGTCCATTTACTTGGATGACATTTGATATCATCCTTAAAGGGATGCCTGCCCTTTACGGCTGACATCAGTCGTCTCCAGAGACTGAGAGTGCTTGTCTTTCTCCCAATCCCTTTATCGATACCTCCATCCCTGGCCAGGTTTCCCAACTGCTTAGCTTCTCTGCCATCTACGTCTATGGTATCTGCCCCACTATCCCAGCATCGTAGCAACCAGGAGATGAGTGTTTCACCTTCATGACGACTAAAGTCCTTCCTCATATTTCACAAATCCTTCATAGAGAAGGATTTAACAATTATCTCTACATCTGACGACTCCTGCATTGACACTGCCCGAGAAGGACCCTCTCCTGGATCTGCTTTAGAAGGACCTTCTCCTTTATCTGTTTTAAAAGGTCTCTGTCATATGTCTACTTTAGAAGGCCCCTCTCCTGGATCTCTGTCAGAACTCTCTCCCATGCTATTTGGCTTGAGCTGGTCCTTGCATAAGGGACAGGAAAACGAGCTGACCTCCTTTTCTGCTTCCTGGTCACCGGGGCAACTTGTACTGGTTCTGATGGAGTTTGAGTAGCAGTGGTACTCGCTGTCCAAGCAGCTGTCGTAGTGATGGTTCTCGTTGTCAAGGCTGGAGTAATTTTTGTCGTGATGGGCGGCAGAGGGGCCTGTGTTGCTGCAGGGCGTGTGTGCAGGTGATGCTGGTACAGACGGCGGCGGCGTGACTTTTACTGCAGACTGCGACGTGGATGGTGCCGGCGGGGGTGTGACTTTCGCCTGGACGGGCGGCAGCGGGGCCTGTGCTGCTGCCGTGGGGGAGCAGCTGATGCTGGTGCTGCTGGAGGCGGTGTCGGCGTGACTTTTACCACTGCAGGTGGGGGCATGGCTTTGGCCGGGCCGGGTGGTGCCGTGGCTTGCAGCGCTGCAGGTGGCAGAGCGGCTGCTGGGGTCTGTCTGAGTGGCGGCAGCACACGTTACCCTATAGCTACTCTTGCACCGATGTTTCAGAAGGAACCACCCCTGCAACACATGCAGGAACACCAACAACAAAATCACGATCTTAAGAAAGTAACAATCCTTATCGTCACAGCCTGAGAGGTTTCCATGCCCGGGCTCTGATGGTGTCACTTTACTATAATCATCAAAGGGCAAAGGAAACTTTCCCCAGGTAAAAGCGAAAGTGTAATTAGTAACAGAATTCATCACGCAATGCCCAAGATATGCAGGTAGAGCCTTTATCCAACTAATCATATTATACACCTGAATTGTGAACCACACCAAAACAGCTCATTTAAACCTTCACATAAAAACACAAAGAGTAAATAAACTATGCAATGCATTTGGCAGGTTAAAGAATTGACTGAATTAAGTGCAAACAAAGCTCTCGGCACAATATAACATTTCATTTAAGAACGACATGATGCGAGCTGTATGTTCTAATCTCTGAGCAGGCTGGAATTCAAACTATTCAGGAAATCTATCACAGCTCTGGTCGAGCCCTGCTCATGCCCCACATTGGGCGCCAATTAATCTGTCGTGGTTTGGGCCAAATCAGCTACTGGGGATGTGGGGGATCCCAGATAGGACCGACAGATGCTCCCCCATACCCTTCTTCAAAGAGAGAGGCAGAGGAGGGAAAAAGAGACTTATGAGTTTAGAAGGATCTAAACAACTTCAATGAAATACTAATAATAAAATAAAGAGAAAATAATGAAATATATTCAAAACTGTATCAAGCTCCCAGGATGACAATCACATCACCAGCTGGCACTGGGGAAGTCCCAGGCTGGACGCAGTGATGGACGTGAACTGGACTCCGGATCTGGATTAGGGAATGCATGGATTGGGATCAAATGCAGACAAACAGACAGAGTCCTCCTCGGATGCTGGCCGTTGAAGGAAGAGGGCTGATCCTTTGATCCCTCAGCTTTTATACTGAGCATGAGGCAGATGGGATGGAATACCCTGTTGGTCAGTTTTGGGTCCCCTGTCCTGTCCGTTCCTCCCCGCAGGTGGGACCCCTCTATGCTTTTCCGCTTCCGATCCTCCAACCGGGCAAGTAACAAAGTGAGCTGGCCTTGGGTGTTATAGCAATAAGTATAAGCAAGAGCCTCCCTGCATACCATGCCCTGGCATCAACTATAAACATAGGTCTTATGACTCTGAGAGAACAAACAGTTTCTGCACATTATGCTGTTAATTTCAGTAGTTAGAAGAGGCCTAGCTTAAAAGTAAAGTTACTGAACAGAAAATTGGTCCTGTTTTACCTCAAACCAGGACAGGGAAGAATGGAAAATATAACCACTTCAGATGGCAAGCTTAGGTTTCTGTTTTATATTTGAAAGCAGATACAAAATTGATCATGTAGTAGAGAATTCTGGTTTAAGTTTTGAACAATGAGACATAAGTGTCCTTAAAATCTGTTTAATTCTTTTGGGTAATAATGTCTGCATTTAGATTTGTATAACTGCCTGGTAGCCTTGATGTTTTTGTCAGGTCTTGAATGTTTTAACTTGTCATTTAAGCATTTCATAGTCTGTAGATATCAAAACAGATTATTTTTTTTTTTAACTATTAGTATGGTGATATTTGGACTGTAATTTGATTATGGGTTATGTAATTTTTTTTTCTTCTTTTGCTAGGAAACACTGCATTACATGACTGTGCAGAATCTGGAAGTTTAGAAATCATGAAGATGCTTCTCAAGTATAGTGCTAAGATGGAAAAGGATGGCTATGGAATGACTCCCCTTCTGTCAGCCAGTGTAACAGGCCACACAAATATTGTGGACTTTCTGACCCAACATGAACAGACCAGTAAGACAGAATGTATAAATGCTCTGGAACTTCTAGGAGCAACATTCGTGGACAAAAAGAGAGATCTACTTGGCGCTTTGAAATACTGGAAGCGAGCTGTGGAAATGAGATACAGTGATAGAACTAGTATCCTGAACAAACCTGTTCCACAAACACTAATTATGGCCTATGATTATGCTAAAGAGGTAAACAGCTCAGAAGAGCTAGAAAATCTTATTGCAGACCCTGATGAGATGAGAATGCAAGCACTATTAATTAGAGAACGTATTCTTGGTCCTTCTCACCCAGATACATCCTACTATATTAGATATAGAGGTGCTGTCTATGCAGACTCTGGAAACTTTAAGCGATGCATCAACTTATGGAAATATGCTTTGGACATGCAACAGAGTAATTTAGATCCACTGAGCCCTATGACAGCCAGCAGTTTACTATCATTTGCTGAACTCTTCTCCTTCATGCTGCAGGACAGGGCAAAAGGCCTGCTAGGCACTACTGTTACATTTGATGATCTCATGGGTATACTGTGCAAAAGTGTTCTCGAAATAGAGCGGGCCATGAAACAAATCCAGTGCCCTCCTGATCCAATACAGCTGAACAAAGCCCTTTCTATCATTTTGCATTTAATTTGCTTGTTGGAAAAAGTACCTTGCAGCTCAGAACAGGAGCATTTTAAGAAACAGACTATTTACAAGTTTCTTAAGCTTCAGCCTAGAGGAAAGAATAATTTCAGTCCACTTCACCTTGCTGTTGACAAGAATACTACATGTGTGGGTCGCTACCCAGTTTGTAAATTCCCCTCTCTACAGGTTACTGCTATCCTGGTGGAATGTGGTGCTAATATAAATGTCAGAGACTCTGATAATAACAGTCCTTTACATATTGCTGCACTAAACAACCATCCAGTCATCATGAATTTTCTTATCAAGTCAGGTTCACACTTTGATGCCACAAACTCGCATAAACAAACTGCTAGTGATTTGCTGGATGAGAAGAAAATAGCAAAAAACTTAATCCAGCCTATAAATCATACTACGTTGCAGTGTCTTGCTGCTCGTGTTATAGTGAATCATAACATATGCTATGCAGGGCACATCCCTGAAAAACTAGAGAAATTTGTTTTGCTCCATAGATAATAGTGTGCAGTCCCAGAGTGCTGTTGTTTAAGCATGACTTGGTGACAATGTTTTTCTTGAGCACTGTTGTGATACACCAGTATTCCCTTAGTTTGCTCCATCTCGCTCTCATTGGCAAAGCGTTGTTAGCATCGCATCTGCAGAGTTGGTTAACCAATATTTGAATATGCCATATATTATATTTTGTGGATTATTTAGAAATGTGCCATATTTAGACTCTTAAAATTGTTTGCCAAAGGCTTGTCTATTCTGCTCTTATTTGCCTGTTGGGTGTTTAGGACTGAGTTGAATATTTTCCACTGATGTCTTTTTACTACAACTGTTGTGTGGATTTTATACAGTTGGAGGGTCATCTTTTTTGGTTTTGCTTGAGCATTTATACTCTTACTCTATTCTTTTTCTATGGACTTGTTAAACTGTGCAAGTTGTATAGATTTGTTAACATTTGCAACTACCAAAAGTGCTTTTTATCTTCTCTATGCACTGACTTAAATGTGACTGTTGTGTGTGAACATATTTCTATGCAGCAGTTGGCCACTTTCAATTTAAATGCCCATTTTGATTTGCAGTTTTGTTTGGAACTCTTTTTGAGGATGCTGCCTTCATAGCATGACAAATTTTGGAGCTACATATCACCTTCCTGAACTGGAGTTTAAATTTTTTATTTTAGCTGTAACTAAGGTTGCTTTCCTCTTGATCCTCTGGAAATCTGTGCTAAATTTGGGAGAAAAAAATATCTCTTGTTCTCATGGTAATCCACTTGTATTTTTAATCTGATAATCGTTCTCTCACATCATGCAGTTCGGGGAAGAATCCTCATCATGTACAACTGACAGCTTCCCTTTTGCTCTAATGTTTGTGTTGGTTATGTGACTAGATGTAAAGTTTGTTCAAAGTTCAAACTTAATGATACACTCTAATGAGAAATAGATGAAATGTATGCCATAGTTTAAATTTACAAATCAACTTCTTTAGCTACAAAAGAAACTAAAGCACGTTGGTGGTGTGATGCTTATCAGTCCAGAAATATAGGCATCATCAGTATCATAACATAGTAAATGGCTGTATGCCAGAGTAATAGAAATTCTATAGCAGTATCTCCTTCTTCATTTTAAATCTCTTTATAAATGCATGTTTTTTTCCATCTCTATTATCTGTCAGCTGTACTTAAAGAAAAAGCAGTAGTTCTGTTGTGTATATATAGCTCCTAATTAAACTTACCTATTTTTATAATATTTGCATAATAGCTTATCTTCTACAACAGAAAGGGCTCTTTTGACTTGATAAGAAATCTATAAATGAATTTCATAAAGGAGAGTGAGATTCAGGTATTTAATATAATTCAGCACTTTACTGTTGATTGATAGTAGAATGTATTATGGCACATTAGCCCTGCAAATGTCTAAGTGAAATTAATTTGTGTCAAGTACAATACATTTTACCTGCAAATTTAGTATTCTAGCATATTGGATATTGTTGACTTGATGTTTCATTTCAGTGATGGGCAGTAAATGGGTTTCTTGCTCCAGAAACTCAACAAGTTGATTTATGCTTTTGTTGGTGATAGAGATATTTAAAAGCCAAATTAAGTAGATAAAGGAAAAAAAATATTTAGAAGGGTTTTTTTAAATTTGATGTTGGAGTATTTTTCTTTTGTGAATTAAGTTGATGAAGAATGTCTTGAGAGTATAAAAGAGTGTGTGTATATATATAAAAAAAAAAGTTCATCCTTGCTCCTTGGATGTTTCAGGTTTTCTCTTAGTGTACAGTGTGGAGACAACAAGCTTAGCCATTCTTGGGGAAAATATTGGGATACTTTTAAACAAAGATATGAAAGTAGTGCTGTTTGTATATTGCCAGTTTCAAACTCTTATTTTGAAACAACCTGTTTGTCCCATGTCATACCTATATTGTATGAAATTCTGAGTATAAGGAAAACCAATTTGTTTCTCTTGCAAATGTGCAGCAGTAAACCTTCTATTAAATTGGCTGATTTTTTTTTCTGATTAAACTACATGCCACCCAAGTTGTCAGTTGTGAGAACAAGTAGTTTGATTTTGTCTTTCTTACTTTTTGGTATGCTTCTCTACTACTCTGTAAGTTGGTGTAATCAACAAATCATACCACACTAGAAACGATCCACAATATACTTCAGGCCATAAAAAGCATTATACTTCAAGTAATAAAAAATAGTCGTCTTTCTATAGGTCACAGAGAAAGGGATTTTTAGATCACTGTTTTATACTCTGGAATCTGTACTGTTCTTTAGTGTTTGCGATTTGAATTTGTCTTTATAACTGTATAATATTCCGTTTAAAATTAGTTAGAGATTATTAATCCAGAAATAGAATTTAAAAATTATTATAGTATGTGCTGCTATTGTTAGCAAAGTTTTGAATGGAAAACACCCCAGAAGAGAAAGCATATCACTAATACGTGTAAATCTAGTGAAAATTGCCAAGCTTTACAGGGCTTACTGTTAGCTATTTGGGTTTTGGAGTTTTCTGTGTTTTTAACTTATGCAGTACTGATTTACTGTATGTAATTCTGTCTAAATATCTATCAATACACATCAGTCCTAAAGATTATCACTTATATTCAGAATTTAATTTTACAAGGTCATGAGGCTATCTGCTGAATTCTTAACTGTGATGATGACAGATAGTAAAGCTTAGGTGACCAGATGGATAAGTTAATGCATTTAATTCCATTTTCTATTTAACCCTGTATGTGTACATTACCCCCATTTAATTTTGCTTCATTTTAAAAGAAATCGGTACAGAGCTTATGTAGGATAATGTGTTAAGGATTAGTTAAGGATTTACTGATTGGGAAGGAGGGTAAGGTCCTGTCTGAGATGTCTGTCACTATGGCCAGTGCTAATGGGTTGTAGCAGTTTTGCCCCCTCAGCCCCTAACTCAAATCAGAAATGTCTACATTTAAGTATAGATACCAACTTTCTGGACTAGGGTTTTTCGTTGTTTGCTTTGTTTGTTTTTTTAATTCTTAGTCTTATTACCCATTCAGAGATGTGAATAAGATTATTTTAGTGAAACATGTTGATGCTAAATGCAATAGTGTTGCTAGCTGAACACAAACTATAGTAAGGACAAGGAACTAAAGAGCATTCAGAATACACAGAACTGTTATCCTTTTTTGTCATATTATTAACTCATTCTTTTTCTGTTCTTATCTTCCCATTTGTTTTTTTTTTTTTTATTAAAAGTACTTTTTCAGAGCTGCCAACCCATAAAGATATTGAGAACATTGAGGAAAAAATTGTATGCCCTATGGGGGTGAAATAGATTTAAAAATTGATTAAATAATTTGCAGGTATGTATTTTTAAAGACAAGGATACTGATAGCCCCTTGCTTGTTGAGACCTCTGAAGTTGGATTTATTTTTTTAAATAAATACTCAAAGCATTCTTCCTTCTAATCTTCTTGGGCTTCCACTGAAATACTTCAGCCAGGAAGACGAAAAATATTGTGGTTTAAAACAAACAAACAAACACAAAAAAAAAACAAAAACCTCATCCCAAAAAAACCTCACCCCCCCCAAAAAACACCCCAAAACACTGTTCTTGCCAAATTCTAAAATTAGATTCCTATTTTTATATCACTTACGTCAGTAACAAGATTCCAGCTGTCTGTAGTGTCTCTGAGGTTCTAATTGTTAAGCACACAGTACAAAGGCACTTTTTAAAATGCAAGGCAACAGTGTGGTAATTTTTTCCATGTATACTCTGCAACAGTCCTTTGATAGGAAGTATTTTTATATATTACCTAAATACCACAAGTTCTCTTTTAACAACTGTTTTGAAACTGGTTGAAATGAAACTCTTTCCACTTTTATAAAACACTATTTTATAGAAGGAATGGAATGCTATAGCAAAATTCTTACTAAAGGATTAAAAAAGGATAAAAACCTTAATAGGAAAGACGTGCCTCCTCTTAGTTTTACATCAACTGCAAGTTAATAGTGGCAAGACTACTCTGGAAATAGCTTCCTCGTGCTTTGAATTATAGAGTGGAATACCTGCTATACTCTAAAATATTGACAAATGTGAGTAAAAAGACTTAACGCTAATTCATGTGTTCTGTGACTACAATGAAGTGGTCTTTAAGGCTTCAAAGTAACTTTAAGGAATATGATGGAGACATACTAGACAAATATAGTTTGGTTTGGTTGTGAAAGTAACTGTTGAACCCTCAGTGAGCAGAATGAAAAGTGATTGTTCATTTGGTTTTAACTAACTCTCTATTTGTTTCCATTCTATCACAAAGACTTCCTGTGCAGGGAAATTCCATGTAATTGAAATATTTAAATTATAAATTCAAATATATCAATTCCATGTATTGAAATACTGCATTTTCTTTTTTTAATTTAGCTTCAATTATAATGTAAAAAAAAAAGGAATAACAAATATATTTCTCTGCTCTTACTCTCTTTAGGCTCCAAATGCAGATAACATTAAAAATATGTTTTGGATAACACCTGTCTGAGTCTGTATATGTTTTCTTTAGGGTTACTGTAATACCAGTTGCTAAACCTCTTTTTCAGTTGAGTATGAATAGTTAAATGTGAATGCTGCAGCTTTAGACTTTGATCTTCTTGTTGTTAATTGTTATACTTTAAACAGACTATCATGTTTCATTCTCTTACCATGAAATGATGGTCCAGCCAAACCTTTCAATTCTGGTGATGGGCAGTAGTAAGGAAAAGGCTTAAACTGGAGGATATAAGGAGACACTTTCACAGCTTTTCTAGAATATGCATGCTATTAACTCTATTAAAACATAGTAGTGTTTGTTTATAGCATAAACAAAAGTAACTAGCAAGATCTTGTAATAAATAAGCAACAGACACTTTTCCAAGAAAGTTGCACAAATTAATTTTTGTATAGCTTTTGAAGTCTATTCCCTATTGCTTCCATAATTTAAAAAGAGAAAAAAATACTCCAAGGATGAGAGAATTATGGCAAGATCTTTATTAAAGAGGTCTTCAAAGGTCTTCTGTTCTGTAGAACATTACCATCAGAATTTTGAGATCTTTATAGTTATGCACAGTAGTCACAATGCAGTGTACACTTTATTTAAGAGTTTATTTAGATTTATTCTTAATTGGTAACAAATAGCATCAAGAAAATGAGACACTGGATGGGGAAAATTGGTCTAGAGCTCTCACAGTAAGATAATTGTTACATAGATGACTTACTGAATCAAATATTGAATCTCTTAATTAGAAAACAAAGAACTGGAAAGAATCACATAATTCTTCATCTCTGCAGTTGCAGATGATGATAGATGTTTAGTCCAGAAGTGTCTGCTGGCTATCTAAACTATACCTATGCAAAATCTGTCATCTCTGTCTGTGGCTGGGATTAATTTTCCAACTCTCTCCGAGTCTCTTTGTGCAGAAGTGTTTCTCCAGCTGTGATGACTTGCCTTCACCCCCAGTGAACTCAGCTGTCCACTCTGCCTCTCCCATCTGCCCTTGTGTTGCACTGCTAGTTGGAATCAGCTGCCAAACAAATCAGCCCCTTTCTGCCAGTGATGGGCAGTTCTTTGTGAAAGTCTGGTGCAGAGAATGAGTAATAGTTGCTATTCAAACATAAAAACCTATGAATTCAAACTTCCCACCACCTCTGATAACCCTTTTCTAGCCATTCCATTGTTGTTTCACATTGTGTCCTCTGTTTCTTTACTGTTCCCCATTGCTCCCAGCTGTTTCCTGTTTCCCAATCTTCATCTGCCACAGCTGTGGCTGACTCCAAGCTCGTGTTACAACGGGAAGCACTAGGAGAAGTTTAGCCTTTGCTATGTCTCAAGCAGTTTGTGCTATTTCTAAATGGTATTAGTTAGGAAGTGAGAGGCTTGGAAGAAATACAGGGTTTAGCTTGTTTGTCTATTATTTATTTGCTTGGTCCTTCAAACAAGGTAAGGATGCTTATGTTGTTGTTTAGTCTCCTTGCTAATATGAAATTTAGGCTTCTCCTATTTGCTCTGTGTAATGTGTTTTGTTTTAGGTGAGGTTGTAGATGAGTACTATGCAGTTGGTGGTAATGTAAGCTGTTATAAGTCTAAGCAAATCTCATTATAGAATCAATAATGCTAGATTTCCTCCCATGCAGAAAGTATTTAAAAGCTTGGCACTTGTTTAAGCACCTTTTCACATGCTTTGGTTATTTTGAAAAATGCTGATTTTGTAGTTTGTGGTTTCTGCAAAATCTTCTTTTAATGTGCTGTTTCCCTAGTGTCTTCCTAAGTTCCACTGGTTTATCTGCTAGGTTGTTGTTTTGTGCTGCTACTAGAAAATCCCTTCCTTCCCCTGTACGTAGCAGCTAATGCCCTCCTGCACACCTCGATTCTTCTGTCAGCAGTATCAATAAGGGCAGGGGGCAGTGAATGGGGCAAGCAAGCTATGCAGAATGCAATAGGTGCTCTGGTTTTCCAGAAATAAGCAGCAGTGTGTTGATCTAGGCAGCTGCCTACTTTGAGTTGGGATCAGGAGCTAGGATGAGCACCAGTCTAGGTGCCTGAATGTATTGTTCTAATCATAAATGGTACAGAGGCAAGCTGGTGGGGTGCCACTCTTCCTTAATAACTCCTTGAACCTTGCTCCAGTAGTCTTCAAAAGTGTGATGTTTTTCTATGTTGGCAGAAAATAGCTAGGAAGAAAAGTTCTTGGTGATGAAAGAAGGGCATGTTGCTATTGCAAAACCAGGCTCATTTACAAAGCAATGGTAAAACTTATTTGGGGGTGGGGGTGAGAAGATGTTAGAAGAATACTCAGTAGGAAAACAAAATATCCTTACTATATTGGTGGCAAAAAGCAGTGCAAGGCAACTACTGTAGATAAAGCACCAGTGTCTGTACTTGCATATCATATAAACCCCCAGGTTGGAAAAGAAATCTGAAATAACACTTCAGTAACACTAGCAAACTTCAACCCCAAGAAAAGAAACAAAAGTAGAGATGGTAACTTTGTGTCTTCCTAGTAGTTAAGAATTTATGTATAGTCACTGGAGTATTCACTGATGTGGTGCTAAAAATTTCTGTGATCTCTTCCTGTGCTTGATGTGAAGTCACTGAAGTGTCTTCTATAAAAGGCCTCTCAGTACAAACTTTGTATCTTCTAGGCAGAGTTAATCTGCACTGTCCACTCTTCCGCAATCTACTTGGACAAAAGAGAACTCTTGAAGTGAGGAAATACTCCAGCAGGGACAGAAACAAACAAAAAGTGTTCTAGGTGTTGTGCAACAACATCAGAAAACTAAAGAGCGACTTGATGCTGAATAAATTCTTGTTCAAGAAAGTAACTTCAGAAACTGGGAAGGAATGTGCATACTTTTATTAACGCAGGAATTTGTTTTTGACAACTGAATCAACCCATTTCCTTTATATATATATATAAAAAAAAATTAAAATAAAGACCTCAAGAAGAAAAGGTTAAATGAGATTGTCCAGATCTTTTATTATCATTATATGTTCTTTGAAAGATGGCTGATGATGCTTCTTCCAATAAAGGATTTCTTAACTCTGTTGCATTAAAGGGCAGAGTAGTTTGGCAGAAAACAAACCCCCTTGCATTCTAACACTCCTCACTGAGGTGGAAGGCTAGGTGCAGCTAGGTTTCAATTCTGAGTGATGCCCAATCCACCACTATCAGTCCAGTCGTGTTTAATATATTAAACTGTTACGATTCTGGATACACTAATAGTGGACTGCGCCTTCAGTCTAGTCATGCTCATGAACTACCACGGCCACTCTTTGGTCACGTTCAATGAGAAACCGAAACGACCGGCTACTTAAACAGCACAGTTTATTTTAGCAACAGATACATAGGTTCTTATGGATTGCCGGTGATAAATACACTGTCTGCAAAGCATGTGCAAATAAAGTGTTGTTAGTTATACATAATGTGTGACAAAGTTATAAACAATACAGCCTGGCTATAAATGTAGGGAAGAGACTCTCTAGAGAGTCTCTTAAGTTTCTCGAGGAAGCACTTGGTATAGCCTAAGTCTTACCCAAAGGCGTCCCTATGGGGGGGAAGAAAGGCTCAGCCCGTCGACTGGTCCCAGAAGTCAAAGGCAGTCTTTGATGGAGTCCTCCTTGACTTGTTCACGATGGTGTCTTCCCTGATATTCCCTCTTTCTTGGGCTATTTTTATACTGTTTTGTACCTTCAAGGTGGAGTTTGAGTGACTCTAGTCATAAATACTTTTATTATGACTGGTGTAAAATTTTCTCGCTTCACACTTAAAGGTATAGTTTTCGAAAAATTCAGGGTGCAGACTCAAGGAGGAGTGGTCGCACCTTGGAGGCGGGTAGCCTTTGGGATGGAGGTGTGTTTAGGTATTATAATGACATTATAATGAGCAAAGTTCTCACAAAGGACAGCATTTTGTCAAAATTTGACAAACTGTTGGCTCAGGGTAGTAAGCGTGCAGCTTATCAGTTCCATAGGACCATCTCGTTCCCATATCTGCTGTATTATCACAGGGCTTGGCCGTGGAATCTCCACCCCACTCCATCCCTGTGTTGCTTTGCAAGCAATATTGTGCAGGGAATCACAGATGTAGTGGATTCTTCGCATACCAGCTGCGGCTGTATTCTACCCTAGAAACCTATTGATTTTATACTTTTCCTTAATGTGTGAACAATGCTGTATTTTTGGTTATTTTAGTAATTATTCCACAGCTCACAGTGAGAGGCAATTTGATAATTGTTCAGACGGTTGAGTTCTGGGAATGTTGCTGTTACTATTCAAAAAAAAGTTAGCTGCTTTTGGATGGAGGTGGGTATTTATTAATCAAGGATTTAAAAAAAAAAAAAATCAAACAAAAAACACCTTAAACCCCAAAAAACTTCCTAGAACTTCTAGTCTCCATCTCCTGCCCAAGCACTTAAACAGTGCGGAGGCAAAGTAGAGTGACTGAAAGTCAAAGAAGCAACTCCAGAGATATCAAGGCTCTAAAGGAAGCAGAAGTATTGAACAACATTATTTTATTATTTGTCTGGCTATTAGATACTGACTGCAGGGGGGGGAAAAATCTGCACTTGGACAGAGATATTCACCAAGCAGAAAGCTTCATAAAGATTATTGGGTTTTATATATTCAGTGGTATATGGTGCAGCAGTATATCTGGGTAAGTAGATACTATTATTTTGGTCTGGCACAATTATATAAATGTGTGACAACCTAATATAGCAGGGAACTGCATCTGGGGAGGAATAACCCCATGCATCAGTACAGGTTGGGGGTTGACCTCCTGGAGAGCAGCTCTGTGAAAAGGGACCTGGGAGTCCTGGTGGACAACAGGATGACCACGAGGCAGCAATGTGCCCTGGTGGCCAAGAAGGCCAATGGCATCCTGTGGTGTATCAAGAAGAGTGTGGCCAGCAGGTCGAGGGAGGTCATCCTCCCCCTCTGCTCTGCCCTGGTGAGGCCGCATCTGGAGTCCTGTGTCCAGTTCTGGGCTCCCTGGTTCAAGAAGGACAGGGAACTGCTGGAGAGGGTCCAGCAAAGAGCTACAAAGATGATTAGGGGATTGGAACATCTTTCTTATGAGGAAAGGCTCAGGGACTTGGGTCTTTTTAGTCTGGAGAAGAGAAGACTGAGGGGGGATCTTATCAATACTTATAAATACTTAAGGGGAGGGTGCCAGGTAGATGGGAACAGTCTTTTTTCAGTGGTGCCCAGTGATAGGACAAGAGGTAGCAGGCACAAACTGGAGCACAGGAAGTTCCATCTTAACATGAGGAGGGACTTCTTTTCTTTGAGGGTGGCAGAGCACTGGCACAGGCTGCCCAGACAGGTTGTGGAGTCTCCCACACTGGAGACATTGAAAACCCGCCTGGATGCCGTCCTGTGCAACCTGCTGTAGGTGTCCCTGCTCTGGCAGGGGGGTTGGACTAGATGATCTTCAGAGGTCCCTTCCAACCCTGACCGTTCTGTGAAAAGAAATCTAAACCTGCCTTTGTTTCCTCTCCTGCTGTGAGTGTTTGTTAATCTGATTGCAAATCACCTCATGTGCTCTGGCCCTGCAGGTATCTCTTGGATGAAATCTGATAGATATGTACAGAATGCTGCCAATGAGGCTGCTCATTAAGTGGAAAGAGAAAGAAGAGTGTTTCAATCTTGATAAATGTGATCTTTTGAAGAGGAACACCTAAACACTGAAGTTCTGTAGACTGTGTGGTTGTTTTTTTAATTATTTTTTTATCTTTTTTATAAACTCATTTGGTTTTGGAATAACTACATGTAAAAGAGAACTGCAACAAAATTACTTATCTTTTATCTGAAAATGATCGTGCTACCTGCGAAGTAGGAGTGTGGTTTGATTAAATAGCTCATTGGCAAAACAACTTAACTGACAACTTTGCCAATCTTAATTTCTGTGGAAATTGTAGTTTAGTTAGTGAGCACCTCAGTATGTGATTACTATTACTGAAATATGTCATTAGGTATGGTTTATGCTGGAGAACGTGTACTGGTAAGACACACCTCTGAAGTAGGGGAAAATACATGTGTATTAACAATAGGAAGGAACAGAGATAGTTTGCAGAACATCTTTCCTGTTGACTGTTCCCTAATTTTAGACTTCTGTTTTATAAAAGCTATAATGTTAACATTCAGAAGTGAACCAGTAGTAAACTAGAAATCTCATGTTTGCTGACAGCCTGAAGCTTTGGCATTCACGAGTGAGTTGTTTTCCAATAATCCATTCACTAAGGATAATGGTGAAAGCTCACAATGATATGATAACATTATTAACTATTTAAATGCCACCTAAAGCTTCTAGGAAGAGCGAAGAAATGTTAGGATTACTAATATTGTTATATTGGCTTCCAGGATTGAGTAAAATTTAGGAGAGTGCAACTGCATTCCTTTGTGGGTGTGTTTTTCCCAATTCCAAGCCATGGCTAATCCAGAATGTTGTCTCCCACTTATGTTGTGTACGTATCCAAATGCAGTTCCATTAAGAATCTATGTTTGCCTCATGGATTCCCTCTACAGCGCTCCTGTGGGCTTCTTTTAGCTTGCACCAAAGATGAACTGTGTGCAGAAATCCTCCTTTGGCTGCTTTCTTCTTCCTTCTTACAGAAATCACTGTTTTACTGGTGGCAATGTGCTCTGCCAGCTAAAATACCATTTTAACGGTCCTCTGAGGTCATGACTTTTCTCTGGAAGGAAGTCTGTGTTATGTAAGGACTTGCCAACACAGCAAAGTTCAGTGGCAGGCTACTTAGGATTTCTCCTGTCTTCCAGGAATTCAAGATATTTCTTAATGTTTCAGAGTACTCTGGAGTCAAATTCACTAGATTTTTTCCAACTACAGTACGGATAACATACAAAACTTTAAGAACATATTCAAATTGGTGAGGGAGGAAAGAAATGCAGTGGTTCAGCTGTAGGTTATGCTTCCATCTTCCATCAGTGGAATTAAGGCTTCATAAAATGGGGAAGGAACATTACACTGGCAGTTTAATGGAGCTTCCCTGGAAAGATGAAAAATATCTGAAGAGAGCTGGAAGCAGATTAATTACTCCCCTCCCCCCCCTCCTTTATTTATACCACTGCCACCACCCCCCAATATAGCTTTGGCAACTCACATATGAGGAAGGTGCACAGCAGAAGGGGATGTGGAAAACGGGAAATGTTTCTGAGGAGGGCTACTTCCTGTAGTGGCTCACATATTTCCCAGTTTTGAAGGATGTTCTTGTGAAGCGTGCAGGAGTGAGGATTTTGGGTATACTGGTGGATGAAAAACTGGACGTGAGCTGGCAATGTGTGCTTGCAGCCCAGAAAGCCAACTGCATCCTGGGCTGTGTCAAAAGAAGCGTGGCCAGCAGGTCGAGGGAGGTGATTCTGCCCCTCTACTCTGCTCTGCTCTCTTGAGACCCCACCTGGACTACTGCATCCAGCTCTGGAGCCCCCAACATAAGAAGGACATGGACTTGTTGGAGCAGGTCCAGAGGAGGGCCACAAAGATGATCACAGGGATGGAACACCTCTCCTATGAGGACAGGCTGAGAGATTTGGGGGTTGTTCAGCCTGGAGAAGGCTCTAAGGAGACCTTATTGTGGCCTTTCAATATATAAAGATGGAGAGAGACTTTTTATTAGGGCCTGTAGCAACAGGACAAGGGGTAATGGTTTTAAACTGAGAGAGGGTAGGTTTAGATAGGACACAAGGAAGAAATTCTTTATTCTGAGGGTGGTGAGACACTGGAACAGGTTGCCGGGGGAAGCTATGGATGCTCCATCACTAGAAATGTTCAAGATCAGGTTGGACAGGATGGGACTTCAAGCAACGGTAGGAGGTGGCTTGTAACTCCCTGAAACAAAGACTGAGAAGCATCCTGAGGAAAGCATGAACAATGGCGAGAGACAAAACTTAGTAGAGATGGGGGGGGGCGCAGAGGCCCTCTGAGCCTTTCTGAGAAATGTTTCAAACACCCGCAAGTACCCTGAAATGAATCTATAGTCACAGGGTGTATAATGCAGTCTGGATAACGCAGGCCTTGCGCTCAATGAACTGATAAGGCTAATACTTGCTTATCTCTTGTGTGACTCAGGCAAGAGGAAACTTGCCTGAATAGCATGGGATTTGGCTGGAGGAGGAAGCCCTGTGGAGACAGGACAGTTCTGCTCTGGTGCAACTTGTGAATCTTGTTAGTTTTCTGTTTTCAGGACCATTGTGTCTGATGAATGACTTTTGCCTTGTTATCTGCAAAATGCATATTAAAGTTGACATCCCTGCATATGCTAATGAAGATTATAGAAATCATGCTAAACATATGACTATAGCACTTGTCTCTCCACTTAAATCATGCTACATGTCACTGGGGGGGAGGGGAGTGGGGTGGAGCCTGAGACAAAACACCACTGTGTCAGTAGGGCGGGTCGTACTGATATAGTGAACATAAAGGTGGAAGATGAGTGCCCCTAAGAACCAGAGACACACCACCACCACCACTCCCCATTGGCTGGACCGATGCTGGAACCAGGACTGGTTTTCTCTTTTCTCTTAGAGTTGTGAAATAATGCAAGGCGTACCTTACTGCTTGCCATAATTTGTTATATACCTAACCAATTATTGTGGACCTAGTTAAGACCTATATTAATCATTGTAGGAATCTAATAAATGTATGTATACGGACCTTGAGAGTTGTCTCAAGTTGCCCATGCTGCTGGGGATTTGTGAATCTGAGTCACTCCTCCACCCTCTTCTGAGAGGGGCCTGACAGCAACCTGTTCTAGTGGTGAAAGATGTCCCTGTCCACAGCAGGGGGGTTGCACTAGATGATCCATGATTATCCTGCTCCTCTTGTTATAGAATCATAGAATGGTTTAGGTTGGAAGGGACCTTGAAGATCATCGAGTTCCAACCCCCCTGCCATAGGCAGGGACACCTTCCACTAGACCAGGTTGCTCAGAGCCTCATCCAGCCTGGCCTTGAACAATTCCAAGGATGGAGCTTCCGCAACTTCTCTGGGCAACTTGTTCCAGTGCCTCACCACTCTCATAGTGAAAAATTTCTTGCTAATATCTAATCTAAATCTACCTTCTTCCAGCTTAAAGCCGTTCCCCCTTGTCCTATCACTACATGCCCTAGTAAAAAGTCCTTCCCCAGCTTTCCTGTAGGCCCCCTTCAGTTACTGCAAGGCTGCTATAAGGGCTCCCCGGAGCCTTCTCTTCTCCAGGCTGAACAACCCCAACTCTCTCAGCCTGTGTTCATAGGAGAGGTGCTCCAGCCCTCTGATCATCTTCATGTCCCTCCTCTGGACTCACTCCAACAGGTTCATGTCTGTCTTATGTTGGGGGCTTCAGAGCTATCTTGGGGGGGATTTTGGTACTGAAGGTGAGGTTCTGATTAGTTGGTGCGCTCATTTATCAAGCCACAACATGTTAAAATAGGATTAAATCAGTCATATGGAGGTAAGAATGCACTGTGTGCAGTGGCATGTGAAGTGGAATTTTGTCAGGCATGGACACGTTAAGTCTTTTAATAGTTTAAGAACTAGGCTCTCAGAAATTACAGGGAACTTGCAATTAAACTAACTGTAGTTGTGTTTTCAAAAGCCTTTCAAAATGTATTTGCAGTATGACTGTTCTAAATTTGCCTTGGCAGATTCCTGGTTTTGGTGGTCTCAGGCTTTTCAGGTTGGGTTGCTTTAATGCCTGCGCGCATTGTGTGCAAGTGTTGCAGGGTCTGACTATCAGGCAATTAAAAGTGAGACACTGTGTTTTCTAGCTGTTGGTTCCATTAGTCAGACATTAATAGGATAATTCAGGTTGGAAGGGACTTCAAGAAGGCTCTAGTCCAACCTCCAGCTATGAACTCAGATCAGGTTGTTAGGAAATACAAGAGTTAAGTAGCAAGTTGTATTGTATATTAGAGTGTGTTTGTAAGGTGCAACCATAATAACTGAACAAAGGTAACCAATGGTGATGGGAAAATGCAATTAACTGTAACGGGAAAGAATATATTCTAAGATCTTTAGGTACCTAAGAGAACAGTGTGACCTGATACCAGGGGAGTCAAGCAGAACCTTGAAAGACTTGGCAGAAAACAGGCACTGGAATAGAGTCAAAAAGGAGTGAGGTGAAAAGTACAAAGCGAGGAAGACGTCTTACTTCATCTGAGGAAGACTTCTTACTTCATCATGACGACCACCGACAACCACTAGAGGGAAGATGAGCATGCGCAGAGAAGGAGGCTGATGTCGCAATAGGATGAAGTAATCCGTAATGCATATGTATAAGATAATGTAGCAATACTTGTTGAATATGTATGAGATTGTGTAATAAAATGGGTACTCGGCAAGGCCGTCTTTGGAGCCAGATTTGGGTGCGTACCCCTGGTTCCCGGCGCCTTGAAATAAAGCACCGCATATAACCGAAGAAAATTGGTTATGTGTTTGTCTCTGCGCTAACAAGGTTGCCTCAAGGCTTTATCTAGTTAGGTCTTGAAAATCTTGTTTCTCGCAGAATTGTCTAAATTCTTTGTTGAATAATTGGAAAGAAATATTTCTTATTTCTGCTCTTCAATTGTAGAATTTTGTGTGTTTTAACAGAGTCAGACTGTGGTTATGTGACACTTCCTTTTTGTTTTGACTTGCTCAATGAATCAACTGTTAGAGGAAAAGTTATGCTGGATCCAACAGCCTGAGAGAGGTGAGGTTACTGCTGCTCCATGTCCCCAGATCCACCCAGTAGCGAGACTGAAGGTGTATTCCCAGCAGGTATGCATACAATATACACTGCATATGAACATGCAGGCTATACAGATCACAGAATGGTTGAGGTTGGAAGGGGACCTCTGGGGGTCACCTTTCCAAGTTCCCCTGCTCAAGCAGGGCCACTGTCATGGTTTAACCCCAGACGGCAACAAAGAACCACGTGGTCTTTGCCGTTCTGTGTCGTGTGCCCCCCCCCCCCCCCCCCCCCCCCCCCCCCCCCAGCTGGAATAAGAGGGGAACCGGAAGAAAAAGGCAAAACTTGTGGGTTGAGATAAAGACAGTTAAACAGAACAACGAAGGAAAGAGGAAAACAACAACAATACTGATAGGGGAATATACAAAACATGATTAATATACCACCCCTCACCGATCAGAACCCGAAGCCCAGCCACACCCAAGCAGCCATTTGGCCAGCTCCCCTGGCTGTATACTGGGCATGGTATCACATGGTATCGAATACCGGTTTGGCTAGTTTGGGTCAGCCGACCCCTGCTTGCTGTGTTCTGTCTCAGCTCCTTGTGAAAATTAACCCTACCCCTGCCGGAACAAGGACAGCCACCTAGAGCTGGTTGCCCAGGACCATGTCCAGATGGCTTTTGAATATCTCCAAGGAGGGAGACTCCACAACCCTTCTGGATAACCCCTTCCAGTGCTCAGTCACCCTCACAGGAAAAAAAGTCTTTCTTGATTGTTGTGGTTTGAGGAACCCACAACAATTTATTGTCATTTAGACAATTATTCTATCACCTGATGACACCTCCCCACCCAGGAAGGGGAATTGGGGGGGGGACCAAGGAAACACGAGGGTTGAAATATAAACAGATTTAATAGAATAAGACTAAATAATTACTATTAATAATACTAAAGAACCAATATTGATCCTGACACCAATATAAAATATACAAGGATTATACTCAGCCAATTCTATCAGCAGGAAGCTGTGCACTCCCAGTGGTGGACAGCAAATGTTGGACACTGTGAGCACTACAGCTTCAGGAGGAAGGGAAGGCCTCAGGGGCCCAGCATAGGGACAAGAAGTTCTCAGGATGGCAGCCATCAAGGGAGAGAGAACTTCGCAGCAACCTTTCTAATTTATATTGGCTGTGATGATTGTGGTATGAAATAATCCTGTTGGTCAGCTTGGGTCAAGTGCCTGGGTCTTGCTCCTCCACATCCCTGCACTTGGTGAGCTCAAAAACGCTGAGACCTTGAAATCCACACACTATAGCTGGCTATGAAGTAGATATTTTCACAAATTCAGACACTAGAGTCTTCTAAAAGTGCAGTTTTCCCTAGCATTAGAAGAGACCTTACTGAAAAGTAAAATTACTGAAAGAGAAATTAGTCCTGCGTTGCTCAAACTGGGACACTGATGTTCAGATGGCACCTCCTGTGTTTCACTTTGTGTCCGTTGTCTCTTGTCCTATCATTGGGCACTACTGAAGAGGGCCTGGCTCCGTCTTCTTTACAGCCTCCCTTCAGGTATTTGTATACATTAAGATGCCTCCTGAACCTTCTCTTCTCTGAGCTAAACAGTCCCAGGTGTCTCAGTCTTTCCTCATAAGAGAGATGCTCTAGTCCCTTAATCATCTTCGTGGCCCTTTGTTGGGCTCTCTCCAGTATATCTATGTCTCTCTCATACTGAGGAGCCCAGAACTGGACACAGGACTGCAGATGTGGCCTCACCAGTACTGAGTAGAGGGGAAGGCTCACATCTCCTGTGATCTGTCTGGTCACAGATGCTCAGAGCGCTTACACAGACAGCATCCTGGCTGAGCAGGATGGAAGTCTGCAAGTGAGTATATACACGTGCTCGTGTTCAAGGTAGGTTCCTCCAGCAGTTAGGCTCAGGCACTTGGTCTGCCTTGTTGCTGGCATCTGGCTGTACAAGCCCCTGAGGCTCCAGCCTCATTTGACATGCAGCTGGTCAGGACTTCTCTGGTCCCATAGCTGACCCTGTGCCTGCCCCCCATGCTCTCACACCTAGAGCTGAGCCTTAGAGACCCACTTATCCCTTTGCTCCTAGGCTGCCTCACTTATTCATTAGCTAGTCTGGCTTGATCTTTATTAGTCATCGTGCTTGCTCTAGTTGCCAGCACCAGGGACACGTGGGCCCTCTGACCTGTGGTCTGACTCCAGTTGGTGGTACTCGGACCCCCGTATGCACACAGTATAGAGCGTATCTCACCCAGGAAAAATTTAGAAAGGAATTTAATAAGATGGGACAGACTGTGCTGATCAGGTGCAGGGCATAGCCAGACAAGCATACTGACTGGCCAACTATTTACATCTGACTGACCCTTTATATTCCCTTATTCCTCTATTTTCCCACTCTTGTTCCTTCCCAAATCACCTAAGCCCCTTCCTTTTCTTGCCTTTGGTTCTTCCCCTAAATGTCCCATAAGTCCTGTGTGATTCCAAACTGCTTTTCACCTTCATCCCATAGTGTGTCCCACACCCCTAGACAGTGATCCCCTTAGTTGGAAAGGTGCTCTATAAAGCTGGTCCTGAGGACTCATGGTGATGGGTTTCGTGCCTGGACTGTGGGGCTGATAGCTCTGCTGGGCCAGCCCTGGGAGGGGCCCCAGGCAAGGTGTTAGTTCCTTGGGAGTCCTTGATTTGGGTTCCTGCTGGCCGTGTTGCCTCTGTGCTCCTCTAGGCTTCTGGAGATGGGCCCGTGATGGGTTGATGGCCACCTGGGAGGAGCATGGCAGTGTGTTATTTGGGCTCCCCCTCCAGCCATTGTTTCTGAGCTCCTTTGTGGGTGTGCAGATGGGCTTTAATCACAAAGCCTAATAACCACAAAACCAAATTACTACTTATGTTGGGGTTTCTACACATGTGAATTGGTTGTCTGTTGCATGCAGAGCAAGAAGTTAAATCAATTAATTTGTCAAACTTGTCTAGTACTGAGAATGCCTGCAAAAATCGGAATGTATGTTATCATTCTGCACAGAAAGAGCAAATATGTTTCAAGTAAAAATCTGTCGGCTGAAGATTTGGCTGGGAAATCAAAATCTATGTTAGACAATTATACTGACAGCTGAGTAGTAAAAGTATTACAGGGTGTCATGGTTTGGGTGTTTAAACCACTGCATACAAACACAAAGAGCAAATAAACTATGCAATACATTTGGCAGGTTAAGCAGCGTTGCATCAATTAACTTCAAACAAAGCTCTCTAAAGGCATGATATAACATTTTGCTTAAGAATGACATGATGTGAGCTGTCTGTTTTAACTTCTGAGCAAATTGGAATTCTAACTATTCAGGTAATCTATCAGAGCCTTGGTTGAGTACTGCTCGTGCTCCACATTAGGCACCAATAAATGTCTTGCTTTGAGCTGGACTGGCCACTGAAATGAATGACATAGGCTCTCCCCCACCTCTCTCTCTCTCTCTCTCCCCCTCTCCTCTCCTCGGAGAGAAAGAGACTTATGAGTTTAGAAGGAACTAAACTACTTTAATGAAATATTAATAATAAAATAATAAAAAGGAAATCATTAAATATATACAAACCCAGTATTGAGCTCCTGGGATGACAATCATGTCACTGGCAGGCACTGGGAAAGTCCCAGACTGGACTCAGCGACAGACAGGAACTGGATTCCAGATCTGGATTCAGGAATGCACGGATTGGGATCAAAGGCAGACAAACAAACAGAGTCCTCCTCGGATGCTGGCCGTTGAAGGAAGAGGGCTGATCCTTTGATCCCTCAGCTTTTATCCTGAGCATGAGGCAGATGGGATGGAATACCCTGTTGGTCAGTTTTGGGTCCCCTGTCCTGTCCACTCCTCCCTGCAGGTGCGACTCCTCTACGCTTTTCCGCTTCTGACCCTCCAACGGGGCAAACAACAATGTTAGCTGCCCTTGGGTGTTATAGCAATAAGTATAAGCAAGAGCCTCTGTGCATACCATCCTTGGCATAAACTATAAACATAGGTCTGATCACTCTGAGAGAGCGAACAGTGTCTGCACAATATGCTGTTAATTTCAGAGAGTTCAGTCAGTTAGAAGAGGCTTAGCTGCAAAGTAAAATTACTGAACAGAAAATGGGTTCTGTTTTACCTCAAATGAGGACACAGGGCTAGAGCAGATCTGCTGTCCTTTCTGTGCCCTCCCATGGACTTGGGATAGATGCGCTATCTTTTAGTGCCTCATTTTCCTAATTGTAAAATGAGGATCACCTTTCACTTACTGTTTATCTAGTTTTTAAGGCCTTTGTGACAGTGTCTGTAGCTTGCTATGAGTTCTGTACAGAGCCCCAGTATAAGGGTGTCCTGGTTCCGGCAGGGATGGGGTTAATTTCCCCAAGGATGGGGAGGGGACACAGGTATTCCATGCCATGTGAGCCATGCCCAGGTTATAGGGGGGAGCTGGCTGGGGGAGGAAGTCGCTGCTCAGAGCGGGCGGCAGCAGTCCGGGTCTGGTCGGTGAGCGGCGGTACCGTAATCGCGTTTGTATATTCCTTTATTCGTGTTATTGTTTTTCTCTTCCCTTTGCTGTTCTGTTAAACTGCCTTTATCTCAACCCACGAGTTTTGCCTTTTTCTTCCCATTTCCCCCACGGCTGTGGGGGTTGAGCGAGCGGCCGCGTGGTTCTTTGTTGCCAGCTGAGGCCAAACCACGACAAAGGGTTGTGATCTCAAGTTTGGATCCTACTCTGGTCCTCCCTTGGTGAGTGCAGCTCATCATAGCTACAGACATGTAAAGAGGTTGGGTTTATACAAAAGGAGGGCAGTAACTAAATTCAGGGTGACCTCCTTAGACCAAGTGTACTGGGTTACTAGATACTAATGAAATTCAATGTAAGGAGCTATGAAGCAGTAAAGAAAGGAAATTACAGCAATCTGAGTGTAATAAGTAACTGGGGGTGATTTGCTGATCAAATCAAGTTAATCAAGGGTAACGAACCCATTGTGGTAGTCTTGAGAACATCCCGTTTGACAAGAAGAGATATATCCACAATGTTATCTTGAGCAAATGTTAAACCGCATTGTTAACGTGTGTACCAATCAAGCCTGTAAAGAATAGATTGTATCGAAACCGCCTCAAGCGAGTACAGATCTGATGAAATCACGATAATGGAAGAAGCAGAGGGGCGTACCGAAGATGTTGAAATTGACCTCCGTGAAGATAAAAGGAGCTGCTCAGCTCGCTTGAATTTGCGAGCCTTGGAGGAGCTGTGACTCTCCAGCCGCCCAGCGCTGCTTTTGCTTTCCTACCTTAATAAATATTTAGTGAATCCATTTTGGACTCGATTGGTTTCAATTCAACTATAACAACAATGCACCCGAATGAGCTGGGGCACCCACTGGAGGAAATGCCGACAGGAGAGGAAAAAGCCTGTACCTGTTTCTGCCCAGCAGCAGCCACCACAGCAACAGCCGTTGCTAAGGCAGCCATATTGGCCGCAGCAAATGACTCCCCACCTTGTCCCACCCTACTGACAGCGCTTAGAGGGGAGCAGCCAGGTCTGCACTTTTGTCGAGTCTGTATGTGTGTGTGGTGTTATTATGTTTATCGGGATCAGTGTTGTGGCCCTAAGGATGCCTTACATTATTTTTTACATCAGAACTTCAGTTTTGTCTGTGTATTCGAGAATATTTAATCTTCCCAGTAAGGACTGCAGGGATCAGTCCTCAGGTTAACAAAAATAATGCTGGTATTTTGAAGAATAGCTGCCCCTCAGAAATACTCCTGTTGGAGAAATACTAGAAGTAAAGGGTACAATTAACCACTGTAAATAGATAGCTAGCAAGATGTGGCCCTGGAGAAAGAACAGGAGGATACCATAAGTTAGGCAAGATAAGATCAAAGGGAACAGAACTGCTAACAAGGCCAAAGTCGTCACTTGAACTATGAGTGAACTATCCTAATTAACATAGTAAAAAACCCACCCTCGGGTAGGGAGAGTCACCTACTAACAAAAGCCCCCTCCTCACAGAGCACGCATAGTAAAAAGAGAGGACACTGTGACTTTAAGTAGAGATGAGGCACAGCAAGAGCCAATGGGAATGAGAATGGCTAAGCAACTGTAGAACATACTGATAACTGTTGCTTAACTGTTGCCTGAAAGGTATAAATGCTTAGCCGTGTGCCAACCAGGTTGTGCTAGCTTTGTGGATGAACCACCTATCACCCATCTCTGAGCAGAAATGAAATATACACACAGAGGCGAGATATTTGTTTATGGGCTCCTTGCACACCCGGTTAAAAGAACCCAGATTTGGGACAACACTTCTTGTTATAAGTCAACTTTTGCAAAAAGAGATTTATTTTTGCACATATACTTGTGGGATTATTCCAGGTCTGCCAGGGCATTGGCACAGAGGGCTGAAGTTGGGGACAGCAGGGAATGGGTTGCTGCACACAGCATCACTTTGGCTGCTGTTCTATGGCTTTGGTTTTGCAGCGGTATGTCACAGGGAAATGCTTCTTTGGAATAGTTATAACTTAGTCCAGGTCTGAGAGTGCTTTCAGAGCACATCTCTTAATGCTTGGTGTGTGGGAGGTGAGCTGTACCATCCTTTGGAGATCTCCACACTGTGGTACCTGCTATTATTTCCCACCTGTAATTCAAATTTCAGGTGATAAAATTACTGTTAATTGTTAAGTGAAGTAAGCAAGGCTGCCTCCTTCAGCTGCTCCAGCCCAGCCACTGTTGACCGGCTTCAGGGACCTGGGGGCCTCTGCCTAGGCTGAAGGAAAGTGGCTGCTGCTTTCTCATGTGCAGGTTCAACCAGTAATGAAGCTGTGCATGTATCCCAGAGAAATACAGATACACACAGGACACTGACATAACTGGTCACACAGATTGCCACTGAGAAGGTGCTGCCTTCAACAGCACCTATATACAGGACCTGCATAAAATACAGACAGCCAAGTCCCCTTCCTCCTTTTCAGTTGGTAGAGACAGAAGTTCACTAGTGAAGGCACACACACCACTCTCTAGATTTACAAGCACACACACATTTGTGGATCCCTCAAGTACTAGCATGGCTCCTCTGTACACCTACTACCCCTGCCCAGATCCTAGGCCCTCTTACCTGCTTCATGGGTCCCCTACTCACAGCTAGTCCAGCTTGATGCTCGCTAGCAAGCGCACATGCATTCACGCACTTGTCCCTCATACACTTCATGTTCACATGTTCCCCTGGGCATACCAGCACCGACCCCCACTGCCCTCCTGATACCCCATCCTGGACCTGAGGCCCCCTACTCACTAGCTAGTTCAGCTTAAAGCTTGCTAGTGAATACACATGCACATCCAATGCACACCAGGATTGGGGAAGATACAGACATTCAGCCCCCCACCAGCAGCCGGCACCAGGCACACATGGGCTATGACCCATGATTTCACTCCAGCTGCCAGCATGGAGTCCCCCACTCATGCCAGTGCCCCCCAGTAGCTGGTTTTGGGAACGTATACTATTCCCACCCCAGTAGCTGGAGGTAAAGACCCCCACTTGCTCCAGTAGCTGGCACTGAGACCCCCCGACTTGCTCCAGTAGCTGACAACACAGGCCAGGGGCACCTACACCCTTGTTCTGACTCCAATAACTGACACCTAGTCCACTCACGCCAATCTCCCCAGTAGCTGGCACTCTGGGCTCAAAGTTTTTAAGACCCTCCCCAGATCCAGAGAGCTATGGCCATTCCAACTACTGACACTAGGACCCTCACTCGATCCAGTTGACGTGCGGAAATCAGACTCCACAACCCCAAGGTTGTAAAGTAGGTATGCTTTATTCAGCGCTGGGCAGCATGGGGGGTCATCCCACCAAATTCGTGCGCGCCTAACGCGGCAGCTCGTATCATATTTATACAGCAAAGTGTTACATATTCATAAGGTTTCGCAATACGCCTATACATATTAACTATCTATTCCCGCTTCGTATGCAAATGAGCCATTTCCGTGGTCTCCTCCCCGCCGAGCATGCGCGGTTTCTTCTGGTGGTGGTCGTTGAGGGTCGAGAGGATGAAGGCAAACCCTCTCTTCTTCATCACCACAAGTGACTCTTTATTCCTGTGTAAGCTCAGTCTCTCTTTTATCAGACTCCGCAACCGCAAGGTCAGTTCCAGCAAGTTTCTTTAGCAAGGCCGGCCATGGCTGTTCTGTTCTTCTCTGCTATTTCCTGATAAAACGTCTTACACAATGGCCAAGGTTATAGATATGGGTTAAGCAATGCAATGGCTACAATGTTATATGTTTTGCGTCAAGCATGTTCCCTCCTGCTATTAGCCCTTAAATGTTAGTTCTCTCTATCAATCCCCCCTTTTTCTAAAAAGTAAGTAAATTCATTTACTTTATGTTAGTGCCCTTTATATTATTCCATTCTTTTCTAGGTTCTTTATAAGATTTTTGCCTATTTCGACCTGTTGTCGGCGTTGTTGAGCATATATCAATTGCCTCATTTGTTTTATCATTCTCAAGTTTAAAACATATAACACTATGGATAAAACAATGCTAATCAGGGACAAGCCCAGGAGAACAACAATAGGGTGGCATAAGTTATTAAGGATTCCTGTAGCAGTGGGTGACCAGCCGAAGAGTACTTCCCACCATTTATGTTCTCCATCCTTTTCTACCCTTTTTAGAACCTCTATTATTTTATCTGTGTCATGATGAACCGTTATCAAAGTTTCCTGTCCCTTGGTTTTGATTTCCTCTAATATTCGCATTAACCCCTGATGCTGTAGTAATTTCTTTGTGAGAGTTATGTCTGTCCCAATGGGTGTAGGCGCCAATTCGTGGAGTAACGTATAATTAGATTTAAAAGCTGATGGGATATGACTGGAGCTGTATAATTAAAGTCACATCCGTTGATGTTAGTAAAATTACAAACACAGAAATTTGAGTGATTTCTAGTATCTACTTCTATGTCCTCTACAGATATGAAACTACAGGCAGTTCTCAGACACACACAACCTTTGCCAATGTATATTGATATGGTTTTAAGGTCAGCATTGGGACGAACTTCATACTGGCAAACTTTCTGATCAGTGTCAAGACAAATGTCTTGTGCACTGATGGCGTTACTTTCACAAATGAATCCTTGTTGTTCTCGCACAATACAGGATTCTAGGTCTACTGTTTGCCATTTATCCTTTACCTTCCAGGCCCATGTCTTATGCTCAAAAGGATAGAGTAAAATCCCATTGTAATTTAATCCTAATGCTATAATGGGATGAATCACATATATTGAAGCATTACGAATAGTTAACACAAAAGTTGTAACTATGTCTGTAGTGGGATCATAGGTAAAGTTTACCAAATTCCACCAGGCCTGGAGTTTCCTTTCGAAGTGGTTAGCATTGTCCCAGATTATTTTCTGGATTTCAGGGGGAAAAATCCCTTCCTCACCTTCTCTTATGATTGAAGCAGTCACTGATTGCATCCATAACTGAGCCTGGATACAGCTGAGAGCCAAAGAGACGTTACTTTGGAGCCCACCCAGTGCGTCTATAATTAATTCGTGATCTCTTATGTTTATTCTTTCCCAATTTGGTAATACTTTCGACACTAGCCACTGATGAGTTCCCAAAGCCACTAGGGAAGATCTTAAAGGCTGTTGTAATTTTGTGAAATCGGCAGTGGAGGCGGCCAACTTATTCATTATTATTTCTGAGTCAATGCTATTCAGAACGCTTAGCCCTGTTCCTATAGCACCAGTCAGGTCTCTTGATATTCGCCTATGGGAAGTTGCTGGTGCCCTTCTATGTAACCAGGTGGTCCATCCCTCGAAAGAGGTTCGTAAAAAGGGAGAACAGGCTGGTTGAATCTCTGTGATGTTGTTTTGCATTGACAACTCAACGTGTTTAAGAGACCATTCTGGTTTAAACAGCATTTGCTGTTGGCCTGTGTTTTTTTATTACATATGGGCCATTCTCATAAATTTTGGGTTCGAGCCTGGGTGTTGGCGTAGGTCGCGTGGTAAATATATCTTTCACTGTTGTAGCAGGCACTGTTGTAACGGGCCTAGCTACGACATTTATTTTAAATTTGAATGAGAGTCCAATAGTATCATAGGCCCAGAGACAAACCACTTCACTGGTCCGTTCTAATGTAAAGTTATGCCAGCAATCTAATTCCCTGGAAGTACAGACCGTTTTGTTCTTTGTAAGAACATCTGAAACAGTGATTTGGGATGCCTTTTTATAGGTGGTGCCATTAACCAATCGGCATCCCACTTTGATTTCTTCCCCTACAGTTCCTTGAAGTTGATAAATCCCCTTCACATCCTTGCTCCATTCTTCCTTTATGTATACTTGATTTCCATGCATGACTACAGTGGATAAGTTTAAATCCTTTTGAGCAAAATATCCCCCCATGGATCCAGTATACTTTATATAGGCTTGGGACCAAGGCCACCCAACATTATTCTGACTAGAAGTGCTCTCCTGTCCCTGAATTATAATTAGGATCGTGAGAAAAGTAATTTTCCTGGCTGAACTTGCGTTACCTTCCATGGAGATTCATGTGCTCTTTTCACTCTGGTGTGATGGATCCAGGCGCTCTGTTCTTTGATTTTGATTGCTGTGAAGGAAGTAAGGAGTACTTGAAATGGTCCTTCCCACCGCGGCTCCAGAGCCTTTTCTGTAAGAGACTTTATATACACATAATCTCCAGGTTGTATGTTATGTACAGGCCCATCTAAACCTCTACTTCGAGTCCCAACCACATGTTTCCCGATTTTACGGAGTTGTTTGCTTAAGGCCACCATATAGGAGGTCATGATTTCATCCCCAGCTTGTGTGGACATCCCTTTTTGTATTCCATAGGGTCGTCCATATAAGATTTCAAAAGGGCTCAGTCCTTCCTTTGCTCTTGGCCTAGTTCGTATGCGCAAAAGAGCCAAGGGAAGAGACTGAGGCCAGGCCAAGTTAGTTTCCTGTCCCAATTTTACAATTTGCTGTTTGATTAAGTGGTTCATTTTTTCTACTTGGCCACTCGACTGAGGGCGATATGGGGTGTGAAGCTGCCAATCTATTCCCAAACAACAGCTAATTTGTTGTACTACTTTCGAGATGAAATGTGGCCCTCTATCAGATGATATGGTTGCCGGAACCCCAAAGCGTGGTATTATCTCTTGTATTAATATTCTGGTTACCTCCCGAGCTTTGGCCGTCCTGGTAGGGAACGCCTCTGGCCAACCTGAAAAGGTATCAGTTAATACCAATAAGTATCGATACCCCCCTTTTCTTGGGAGTTCTGTGAAGTCAATTTGCCATTGTTGCCCAGGCCCGTTGCCTCTCCCAATTTGGCCTATTTCTGGTTTGGGGGTGTTCTTAGGATTAGTCTGGAGGCAAAGCTCACACTGCTGAGTCACTTGTCTCACAGTGGTGTATAAGTTTCTAGCTACGATTTCTCTAATTAGGTGTTTATATAAGGCCTCTGCTCCCCAATGCCTCTTTCTGTGTTCTTCTCTTACTAGAGACCATGTTAGATGGGAGGGAACGATTAGTTTCCCTTGTGGGGTGAGAGCCCACCCCTCTTTGTTGTATGACCCTTCTAAGTCTACGATAAGTTTCTGATCCTCTTTAGTATACTCTGGCTTATCTTCTAGGGAAATTCGTCCATCAGGGACCAAAGCCCCTTCTGTTTTTACCTTTGTTTTGGCTACCTGTTTTGCCTCTCTGTCCGCCAGCTCATTTCCTCTTTCCAGTTCCGAGTTTACTTTCTGGTGAGCCTTAATGTGCATGATCGCCACCTTTTCAGGGAGTTGGACTGCCTCCAGCAGTTTCAGGATCTCCTCTGCATGCTTGATGTTTTTGCCCTGTGAATTCAATAGTCCTCTCTCTTTCCAGATAGCTCCATGTGCATGTACAACCCCAAAGGCATATTTCGAGTCTGTATAGATATTCACAGCTTTTCCTTGGGCCAATTCCAAGGCGCGGGTCAAAGCAATTATTTCTGCCTTCTGAGCAGAAGTATTCATGGGCAAAGGTCCTGACTCTATTATTTCTTGACTGGTGGTGACGGCATACCCAGCATACCTTTGACCATTTAGGACATAGCTGCTTCCATCCGTGAACCAATTCTCTGTGTTCTCCATAGGACTGTCTCTCAGGTCCAGACGGCTCGAATATGTTGCTTCAATGGTTTCCAGACAATCGTGATGCACTGGTTCTCCTGTGTTCCCACTGAGGAAAGAGGCTGGATTGACAATGTTAGTGATTACAATTTCCACATCATCTTGTTCCACCAGTATGGCCTGATATCTCAAGAATCTTTGTGGGGACAGCCAGTGTCCTCCTTTCGCTTCCAGTACTGAGGATACTGTATGGGACACTAACACAGTCATTTTCTGGCCCAAGGTGAACTTTCGGGCTTCCTGGATGTTTAATACTACAGCCGCAACTGCTCGCAAGCATCCAGGCCATCCTTTCGCAGTTGTATCCAATTGCTTGGAGAAATATGCAACTGCTTGCCGATACGGGCCTAGATCTTGTGCCAATATCCCTAAGGCAATTCCCTGTTTTTCGTGAGAGAAAAGGATAAATGGTTTACTCACGTCTGGGAGTCCCAAGGCTGGAGCTGACATCAAGGCCTTTTTTAACGACTCGAAGGCCTGTATGGTCTCTTTAGTCCATTCAAGGGGTTTCTGTTCCGTAGTCATTAGGGTATACAGGGGTTTGACAAGCAGCCCATAATTATAAATCCACAGCCGACACCACCCAGTCATTCCCAGAAAAGTTCGTAGTTCCTTCACTGTCTGCGGTCTTGGGGTTTGGCATATTGTCTCTTTTCGGGCCCGTCCCAAAGTCCTTTGTCCGGCACTGATCTCATAGCCCAAATATATCACCTTACACTGCGCCACTTGGGCCTTCTTCTTAGATACCCGGTATCCTTGGAGTCCTAAAAAATTCAGCAGACTCACTGTCCAGGTTATACAAGCATCCTCTGTCTTGGTGGCAATCAAGAGATCATCTACATATTGTAAGTTTCCCTTCCTCGGGTGGGGCTTCCCAAGACTCTAAATCTTTTGCGAGTTGGTTACCAAATATGGTGGGGCTGTTTTTGAACCCTTGTGGCAACACTGTCCAGGTGAGCTGAGTCTTACGTCCACTTTTAGGATTTTCCCATTCGAATGCAGGTATTTTCTGGCTGGCTTTATGGAGAGGGAGGCAAAAGAAGGCATCCTTCAAATCTAAGACTGTAAACCAGGCTAGTTCAGGTGTCAATACAGTCAGTAGGGTGTATGGATTCGCCACTACCGGGTATAGGTCTTCAGTTATTTTATTTATAGCTCGTAGGTCCTGGACTATCCGGTATGACCCGTCAGGTTTACGGATAGGTAATATGGGAGTGTTAAAATCAGATTCACATTCTCTTAGCAACCCCAGTTATAAAAATTTTTCTATTATTGGTTGAATTCCCTCCCTATCCTCCTTCCTTAAGGGATATTGTTTGATTCTTACCGGTTGTCGTCCCTCTTTAAGTTTGACCTCAACAGGTGTAGCATTTTTTGCTCTTCCTGGTATATCTGTGGCCCATACCCCGGGATATACCTCATTCATGATTTCTTCGCTGATTTTTCCTCCCACGGGGACACTAGCTAGGGATAAGCTCATTATCTGAATATACTGCTGGTCATTTACCTCCAGAGTAATCTCTCCTTTTTCAAATTTAATTATTGCACCCAATTGTTCCAATAAGTCTCTCCCCAAAAGTGCCTTTGGGGGGTTGGGCATGTACAGGAACCTGTGAATGCCCCATTGTTTTCCCAGTTTATATCTCAGAGGTTCGCAAAAATATGCCTTTTCACTTTGGCCAGTTGCCCCTTTTACCATGATATATTCATTTCCCAGGGGCATCAAAGCTTGATTTAAGACCGAATATGTAGCCCCTGTATCAACCAAAAATTCTACTTTCTTTTGTTCCTCCCCTAGCTTCATTATAACCAGTGGATCCGCTAGGGTAGATTCCTCTGGTCCCCGTCAGTCTACCTTCATGTGAGCCAACACTCTTCCCTTTTGGTTGTTCCATGCCTTTTCCTTATTTTTCCACCTTTCCGGACAATTGTTTTTCCAGTGTCCAGATCTTTTGCACCACGCACATTGATCCTTGCCTAATCGAGGCAGTCCTTGTCTAGGTTTTCTCTCTTCCCCCTCCCTGATGACTGCCACCACCCTTCTTTGCCCCCGTTTACAATCATCCTCTCTATTAATGAACACTCTCCACGCCTCATCCAGTAACACTTCCAGACTTCTGCTTTCTGTGGGACGCAGCTTTTGGAGTTTCCGTCTAATATCTCCTGTAGACTGTCCTAAAAACAGAGAGACTAGTTGCTGTACTCCTACCTCAGACCCAGGGTCCAGCGGTGTGTGGCGGCGCATTACATCTCTCAGTCGGTCCAGGAACTCAGATGGTGACTCGGAGGGACCTTGTTTAATTGCATATAATGCTGACCAATTGATGGTCTTAGGAATGGCTCTCTCCATTCCTTTTGAAATCCATCCTTGATATGCTCGTAATCTTTCCATATGTGCTGATTTATTTGGATCCCACTTTGGATCCTGCAGGGGGAAATATTCTTTAACGTCCCCTCCTGCGATCTTATAATGATCTTCAGCTAAATCCCCAGCAACCTTTAAAATCTGTTGTTTTTCCGTTTCTGTCATATATTCCAATAATAGCTGCATATCATTCCAATCAGGGTTATGTTGCTTTATGATAAACTGAAAATGTTTGGCTACGCCCACAGGATCATTCCTATAATCCTTGGCAACCTTTTTCCACGCCTCCAAATCAGTAGTGGTAAAAGGTATCTTAATCAACATTGTCCCTCCCTCTGGTCCTACTGCCTCTCGAAGCGGTGCCTGCAAAACCATATGTTTCCCCCGAGTCCGGGAGGCTACGGGGCTGTCCGGAGGAGTAGGAGTTCTATCCGAGTCCACATCTCGTTTCTGTGACCGAGGGGGAGACTTAAACAGATCAGTTAAATCCTGTTCTGACGCTTGATAATTTTTACTGATCTTAGTGCATCTTTGTCCAATACTACATGCTGAGCAGCACCGCCTTAGTTTTCCCTTTAATCCTTTATTCTCTCGCTCGAGGGCGAGTACCATAGGGTCCTGCGGTGGCACTATTCCACAATCCCTCTGCCACTCCGGATGGTTTCGGAGGGTAAAAAACATATCTGCGTATGAGACCTCATCCCATTTCCCTTCTCTTCTTAAAAATAACATTAACTGCAACATAGTATTATAATCTAGTGATCCATTTAATGGCCACTTGGCCCCATCTTCCAACTTATATAACGGCCACCACTGATTACAATACGTAACAAGAATTTTCTTACTTTCAGTACCTCCATTTCCCACAATTTCTTTCCAATGAGCAAGCACACAACCCAAAGGACTTTTCTTGAGGATACCCCCTTGAGTATTACCCATCTTTAAGTTTCTTTAATTTTTTTTTCTTTTTTTTTTTTTCAACTATTTTCTATTTCTGCTGCGCTTCAATTTCCACGCAAACCTCTTTTTGCAAACTGTTTTAACTCTTTCCCACACGTTTAAATTGTCCCAAGGTTCGAACCCAAACCACCGAAGGAGTGACTCCCTCTGTTCTGCCACTTCGATGATTAGCCAAACCCCTGATAGGAGAGCGACTAAGCACCACAGCACATATATCAGAAAAAAACTTTTACAGAATGTCAGATGTTTTGCCCGTCTCGGAGTTCCTCGGAGAGTCACGAAACCGCAACTCAGGACTCCCCCTCACTTTACAACAACGCTGCGTCTTAAACACACACACACACACACACACACACAAGTGCTTTTAACACAAAATACCCGGGCAGTTACAAATGAGACATGAAATTATCACTCCAGTTAGTATCCCTCCATCAGCTGCAAATATTAATTAGTTGGCATATCACAATTGTGAGAGGCTCGCTTACCCTTCTCCTGCTTCTCAAACAGTCATTAGCAGGTCCGTCCTGGCTCCCGATGCCGGGATGCAGCGATAACCTCGGAGGCTCGCTTACCCTTCACCTGCTTCTTATACAGTCATTAGCAGGTCCGTCCTGGCTCCCGATGCCGGGATGCAGCGATAACCTCGGATTCACTCGATCTACTCCCAAGATCGCTAGCGGCCGCTCTATCGGTCAGCGAATCCCCTTACTATAATACAGGGTACCCTCTTCCCATACGGGGACTATGCTGCACGCCAGACGTCTCTGCGCGCTTTACCAGCAGCCCCGGCCACGCGTGGGCGTCCCCTACGACTTACTGGCCCCCTCATTAAACATACCGTTTGTCCGCAGCTTCAGGAGGTTGTTGTCTACTCCCACGGTGAGCGGCTGGGAGTGGAGGCTCCTCCGAGGAATGTACTCAGGGCGCGCCTAGGGGCGTCCGCTCCACAGTCGATCCCGCAGCTGAGCAGAGAACCTCCTGGCTGGCTCGCCAAAACTGACATGCGGAAATCAGACTCCACAACCCCAAGGTTGTAAAGTAGGTATGCTTTATTCAGCGCTGGGCAGCACGGGGGGTCATCCCACCAAATTCGTGCGCGCCTAACGCGGCAGCTCGTATCATATTTATACAGCAAAGTGTTACATATTCATAAGGTTTCGCAATACGCCTATACATATTAACTATCTATTCCCGCTTCGTATGCAAATGAGCCATTTCCGTGGTCTCCTCCCCGCCGAGCATGCGCGGTTTCTTCTGGTGGTGGTCGTTGAGGGTCGAGAGGATGAAGGCAAACCCTCTCTTCTTCATCACCACAAGTGACTCTTTATTCCTGTGTAAGCTCAGTCTCTCTTTTATCAGACTCCGCAACCGCAAGGTCAGTTCCAGCAAGTTTCTTTAGCAAGGCCGGCCATGGCTGTTCTGTTCTTCTCTGCTATTTCCTGATAAAACGTCTTACACGATGGCCAAGGTTATAGATATGGGTTAAGCAATGCAATGGCTACAATGTTATATGTTTTGCGTCAAGCATGTTCCCTCCTGCTATTAGCCCTTAAATGTTAGTTCTCTCTATCACAGTAGCTGTCACCAATTTTCACTCACACACACGGATCCCACCAGTAACTGGCACTGAGACCCTCGTACTCACTCCAGTAGCTGACACCACAGACCAGGGGCACCCACACTCCCAATCTGAGTCCAGTAGCTGGCACCGAATTCCATTCATACATATACAGGTCTCACCAGTAGCTGGCACTTAGTCCTTGCAGCATGCATACACAAGGGATAGAGAGTGAGATTATGCAGAGAGCTAACAAAGAAAATATTAAATACAAAGGTATAAGACGATAGCACAGACTGCAGTGATCAGGTGCAGGGCTCAGCTAGACAAGCGTACTGACAGTCCCCATTTTACATGTGACTGGCCCCTTTTATACCCATTTCTGTCTATTCCTCCATTGTTCCTCCCCAATTCCCTTCCCCTGCACATCTCCTCATGGGTTTGTACAGCTCTATCAATTCCCACATCCCTCCCAGTCTGGGTTCCCCTTGTGAAAGTTGCGAAGTTCAGGTCAATCTTCCTGGAAGCGATGTCTGTAGTTTCTTGATAGCACTTAGTGTGATGGCAAGGTTTGTTTCTCATCACTGCATCCCTTACCAGTCGGTAGGTTTGCGTCCCTGTATGTTCTTGTTTATGGCTGCCTCCTTTTCTTATTTTCCCTTGCTCTGCTGTCAGATCTTCCCTACTGGCATGCTAGAAAGAGGTATTTTGCACTGGCCTACTAATGTTAGTATGTTGTCTCATAAGCAGGGTCTAGTATCCAGTGTGCAATAGGCCACTTACACACAGAGCTGAGATATTTATTTATTTATTTCATGTTTGCACAAAGATGGATGCTAGGTGGTAATTCCACACAGCTAGCACACCCCACAAAGGAACTTACAACATATTTCTGTCGTTACAGGATTAGTAAAAACCCACCTAAATTTACACTCATTAGTCAGTAATTATCATCCCATCTACTATTGGTTAGTTGTATTTAAATTAGCCTCGCTTGCTATGTAGATTAGCACACATGCTCTTTACAGCGGCAGCAAGTCTTTTCAGTCTTTGGGTCAGTGGTCATGATCTCCCCTTGTCACCTTTACCTTTCCCCCCGTTACCGCAGATCTTTGCTGACTTCATGCTTCTTTAGCAATTATCCAGCTTTCAGCGCCTCCTGGGGCGGGATGTTCCATTTTTATCAGCCTTTAGTTCCTCTTGAAGGAACTAAAGTCGTTAGCAAGGCATGCATTGTTTATACAAAGTAATCAGGCTTATACAATAAAGCTAATGATTAATGGTCCTCCTTAGAAGAACAATGCCTAAATTTAATCCTAAATTAAACAGTGTCACTATAACCTAGGCATTAACCCAAACATATGGTTTTACTCAGTCTGTGTGGATACAAAGATGTATTCTAGGTATTCTCCTTTCTGGTACCTTAGTTCCAGTGGCAAGATGAAACACAGATATTTTAAGCTACTTGTTGGACTTGTCATCTATAATCAGAAATGTCAAACCGTTACACGACCCCCCCACACGCACACACCCCCGTTTAGTGTGTTTGACCAATATATCTAGCGCTTTGTAGAAAGCAACATAACATGAAGAATTAACTGGTTCAGCAACAATTCTGCTAGCTCCTTAGGGAATGACGTTTTATTGAAACGTTTCAAGAGATTGACAGGGTAGTTTTTTAGCTAAAAGCTTTTCATGATTTGAAAGGGAAATCTAAGCTGGGAAAAGAGTCCTCAAACAGGGTCCTGAAATCCTGGAATTTCAAAAGAAAGAAAGTGAGGTTTATGTGCACAGTGATATCAAAACCTCTATGTAACTCTAAATCACTTGGGTAAATGATTCTTGACAAGACAATGGGATAGAAGGAACAAATGGAACTAAAACTAGGTACCAGAAACTTTAGCAGGCTGATTGCCCAAGAAACTTGTCTATACCACATGAAATGGGCCCTTTAGGTGAACTTGACTAATTATAACATGAAAACCACTCCTCTAGAAGTTAGGACACCCACCTCTGCCTGAAGACGCTCATCCACTGTGTGAAATGTGTTCACCTGATTCGTGTCAATATGGAACAATGCTAGGGTCGTTTGGGGAAATGTGCCTTCCTGCAGAAGCCACTTAAGGAACGTTAAACCGTGTTTTGTTTTTGTTTTTTTTGTTAACTGCATGGTGATTAAGCATAGGGTCATCCTAAAGACGAGCTGATGTCTCTAGAGCGCATGCGTAAAACCTAGGGTCATCCTAAGGGCGAGCCGAGGAAGACTACTGACTTCATCCACCGACCACCAGATGGGAGTCGAGAAGACCCCAAAAGGTGAAGAGGGCATGCGCCAAAGAAGACATGCCCATCATTAGCAACTCTATGAATATGTATTGGTAGCTATGAATATGTATTAGTAAAAGGAATATAAACCGGAAACGGAGAATGTACGGTGTGTGTCTTGGTTGAGCGGAGGCTCCCGGCGCACCCAGTGCTGTTTGCTTGTCTTTACTCGTTTAATAAATTATAAATTTTTGATCATTTATCACAACAGTAAAATTAAGAGATGCTGTACCTTTAACTGAAGATAAAGACATTTTACACCAATCAGCTTCAAGATAAAGAATTATGAGCACCAGTAAAAAGTTGATAAACACTAAATATGTTAATTATGCTAATTTACAATGTATAAATGAATGACTGTTTCAATGCTGGGTGTGCTAGCTTTGTGGAGATATCCCCCTATCACCCTTTTCTGCACAGAACTGCTAATAAATAGCTAATACCTCGACTTGGTGTGTTATTGGCTTGCACACCAGGTAAATGATCCCACGAGTTTTGGGACAACAACAGGATCTTCACTGTGTTGTCTGTTTTGAACCGGGAGGTGCTGGTCCCTTACGATCCCGGTAAGAAAGGCGCTTAGACACTGTAAGGTATCATTTAAAATGCTATTTATTAGAGCTAACACTATAAGAAGAGAATAGCACAGATAATCTTACGTCTCTTTAGATGCTGGGAACCCTGAGTGGTGTCGCATTGAACAAGATTCTGACACACATGCAGCATGCCATGCAGACACAGTCCTTAGCAGAGATTCTCTCCTTTCAATCATTCAGCCTATTATAGGATTTTCTTACAAGGAAACAACTCTATTCATCATTACTAGAGTCAAAACAGAAGGATGTTCTCATGAGAACTTCTTGCTGCACTGTTAGATAAAGGCAAGGCCATGCAGGTGTTTTAATCACTGGTACCAAGAGGGAGCTGCCTGCAGGCTCCTCTGTTACAATGATCTGGTTGAGTTTATCCTGCGGACAAGGGATTTGTGCAGCACAACACAGGCCTGAAGGCCATGCTGTACATGCAGCACAGGCCTGGCCTACTCAGGTTAACTGTTATGTGGATTGTAATAAGTAATTTAGCAAAAGAATTTTGCTTCAGCTAAAACGGATGTGTGTTTCCTACAGCTTGAGCTAAGATGGGTGTGTGCTTGCTATACAGTTAATAGATATGTGCTTGCTATGGCTTTAGCTAAGATAGGTATGTGCTTTTGGGGGAAGGGACAGTGTTAGATTGGATATCAAAAGAAAACAACAGTTGAAAGTACCTGTGAGAAACACGCTCACTGTATTGAATTTTAGTCAGGGGCAAATTCGGTGGAGCAAAGGATATTTATTACAGCACTGGGAGCTACACAGGGGATTTCTCCTCCTGTGCCTCAGTTTCCCTGTTACAAACGCGGGTTTTTATTTCATATTCCTTGTGCCTAGTCATGCTTTTTCTTCGAAAACATTTGCATAATCAATGAGTTTTCAGAACACAACCTACCCCCAATTACATAGTCAATGAGCTCTTGGAATGCAACCCACCCCCAAACATGCCCCTCCCCTCTAGCGGCGCAGACGCTGTGCTTCTTGGTGGTCGTTGAAGTCTTTATCACCATGTCCTTCTGGTGGCTTCTTTATTCTTCACACTCCTGTGGTTATCTTGGCTAACGACACCACCTTTTGTTTTTCACAACGATCCGGTACTTTCAAGCAAGCAAGCAGATACCTATCTTAGCTAAAGCCATAGCAAGCACATATCTATTAACTGTATAGCAAGCACACACCCATCTTAGCTGAAGCTGTAGGAAACACACATCCATTTTAGCTGAAGCAAAATTCTTTTGCTAAATTACTTATTACAGTACCGGATTGTTGTGAAAAACAAAAGGTGGTATCGTTAGCCAAGATAAGGAGGATTGTAAACACGCTCAAGTGACTCGTACCTGGGGTGCTGGAAAACACATATATCACACTAATCGTTGTTTAGTCTTATGTGCTCGACAAGTAGAACATCCACACTTAAATAACAGGCCTGTGATGGACTCAGAGGCACCTTATCGAACATGCCTGAGATTCCTGCCCTGCTGTTGGAGAAGATCAGAGCACAGTGGAAAACTACACCTGCTTGAATCCCTGAAATACAGACGAGAACAGCAGGTTCAGACACTCTCACTCTCGCTCGCTAACAATGTTAGGAAAATCATTAAAGTTTTAAGTAGAAAGATTAAATTAATACATAAAATCATAGTTATTATTAGTTGATGATTGTTAATATAAAATGAGCAAACCTGAATGAAACAATAGAATAGAGTAAGTACAAGTTGTGTTTTAGTAAGTCATAGAAACCTGTTATGCACCAGTAGTGTTCCTCAGAATACTCCTTTGAAATAAAGATAATCGTAGATGAAGTGACCTGCATGTATCCATACATATATATCCTCTGTGTGTGCATAGATTTGATAGATAAAAGTAATAGTAACCTGAGCAAGATGCAAATGGTATAGAATAAGGGGTGGAATGTCCTGGTTTGAGGTAAAACAGGACCAATTTTGTTCAGTAGCTTCGCTTCTTAGCTGGGCCTCTTTTAACTATTGAAATTAACAGCATATTGTGCAGACAATGTTCACTCTCTCAGAGTAATAAGACCGATGTTTATAGCTGATGTTCAGACATGGTATGCAGGAAAGCTCTCGCTTACACTTATTGTTCTAACACCCAAGGCCAGCCGGCTGTGGTTTGTAAGATTTAGGTCTCTGAGAAGCAGATAAGCGGCGTATCAGGGGAGTCAAGCAGGACCTTGAGGAACTTGGATGGAAAACAGACCCTGGAACTGAGTCAAAAGAGAAAAGGTGAAAAGGATAAGGTGAGGAAGACGTCTTACTTCATCTGAGGAAGACTTCTTACTTCATCAGGACGACCACCGACGACCACTAGAGGGAAGATGGGCATGCGCAGAGAAGGAGGCTGATGTCACAATAGGATGAAGTAATCCGTAATGCATATGTATAAGATAATGTAGCAGTACTTGTTGAATATGTATGAGATTGTGTAACCAAAAGAATATAAAATGGGTACTCGGCAAGGCCGTCTTCGGAGCCAGATTTGGGTGCGTACCCCTGGTTCCCGGCGCCTTGAAATAAAGCACCGCATATAACCGAAGAAAATTGGTTATGTGTTTGTCTCTGCGCTAACAACAAGGACTCTCTCGCTATCAAGGACTTTCTCGCTCTGCGGTGCCTCCATCCCCAGCTTGTGTGCCACTGCCTGGGTGCTGCTTCAGAGATACCCCGATCCACGAGGTATTGAGATTAAATTTGTTCTTTGCCTTTCATCTGTGGTTTTGTGGTTGTTCCTGTGTCCTGCCTGTGTTGACTCACACACTCAGGATCCTGTTTTTCAATGACATATACCAATCAAACTTTTAACGAGTTGACAATTAACATTTCTGCAGAATATAAATAATCTATTTATGCAGCAGCTTTGCTACCTACAGAGATTTCATGAACTGGTGTTTTCCCAGCTGCAAAACACAAAAGTATTCACACATGATAACATTTTATTGCCTAATTGATGTTTTTAAGAGCACTTTCCTGATATATTTTTCCTTTTTATTTTTTATGACTGAGCTTACATTTGATTTCCTTGTATTTGCTGAATAGAAATTAACAAGTAAAGGAGAACATTTCAAAACCTGAAAACAGTCCTCAGCATAAATTAAGGACAATTGTCCTCACAGATCTACCTGCAATTGATAGAGAGAACTAACATTTAAGGGCTAATAGCAGGAGGGAACATGCTTGACGCAAAACATATATCTATAACCTTGTAGCCATTGCATTGCTTAACCCATATCTATAATTATAACCTTGGCCATCGTGTAAGACGTTTAATCAGGAACTAGCAGAGGAGAGTTGCAGAGAAGAACAGAACAGTCATGGCCGGCCTTGCTAAAGAAACCTGCTGGAACTGACCTTGCGGTTGTGGAGTCTGATAGAAGAGAAACTGAGCCTACGCAGGAATAAAGAGTCACTTGTGGTGATGAAGAAGAGTGGGTTTGCCTTTATCCTCTCGACCCTCAACGACCACCACCAGAAGAAACCGTGCATGCTCGGTGGGGAGGAGATCACGGAAATGGCTCATTTGCATACGAAGCGGGATAGATAGTTAATATGTATAGGCGTATTGAGAAACCTTATGAATATGTAACACTTTGCTGCATAAATATGATACGATCTGCCGTGTTAGGCACGCATGAATTCGGTGGGATGACCCCCCGTGCTGCCCAGCGCTGAATAAAAACATACCTACTTTACAACCTTGCGGTTGTGGAGTCTGATTTCCGCACATCAGTTTTGGCGAGCCAGCCAGGAGATTCTCTGCTCAGCTGTGGGATCGACTGTGGAGCAGACGCCCCTAGGCGCGCACCGAGTACTTTCCTCGGAGGAGCCTCCACTCCCAGCCGCTCACCGCGGGAGCAGACAACAACCTCCTGAAGCTGCGGGCAAACGGTATGTTTAATGAGGGGGCCAGTAAGTCGTAGGGGACGCCCACGCGTGGCTGGGGCTGCTGGTAAAGCGCGCAGAGACGTCTGGCGTACAGCATAGTCCCCGTATGGGAAGAGGGTACCCTGTATTGTAGTAAGGGGATTCGCTGACCGATAGAGCGGCCGCTAGCGATCTTGGGAGTAGATCGAGTGAATCTGAGGTTATCGCTGCATCCCGGCATCGGGAGCCAGGACGGACCTGCTAATGACTGTCTGAGAAGCAGGAGAAGGGTAAGCGAACCTCTCACAATTGTGATATGTCAACTGAGTAATATTTGCAGCTGCTGGAGGGATACTAACTGGAGTGATAATTTCATGTCTCATTTGTAACTGCCCGGGTATTTTGTGTTAAAAGCACTTGTGTGTGTGTGTGTTTAAGACGCAGCGTCATTGTAAAGTGAGGGGGAGTCCTGAGTTGCGGTTTCGTGACTCTCCGAGGAACTCAGAGACGGACAAAACATCTGACACAAGTGAAAGATCTGTAAAACTTTTTTTCTGATATATGTAAGTTAGGCTGCTGTGGTGTTTAGTCACTCTCCTATCAGGGGTTTAGCTAATCATAAAAGTGGCAGAACAGAGGAAGTCACTACTTCGGTGGTTTGGGCTCGAACCTTGGGAATATTTAAACGAAGGAGGAGATTGGATAAGGAGGGGGGGAGAGTTAGTTTTATTAAAAGGAGTGTATGTAACACCGGGTGGACAAATAGTAGCCCTAGACTGGGAACGACCTGTCCCAGATACCCTTTTAAACCCCCCTATTGGCAGACAGGTGGGGGTGATCCCTTGTTTTATATGTGGATTAACTTCGACTAACGGGCTGGGCAGGAATTGGCACTCGGCCTGGGTTTTGTTGAAGTGTAAGTCTTGTGGAAAAAAGTGGTCTTGTTTATCTAAGAGGCGAAAGGCGGAATGTTTTAAGTGTCTTCCCCAAATCCCTCATTTTTATGACTGGGAAAAGGCTCAACAGGAAGCCGAGATAGCAAAACTTGAATGCAGAAAGGAGAATCTAATCCCAGAGATCTGGAATGTGTGGGAGGAGGACTGGGAAAGAGTTAGAACAGTTTGCAAGAAGAGGTTTGTGTGGAAGTTGAAGCACAGCAGAAAGAGAAAATAGTTGGAAAAAAAAATTAATTAAAGAAACTTAAAGATGGGTAATACTCAAGGGGGTATCCTCAAGAAAAGTCCTTTCGGTTGTGTGCTTGCTCATTGGAAAGAAATTGCGGGAAATGGAGGTACAGAAAGTAAGAAAATTCTTGTTACGTATTGTAATCAGTGGTGGCCGTTATATAAGTTGGAAGATGGGGCCAAGTGGCCATTGGATGGAGCATTAGATTATAATACTATGTTGCAGTTAATGTTATTTTTAAGAAGAGAAGGGAAATGGGATGAGGTATCATATGCAGATATGTTCTTTACCCTCGAAAACCATCCGGAGTGGCAGAGGGATTGTGGAATAGTGCCACCGCAGGACCCTATGGTACTCGCCCTCGAGCGAGGGAATAAAGGATTAAAAGGAAAACTGAGGCGGTGCTGCTCGGCTTGTAGTATTGGACAAAGATGCACTAAGATAAATAAAAATTATCAAGTATCAGAACAGGATTTAACTGATCTGTTTAAGTCTCCCCCTCGGTCACAGGAATGAGATGTGGACTCGGATAGAACTCCTACTCCTTCGGACAGCCCCGTAGCCTCCCGGACTAGGGGGAAACCTCTGATTTTGCAGGCACCGCTTCGAGAGGCAGTAGGACCAGAGGGAGGGACAATGTTGATTAAGGTACCTTTTACCACTACCGATTTGGAGGCGTGGAAAAAGGTTGCCAAGGATTATAGGAATGATCCTGTGGGCGTAACCAAACATTTTCAGTTTATCATAAAGCAACATAACCCTGATTGGAATGATATGCAGCTATTATTGGAATATATGACAGAAACAGAAAAACAGCAGATTTTAAAGGTTGCTGGGGATTTACCTGAAGATCATTATAAGATCACGGGAGGGGACGTTAAAGAATATTTCCCCCTGCGGGATCCAAAGTGGGATCCAAATAAATCAGCACATATGGAAAGATTACAAGCATATCAAGGATGGATTTCAAAAGGAATGGAGAGAGCCATTCCTAAGACATCAAGGTCCCTCCGACTCACCATCTGAGTTCCTGGACCGACCGAGAGATGTAATGCGCCGCAACACACCGCTGGATCCTGGGTCTGAGGTAGGAGTACAGCAACTAGTCTCTCTATTTTTAGGACAGTCTACAGGAGATATTAGATGGAAACTCCAAAAGCTGCGTCCCACAGAAAGTAGAAGTCTGGAAGTGTTACTGGATGAGGGGCATGGAGAGTGTTCAGTAATAGAGAAGATGATTATAAACGAGGGCAAAGAAGGGTCGTGGCGGTCATCAAGGAGGGGGAAGAGAGAAAACCCAGACAAGGACTGCCTCGATTAGGCAAGGATCAATATGCGTGGTGCAAAAGATCTGGACACTGGAAAATCAATTGTCCGGAAAGGTGGAAAAATAAGGAAAAGGCATGGAACAATCAAAAGGGAAGAGTGTTGGCTCACATGAAGGTAGACTGACGGGGACCAGAGGAATCTACCCTAGCGGATCCACTGGTTATAATGAAGCTAGGGGAGGAACAAAAGAAAGTAGAATTTTTGGTTGATACAGTGGCTATGTATTCAGTCTTAAATCAAGCTTTGATGCCCCTGGGAAATGAATATATCATGGTAAAAGGGGCAACTGGCCAAAGTGAAAAGGCATATTTTTGCGAACCTCTGAGATATAAACTGGGAAAACAATGGGGCATTCACAGGTTCCTGTACATGCCCAACTCCCCAAAGGCACTTTTGGGGAGAGACTTATTGGAACAATTGGGTGCAATAATTAAATTTGAAAAAGGAGAGATTACTCTGGAGGTAAATGACCAGCAGTATATTCAGATAATGAGCTTATCCCTAGCTAGTGTCCCCGTGGGAGGAAAAATCAGCGAAGAAATCATGAATGAGGTATATCCCGGGGTATGGGCCACAGATATACCAGGAAGAGCAAAAAATGCTACACCTGTTGAGGTCAAACTTAAAGAGGGACGACAACCGGTAAGAATCAAACAATATCCCTTAAGGAAGGAGGATAGGGAGGGAATTCAACCAATAATAGAAAAATTTTTACAACTGGGGTTGCTAAGAGAATGTGAATCTGATTTTAACACTCCCATATTACCTATCCGTAAACCTGACGGGTCATACCGGATAGTCCAGGACCTACGAGCTATAAATAAAATAACTGAAGACCTATACCCAGTAGTGGCGAATCCATACACCCTACTGACTGTATTGACACCTGAACTAGCCTGGTTTACAGCCTTAGATTTGAAGGATGCCTTCTTTTGCCTCCCTCTCCATAAAGCCAGCCAGAAAATATTTGCATTCGAATGGGAAAATCCTAAAAGTGGATGTAAGACTCAGCTCACCTGAACGGTGTTGCCACAAGGGTTCAAAACCAGCCCCACCATATTTGGTAACCAACTCGCAAAAGATTTAGAGTCTTGGGAAGCCCCACCCGAGGAAGGGAAACTGTTACAATATGTAGATGATCTCTTGATTGCCACCAAGACAGAGGATGCTTGTATAACCTGGACAGTGAGTCTGCTGAATTTTTTAGGACTCCAAGGATACCGGGTATCTAAGAAGAAGGCCCAAGTGGCGCAGAGTAAGGTGATATATTTGGGCTATGAGATCAGTGCTGGACAAAGGACTTTGGGACAGGCCTGAAAAGAGACAATATGCCAAACTCCAAGACCGCAAACAGTGAAGGAACTACGATCTTTTCTGGGAATGACTGGGTGGTGTCGGCTGTGGATTTATAATTATGGGCAGCTTGTCAAACCCCTGTATACCCTAACGACTACTGAACAGAAACCCCTTAAATGGACTAAAGAGGCCATACAGGCCTTCGAGTCGTTAAAAAGGCCTTGATGTCAGCTCCAGCCTTGGGACTCCCAGACGTGAGTAAACCGTTTATCCTTTTCTCTCACGAAAAACAGGGAATTGCCTTAGGGATATTGGCACAAGATCTAGGCCCGTATCGGCAAGCAGTTGCATATTTCTCCAAGCAATTGGATGCAACTGCGAAAGGCTGGCCTGGATGCTTGCGAGCAGTTGCAGCCATAGTACTAAACATCCAGGAAGCCCGAAAGTTCACCCTGGGCCAGAAAATGACTGTGTTAGTGTCCCATACAGTATCCTCAGTACTGGAAGCGAAAGGAGGACACTGGCTGTCCCCATAAAGATTCTTGAGATATCAGGCCATACTGGTGGAACAAGTTGATGTGGAAATTGTAATCACTAACATTGTCAATCCAGCTTCTTTCCTCAGTGGGAATACAGGAGAACCAGTGCATCGTGATTGTCTGGAAACCATTGAAGCAACATATTCGAGCCGTCTGGACCTGAGAGACAATCCTATGGAGAACACAGAGAATTGGTTCACGGATGGAAGCAGCAATGTCCTAAATGGTAAAAGGTATGCTGGATATGCCGTCACCACCAGTCAAGAAATAATAGAGTCAGGACCTTTGCCCATGAATACTTCTGCTCAGAAGGCAGAAATAATTGCTCTGACCCGCGCCTTGGAATTGGCCCAAGGCAAAGCTGTGAATATCTATACAGACTCGAAATATGCCTTTGGGGTTGTACACGCACATGGGGCTATCTGGAAAGAGAGAGGAGTATTGAATTCACAGGGCAAAAACATCAAGCATGCAGAGGAGATTTTGAAACTGCTGGAGGCAGTCCAACTCCCTGAGAAAGTGGCAATCATGCACATTAAGTCCATTAAGGCTCACCAGAAAGTAAACTCGGAGTTGGAAAGAGGAAATGAGCTGGTGGACAGAGAGGCAAAACAGGTAGCCAAAACAAAGGTAAAAACAGAAGGGGCTTTGGTCCCTGATGGATGAATTTCCCTAGAAGATAATCCAGAATATACTAAAGAGGATCAGAAACTCATCATAGACTTAGAAGGGTCATACAACAAAGAGGGGTGGGCTCTCACCCCACATGGGAAACTAATCGTTCCCTCCCATCTAACATGGTCTCTGGTAAGAGAAGAACACAGAAAGAGGCATTGGGGAGCAGAGACCTTATATAAAGACCTAATTAGAGAAATTGTAGCTAGAAACTTATACACCACTGTGAGACAAGTGACTCAGCAGTGTGAGCTATGCCTCCAGACTAATCCTAAGAACACCCCCAAACCAGAAATAGGCCAAATTGGGAGAGGCAACGGGCCTGGGCAACAATGGCAAATTGACTTCACAGAACTCCCAAGAAAAGGGGGGTATCGATACTTATTGGTATTAACTGATACCTTTTCAGGTTGGCCAGAGGCATTCCCTACCAGGACGGCCAAAGCTCGGGAGGTAACCAGAATATTAATACAAGAGATAATACCACGCTTTGGGGTTCCGGCAACCATATCATCTGATAGAGGGCCACATTTCATCTCGAAAGTAGTACAACAAATTAGCCGCTATTTGGAAATAGATTGGCAGCTTCACACCCCATATCGCCCTCAGTCGAGTGGCCAAGTAGAAAAAATGAACCACCTAATCAAACAGCAGATTGTAAAATTGGGACAGGAAACTAACTTGGCCTGGCCTCAGTCTCTTCCCTTGGCTCTTTTGGGCATACGAACTAGGCCAAGAGCAAAGGAAGGACTGAGCCCTTTTGCCATAGTGTTATATGTTTTAAACTCGCGAATGATAAAACAAATGAGGCATTTGATATATGCTCAACAACTCCGACAACAAGTCGAAGTAGGCAAAAATTTATAAAGAACCTAGAATGGAATATAATAATATAAAGTGCATTAACATAAAGTAAATGAATTTACTTACTTTTTAGAAAAGGGGGGATTGATAGAGAGAACTAACATTTAAGGGCTAATAGCAGGAGGGAACATGCTTGATGCAAAACATATAGCTATAACCTTGTAGCCATTGCATTGCTTAACCCATATCTATAATTATAACCTTGGCCATCGTGTAAGACGTTTAATCAGGAACTAGCAGAGGAGAGTTGCAGAGAAGAACAGAACAGTCATGGCCGGCCTTGCTAAAGAAACCTGCTGGAACTGACCTTGCGGTTGTGGAGTCTGATAGAAGAGAGACTGAGCCTACGCAGGAATAAAGAGTCACTTGCGGTGATGAAGAAGAGTGGGTTTGCCTTCATCCTCTCGACCCTCAACGACCACCACCAGAAGAAACCGCGCATGCTCGGTGGGGAGGAGATCACGGAAATGGCTCATTTGCATACGAAGCGGGATAGATAGTTAATATGTATAGGCGTATTGAGAAACCTTATGAATATGTAACACTTTGCTGCATAAATATGATACGAGCTGCCGCGTTAGGCACGCACGAATTTGGTGGGATGACCCCCCGTGCTGCCCAGCGCTGAATAAAAACCTACCTACTTTACAACCTTGCGGTTGTGGAGTCTGATTTCCGCATGTCACAATGACTTGAGAAAGTTTTCTTTCCACGGCAGTGCTTCCTAATCTTTTTTGTCTTTGTCCTGCAACATCAGATGTAAGAGAAAAGAAGCATCCTCTTGAATTTGTTTATATTTGCTTTTCTTTGATGACTGTCAACCCTTTCCAGGTTTGTGTTACTAGCAAACTGATAACTGTTCAGGGATTGTACTACATTAAGCATCAGTTTTCAGCAAGCAGTTTTATCAAGATGGCTCCACTCAGTGTACGTAAGATACTGTTTGTTCAGTAGTTCACCAACTTCTGGATGGTGAATCCTTTCATTATTGTTTGCAGCACATAATACTCATGAATTACTCAGAATCCTGAGGACTTCGTAGGAGATGCACTAGAAATCGAATTCAGAGGTATTTCAGGTGTCTGAGCAGAGCTAGGCTTGATTAGTTCTGGATCTAAGCACTGAAGGGGCCAGGCATCAAGCTGTAAAGCTGGCATAAAGCTGAATCTGTGTCGTGGTTTAGGCCGATTGGCCACTGGGGACATAGGGGACCCCAGATGGGACCGACAGATGCTCCCCTCTGCTCCTCTTCAAAGAGAGAGGTAGAGGAGGAAAAAGAGACGAGTTTACAAGGATCTAAACTACTTTAATGAAATATTAATAATAAAATAAAAAGAAATAATGAGAAATATACAAAACCGTATCAAGCTCCCAGGATGACAATCATGACACGGGCTGGCACTGGGGCAGTCCCAGGCTGGACTCGGTGACGGACGGGAACTGGATTCCGGATCTGGATTCAGGATCGGTACCAAAGGCAGACGAACAGACAGAGTCCTCCTCAGACATCGGCCATTGAAGGAAGAAGGGAAAAAGGGGCTGACCCTTTGATCCCTCAGCTTTTATACTGAGCATAAGGCAGATGGGATGGAATACACTGTTGGTCAGTTTTGGGTCACCTGTCCTGTCTGCTCCTCCCCGCAGGTGGGACCCCATTACGCTTTTCCGCTTCTGACTTTCCAACGTGGCGAATAACAAAGTTGGTTGGCCTTGGGTGTTATAGCAATAAGAATAAGTAAGAGCCTCCCTGCATACCATGTCTGGACATCAGCTATAAACGTAGGTCTTATCACTCTGAGAGACTGAACATTGTCTGCACAATATGCTGTTAATCTCAGTAGTTAGAAGAGGCCCAGCTAAGAAGCGAAGCTACTGAACAAAATTGGTCCTGTTTTACCTCAAACCAGGACATTCCACCCCTTATTCCATACCATTTGCATCTTGCTCAGATTACTATTACTTTTATCTATCAAATCTATACACACAGAGAGAGAGAGAGATATATATGTATGGATACATGCAGGTCACTCATCTACGAGTATCTTTATATACAAAAGTTTAAGTCCATTTGATTCATGATTGCAGGATCTCATCTCAGGGCAGGAAAGATGGTACGAAATTCATTGTGGTTTGTGTCCATGGGTAGCATGTTCATCTTGAAGAGCTTGCTGGACACCACTTGATGAAGCTAGCTCAGGTTTCATCACCACTGTGTTATTCTGAAAAACACTTATTGAACACTGTCAGTATTATCTAGTGATCAGCATCATACAGCTCAGGATCGAGTATTCTCACCAAGGGTTAAATTCCCTTGGGGTACACATTGAACTTCTCCATCCTTCAGCATCACCCACCAAGTACATCCAGGTCCTTGAGCAAAAACAGTCCCATGAATGGGTTTGCCTTTGCCTGAAGGAGGAGAAACCCAGACAGTTTTCCCTAACATATTCCTTTCATGCACCACAGGGACTTTGTCCCCTTCTACTGTATGTAAAAGGTCTGATTGAGCAGGACCGGCTCGATTGATGGATCCCCTGGTGTTAACTAACCAGGTAGCTTGCTCTAAATGCTTGTCCCAATTTTTAAAGGTTCCACCCCCTATTGCTTTTAGGGTGGTTTTTAACAGTCCATTGTATCGCTCAATCTTCCCAGAAGCTGGTGCATGATAGGGGATATGATATTTCCACTCAATGCCATGTTCTTTGGCCCAATTACTTATAAGATTGTTTTTAAAATGAGTCCCATTGTCTGACTCAATTCTTTCTGGAGTGCCATGTCGCCACAAGACTTGCTTTTCAAGGCCCAGGATGGTATTCCGGGCAGTGGCATGGGGTATGGCATAGGTTTCCAACCATCCGGTGCTTGCTTCCACCATTGTAAGCACATAGCGCTTACCCTGGCAAGTTTGAGGGAGTGTGATGTAGTCAATTTGCCAGGCCTCCCCATATTTATGTTTCCGCCATCGTCCTCCATACCACAAAGGTTTTAACCTTTTAGCTTGCTTGATTTCAGCGCATGTTTCACAGTCGTGGATAACCTGCGCAATAGCGTCCATGGTAAAATCCACCCCTCGGTCACAGGCCCATTTATAGGTTGCATCCCTTCCTTGATGACCTGAAGTGTCGTGGGCCCACCGAGCTAAGAATAGTTCACCTTTATGTTCCCAGTCCAAGTCTGTCTGGACAATTTGAGCAGCCTGATCCACTTGCTGATTGTTTTGATGTTCCTCGGTGGCCCGACTCACGGGTACATGGGCCGTACCTTTACAACTAGGTTCCCTAGCCGGGCAGCAATGTCCTGCCACAATTCAGCAGCCCAGATGGGTTTACATTTGTGCTGCCAGTTGCTATGCTTCCACTGCTTTAACCACCCCCACAGACCATTTGCCACCATCCATGAGTCAGTATAGAGATAGAGTATTGGCCACTTTTCTCGTTCAGCAACATCTAATGCCAGCTGGATGGCTTTTACCTCTGCAAATTGACTCGATTCACCTTCTCCTTCAGCAGCTTCTGCGACTCATCATGTAGGACTCCACACAGCAGCTTTCCACCTTCGATGCTTTCCTACAATATGACAAGATCCATCCGTAAACAGAGCATACTGTTTCTCATTATCTGAGAGTTCGTTATATGGTGGAGCTTCCTCAGCACGTGTCACCTCCTCCTCTGGTGGCATTCCAAAGTCTTTGCCTTCGGGCCAATTTGTGATCACTTCTACGATTCCTGGACGGTTTGGGTTTCCTATTCGAGCTCGCTGTGTGATTAAGGCAACCCACTTACTCCAGGTAGCATCGGTGGCATGATGAGTAGAAGGAACTTTACCCTTGAACATCCAGCCCAGTACTGGTAATCGGGGCGCCAGGAGGAGCTGTGCCTCAGTACCAATTACTTCTGAAGCAGCTCTAACTCCTTCATATGCTGCCAAGATTTCTTTCTCAGTTGGAGTATAGTTGGCCTCGGAGCCTTTATACCCTCGACTCCAGAATCCTAGGGGTCGACCTCGAGTCTCCCCTGGTGCTTTCTGCCAAAGGCTCCAGGTAGGGCCATTGTCCCCAGCTGCGGTGTAGAGCACATTTTTAATGTCTCGTCCAGTTCGGACTGGTCCAAGGGCTACTGCATGCACAATCTCTTGTTTAATTTGCTCAAAGGCTTGTCGTTGCACAGGGCCCCACATAAACTCATTTTTCTTTCGAGACACTTCATAGAGTGGTCTCACAATCTGGCTATAACCTGGAATATGCATTCTTCAGAAACCCACAACACCTAAAAAGGCTTGTGTTTCCTTTTTGTTAGTAGGTGGGGACATAGATGTTATTTTGTTAATCATGTCCATTGGGATTTGGCAACGTCCATCTTGCCACTTAATTCCCAAGAACTGGATCTCTTGTGCAGGTCCCTTGACCTTACCTCTTTTTATAGCAAAACCTGCTTTCAGAAGAATCTTAATGATTTTCCTACCTTTCTTGAAAACTTTTTCTGCTGTGTTGCCCCACGCAATGATGTCATCGATGTATTGTAGGTGTTCTGGAGGTCCACCCTTCTCCAGTGCGGTCTGGATCAGTCCATGGCAAACAGTAGGGCTGTGTTTTCACCCCTGGGGCAGTCGATTCCAGGTGTACTGGACACCCCTCCAGGTGAAAGCAAATTGTGGCCTGCACTCTGCTGCTAAAGGAATAGAGAAAAAGGCATTAGCAATGTCAGTTGTAGCATACCACTTAGCTTCCTTTGACTCCAGTTCATAGTGAAGTTCTAACATATCTGGAACGACAGCACTCAGTGGTGGTGTGACTTCATTCGGGCCACGATAATCTGCTGTCAGTTTCCATTCCCCATTAGGCTTTCGCAGTGGCCATATGGGACTGTTAAAGTGTAAACAAGTCTTACTTGATCACCCCTTGGCTTTCCAGCTGATGAATCAACTTCTGGATAGGAAGCAAGGAATCTCGATTAGTGCAATACTGTCACCTATGCACCATTGTAGTAGCAATGGGCTCCTTTTATTCCTTGACCCTCAACAACCCCACAATAGAAGGGTCCTCTGACAGCCCAGGCAAAGTAGGCAGTTGCATAACTTCCTCCGTCTCCACCTCCGCTACACCAAATGGCCACTGGTACCCCCTCGGGTCCTTAAAATACCCTCTCCTGAGATAATCTATGCCACAAATGCATGGAGCATCCAGGCCAGTCACAGTGGTGAACTTTTCCCATTTATTCCCAGTTAGGCTCACTTCGGCCTCCAATACAGTCAGTTCTTGAGATCCCCCCATCACTCCAACAATAGTGATGGGTTCTGCCCCTCTATGATTTGATGGCATTATGGTGCACTGTGCACCAGCATCCACCAAGGCCCTATACTTTTGTGGTTCTGATGTGCCAGGCCATCAAATCCACACAGTCCAATAAACTCGATTATCCCTCTCCTCCTCCTGGCTGGAGGCAGGACACCTCTACTTTCAACTGGAGGGCCCCTCACTTCCATCCCTGACAGTCACGTGTCGTAAATCAGGCTCTGAAGCCCATCTGTGCCTTCTGGGGAACTGTCCACTGGAAACTGGAGCAGCACTTCTGAAAGAACCCCTCCTTGGGGGTGTTTTACTCCTCAAGTCACGTACGTGTGTCTGTAATGCTGAAGTAGGTTTCCCATCCCAATTCCTCATGTTTTTCCCCCAGTCACGCAGGGTAGCCCACAGAATGTGTTACAGTGTGTATTGTTTCTCTTGAACAGGTTTTTTAGGAAAGCGTTTTTCCTTAATGGCTGAAACACTGGTCGGTACAGGTTGGAAGTCCACAGTATTTGCCAGCTGGGATATTTTGCTGAGCACTCTACGCAACGATTCCTTGGAATTATCAGGTGCTTTTCTCACAGCTGAGACATCAGCCTGCAGAGAAACTCTCCCTAGTTTCTGCAATGTCTCATCAAGCTGTCACCTAGATTTTTTCAGACGTTTTTCCCATGGCTGAGGCATTGACCTGCAGAGGGACATCGTCTAACCATTCATTCAATGCATTGCCATGCACTATCGCAGATTTGTCAAAAGGTTTTTCCTCAACTGAGACACCGGCCTTGTCACATGATTTGTCCAATGCTGAGACACTGGCCTGTGGGGCAGAAAGAAGATTATGTGCATAATGCTGCATTCGAGCATCCATATCACCCACTGTCAGTGCCTCATCCTCTTTCCAGCAAAATGATGCCAATACATTAGCATATGCCACCGGTGCGCTCAGTACCCACTTATGCCAAATGGGTCCAGGAATTTTGAGTGCATCTGGATCTAATGATGTCTGCAGGTTGTCCAAATTGTTAAAAATCATCTCCCACACAGCTATTTCCCTCAGATTCTTAACACCTCTCCCAATAGCTGTCCACTTGGACAGGTGGTATGGGATATCGTCCCTATAGGGATACCTGCTCCTCACACTTAACAGGAGTTACCTCCAGAGGGTGAGGGATTGTGGTGGTCTTCCAAGAGCCCTGTCAATAACTGATACTCTAGCCAATGGTCCCAACTGCTTGGCTTCTCTACCATCTAAGTCCAAACTATCGGCTCCAGTATCCCAGCATCGGAGTAGCCAAGTAATCGCTTGCCTTCCTGATGGCTGTAATCCTTACGTATGTCTCGCAGCTCACTTAGAGATAATGATCGAGTAGTTTCCTCTGTTACTTCCTCATGTGATATCCCTGGTTGATCATTGCTACCTGGTCCCATTGCACGTTCCCTCTTATGTGCAGGGTTGACCGATACTGGCACTGATTGGGTCTGTAGGTCAGCTGCATCATCCATCACCAAGGTCAGAGTAGGTCTAGTACTTGTTGCAACTGTGAATCCTGTCATGGGAGGTGATGGGGTCTGAATAGGTTCAGTGTCTTTCACGGGGGCCGACGGGGTCTGAGCAGGTATGATATATGTCATGGGAGCCAGTGGGTCTGTGCAAGTATGATGCACGTCGTGGGGGCTGGCAGGGGCTGTGCAGATGCGATGTCTGTCATGGGGGCTGGCAGGGGCTGTGCAGGCACGATGTCTGCCACGGGGGCCATGCAGGTGGGATGCCATGCAGTGCCTGTCATAGGAGCTGGTGGGATCTAAGCTGGCAAAGTCTGGATTGGACCGATGCCTGCCATGGGGGCCAGCGAGGTCTAAGTGTCGTAGGAGCCTGCAGGGGTTGTGCAGGTACAATGTCTGCTGCAGGGGCTGGCCGGGTTGCTGCCAAAAAAATTCCCTCTACCGCAGATCCAGCCAATGAAGAAGAAAATGCCCGCAAAACTTAACACAAGCACAATAATCAAAACATTCCAATGGTATTCCAAACTCTCAAAAACTGTTACTATTGACAACACCAGAACATACAAATCCTCAAGAGACATCCTCCCCCTTGCTAAATGGCATGTAATATAACCCAAGGTATAGTTATGCATAATGTCCAGCAGAGGCCTCCCGCCATCCCAAGGTGGGTCTGACTGCAGCGATTCACAAGATGCCATTAATTGACAAAAAACGGAAAGATTACAAAAGACCCAATAACATAGCAAAATACCGTCACACAAAATAAAAAAGCGATGGTTTTAACTCCACATTTAGAAACTATAAGCTGCCCTAAACCAGCGACAAATGGCAATGAACTCCCCCACACAGCTCCCATAGCTCCCAACCAAAGTTTATACAAAGACAGCAGAGGACTCCGTCTATATTCCTTTGAAACCATTCCAGCAGAGTCATAATGACTGTTCAGCAAATCCAATCAAATCTGTTTAAAACTTCAACCCTACAAAACTCTCAAATTGAAGCCTATGGTTCTCCCAGCACTATTTAAATTAAATGCAAAATATCATGTTGAGTGCCAAACTTGTTACAGCCCCACATTGGGCGCCAAATTTGTTATGGTTTGAGAAACCCATAACAATTTGTTGTTGTTTAGACAATCATTCTATCACCCAATGACCCCTCCCCACCTGGGAAGGGGAATCAGGAAAAAACAAGGAAACCCAGGGGTTGAAGTATAAACAGATTTAATAGAATAAGACTAGATAATTAACATTAATAATACTAAAGAATCAATATTGATCACAATACCAATACAGAATATGCAAAGCCAATTCTATCAGCAGGAAGCTGTGCACTCCCAGCAGTGGACAGCAAATGTCGGACACTGCGAGCGCTACGGCTTCGGGAGGAAGGGAAGGACTCAGGGGTCTGGCACTGGGGCAAGAAGTTCTCAGGATGGCAGCCATCAAGGGAGAGAGAGAACTTCATAGTGAATGTGATGTTCATGGGATGAAATAATCCTGTTGGCCAGCTTGGGTCAAGCGCCCGGGTCTCGCTCCTCCTCATCCCTGCACCTGGCAAGCTCAAAACCACTGAGACCTTGAAACCCACACGCCATAGCTGGCTATAAAGTAAATGTTTTCACAAATTCCGACACTAGAGTCTTCTAAAAGTGCAATCTTCCCAAGTATTAGAAGAGAAATGAGTCTTGCGTCACTCAAACCAGGACAGCATAGTACCTATGATTAGCAGATGGGTTCTTACCTGGACCAAAGGATCGCTCACCATAGGTCAGAACAGCCTTCCTCCTGTAAGAATTCTTTCTTCTATCTGCTTTACCTTGCAACTCAAGCACCCGTGCCTATAGGGCTGAGGTAGGTTGTCCACCCAACTTTCTCACGTCCTCTCCATAATTGCAGAGGCAAAGACACAGGAAATCTAGGACCAGATTCTGTTCCTCTTGAGTCAGTCTCATAGGAGGGCGTTTTTTCTTAGTAGCTGCGACATAGGTTCATGCAGGGGAAGAGTGGGATCTTTCCTCCATCCCAGACAGTTTCTCATTTTTATTAGCCATTTTCTTTTTGCTCAGCCATTCTCTTGGTCATTTTCTCAGTCATTTTCTCAGCTATTTTCTCAGTTTTCTCAGCCAGCTTTTTCACAGCTGCCACAGTGAGGGGACGAGAGAGACTGTCTTCATACTGTCGTACTTTGTTAGCCACTTCATTTACAGTTGGTGTGTCAGCATCAGATCCTCCCCAGACCTTTGTTGACAATGTGTGCGAATATGTTTATGGTGCACTCTGCACAAACTTTCTCAGCAGAGATTGTTTGCATGGCATTTCATCAGGGTCTACATTTTCTCCCCAGTCACCATACATCACCTCTCTCACAACCAATTCTCTCAGGTACTTAATACCTTTTTCCGTGGTGGTCCATTTGGTCAGGGGGCATTCGATATCATCTTTAAAGGGAAACCTGTGCTTTACGGCTGACACCAGTCACTGCCAGAGACTGAGAGTGCTTGTCTTTCTCCCAGTCCCTTCATCGATACCTCCATCCCTGGCCAGGTTTCCCAATTGCCTAGCTTCTCTGCCATCTTAGTCTATGGTATCAGCCCCACTATCCCAGCATTGGAGCAACCAGGAGATGAGTGTCTCACCTTCATGATGACTAAAGTCCTTCCTCATATTTCTCAAATCCTTCGTAGAGAAGGATTTAACAACTATCTCTACATCTGAGTCCCCCCTCCTGCATTGACACTGCCCGAGAAGGACCCTCTCCTGGATCTGCTTTAAAAGGACCCTTTCCTTTATCTGCTTTAGAAGGCCCCTCTCCTGGATCTCTGTCAGAACTCTCTCCCAAGCTGTCTGGCTTGAGCTGGTCCTTGTCATAAGGGACAGGGGAATGAGCTGACCTCCCTTTCTGCTTCCTGGTCACCAGGACAACTTGTACTGGTTCTGATGGAGTTTGATTAGCAGCGGTACTCGTTGTCGGAGCAGCTGAAGTAGTGACGGTGCTCGTTGTCATGTTGGAGTAACTTTTGCCGGTACAGGCGGGGGATGGGCTCGTACCGCTACAGTGGAGGGGGGGCAGGGCAGGTGATGCCGGTACAGACGGCAGCAGCGTGGCTTTTACCGCGGGCTGCGGAGTAACTTTTGCCGGTGCAGGCGGGGGCGTGGCTTCCGCCAGGACGGGTGGCTTCTGCCGCTGCAGGCTGTGAGAGTGTGCCTTGTGCCGGTACAGGTAGGGGGTGTGGCTGGTACCGGTACAGGCTGAGGAGTGGCTACTGGGGTTTGAGTGGCAGCAGCGTATGTTACACTACAGCTATTCCTGCACGGATATTTCATAAGAAATATCCCAGCAACACATTCAGAAAAAACGACAACAAAATCATGATTTTAAGAAAGTAACATTCATTTTCGAAACAGCCCAAAAGGTTTTCATCCCATCGCTCTGATGGTGTCACTTTGGCATAAGCAATAAAGGGCAAGGTAAACCTTCCCCAGGTAAAACCAAAAGTGTGGTTAGTAATAGAATCCATCACATGATGCCTGAGATATGCTGGTAGAACCATTATCCAAGTGATCATATTATACATCTGAATCCCAAACCACACCAAACCAGCACATTTAAGCCATCACATACAAACACAAAGACCAAATAAACCATGCAACACATTTGGCAGGTTAAGCAGAGTTGCATCAATTAACGTCAAACAAAGCTCTCTAAAGGCATGATATAATATTTCACTTAAGAATGACATGATGTAAGCTGTCTATTTTAAATCTCCGAGCAAGCTGGAATTCAAACTATTCAGGCAATCTATTACAGCTCTGGTCAAGCCTCAGTCATGCCCCACGTTGGGCACCAATAAATCTGTCGTGGTTTGGGCTGGACTGGCCACTGGGCAAGTGACAGATGCTCTTCCCTACCTCTCTCTCTTCGAGGAGAGGAGGCAGACAGAGAAAGAGACTTCTGAGTTTAGAAGGAACTAAACTACTTTAATGAAAATATTAATAAAATAATAAGAAAATAATGAAATATATACAAAACCAGTATTGAGCTCCCAGGATGACGCTCACATCACTGGTGGGCACTGGGAAAGTCCCAGACTGGACTCAGCAACTGATGGGAACTGGATTCCAGATCTGGATTGGCAGATGGGATGGAATACCCCGTTCGTCAGTTTTGGGTCACCTGTCCTGTCCACTCCTCCCCGCAGGTGGGACCCCTCTACGCTTTTCAGCTTCTGACCCTCCAATGGGGCAAGTAACAAAGTGAGCTGGCCTTGGGTGTTACAGCAATAAGTATAAGCAAGAGCCTCTCTGCATACCATGCCTTGGCATCAACTATAAACATAGGTCTTATCACTCTGAGAGAGTGAACATTGTCTGCACAATATGCTGTTAATTTCAGTAGTTAGAAGAGGCCCAGCTAAGAAGCAAAGTTACTGAACAAAATTGGTCCTGTTTTACCTCAAACCAGGACAGACCTCCAGAGGTCCTCTTGTTCAACCCCCCCTGCTCAAGCAGGGCCATCTAGAGCCGGTTGCCCATGACCATATCTAGAAGGTTTTTTAATATCTTGGAGATTCCACAAGCTCTCTGGGCAACCTGTTCCAGTGCTCAGTCACCCTCACAGTAAAAAAAGGGTTTCCTGATGTTCAGACAGAACCTCCTGTGTTTCACTTTGGGCCCATTGTCTCTTGTCCTGTCACTGAGCACCCCTGACTTTTGTCTTTTGCCTGGTTGTCTTCTTTCAACCCTCCCTTCAGGTATTTATATACATTAATAAGATCCCCTGTGAGCCTTCTCTTCTACAGGCTGAACAGTCCCAACTCTCTAAGCATTTACTCATAGGAGATGCTCCAGTCCCTTAATCATCTTCGCGGCTTTTTGTTGGACTCTCTCCAGTATGTCCATCTCTCTGTTGTACTGGGGAGCCCAGAACTGGACATAGGACTCCAGGTGCAGCCTCCCCAGTGCATGGAGGGGAGACAGTGTCATTGTGAACAAAACATGTATTGACTAGGGCAAAAGTAATGAAGCTAGATGTAGCCTCCAGCACAGACTTCACCAGTAACTTCTTTTCCCATCAATGAAACCGCATTAAAGGATTGGCGAGCTGCTACTTCCTAGAGATCTTCAAGCCAACTATGTGGCACTCCTGACCTGGAACACAGCATCATCCCTTCTGCTTCACATTCCATCACCTAGTGTACCAGGGACAACAAAATGAGCTACAAATCACTTGCACCTGACAGATAATGGCATCATATGCGAGTCCATGATGCAAGTTTTACAGATGTCTGAAGGATTCGCCCAAACTGCAGGGAAGGTTAAGAAGAGATAACCTGAGAGTTTCTCACTGAGTGCTTCTGAAACATCTGGTAACATGTGTCAACCACCTATGAAATGACCTCCTTAGTATTCAACACATTTGGAGGACTGACAAATACTAATGACACCCTTATATTTATTTGGTTTTAATATTCTTAGCCTTTTTCCTCATTTTATTCTCCCAGTGCAACAGAACTCTTCATTACTGTCTCATGTGGGATTCAGAGACACAAAAGAAGTGCTCAGAAGCTCTACCTTGTGGTTGGGTGTTTAGATTCTACAAACTCCAATATATTCCAGTGTCAATTAAAGAAAGACAAAAGGAACAAGCAGGGGAATCCAAAGGGACATTAAATACACAAAACGCTAATCATTCCCATAGAATGTAATGCTTAACTCTGACAATGGTTGAGGGGAGGGCAATGGATGTTGTCTATCTTGCCTTCAGCGAGGCTTTTGACACCGTCTCCCACATCATCCTCACAGGCAAGCTTAGGAAGTGTGGGTTAGATGAATGGACAGTGAGGTGCATTGAACAGTGGCTGACAGATAGAGCTCAGAGGGTTGTGGTTAGTGGTGCAGAGTCCAGTTGGAAGCCAGTAACAAGTGGTGTCCCTCAGGGGTCAGTACTGGGTCCAGTCCTGTTCAATATATTCATCAATGACCTGGATGAAGGGATAGAGTGTACCATCAGCAAGTTTGCTGATGATACAAAACTGGGAGGGGTGGCTGACATGCTGGAAGGCTGTGCTGCCATACAGCATGACCTGGACAGGCTGGAGAGTTGGGCAGAGAAAAACCTGATGAAGTTCAACAAGGGCAAGTGTAGGGTACTGCATCTGGGGAGGAATAACCCCATGCATCAGTACAGGTTGGGGGCTGACCTCCTGGAGAGCAGCTCTGTGGAAAGGGACCTGGGAGTCCTGGTGGACAACAGGATGACCATGAGCCAGCAATGTGCCCTGGTGGCCAAGAAGGCCAATGGCATCCTGGGGTGTATCAAGAAGAGTGTGGCCAGCAGGTCGAGGGAGGTCATCCTCCCCCTCTACTCTGCCCTGGTGAGGCCGCATCTGGAGTACTGTGTCCAGTTCTGGGCTTCCCGGTTCAAGAAGGACAGGGGACTGCTGGAGATGGTCTAGCAAAGGGCTACCAAGATGATTAGGGGATTGGAACATCTTTCTTATGAGGGACTTGGGTCTTTTTAGTCTAGAGAAAAGATGACTGAGGGGGGATCTTATTAATGCTTATAAATACTTGAAGGGAGGGTGCCAGGTGGATGGGAACAGTCTTTTTTCAGTGGTGTCCAGTGATAGGACAAGAGGTAATGGGCACAAACTTGAACATAGGAAGTTCCATCTTAACGTGAGGAGGAACTTCTTTACTCTGAGGGTGGCAGAGCACTGGAACAGGCTGCCCAGAGAGGTTGTGGAGTCTCCCACTCTGGAGACATTCAAAAGCCGCCTGGATGCCATCCTATGCAACCTGCTGTAGGTGACCCTGCTGTGGCAGAGGGGTTGGACTAGATGATCTCCAGAGATCCCTTCCAACCCTGACCATTCTGTGATACTGTGATTCTGTAATTTTAATTAAAAAAATGACAAAAAAATTCCAGTAGCACCTTTCCACCTTCATTGCTTGGTGGTGTTCATGTTTGAGGAGAAGAGCCAGTATTCCTCACTAAGAACTTGGCAGCTCTTCTTTTTGAGTGTAATGGGTCTGTGGTGAACTCCAGACCTGTTCACTAGTTGGCTCTGAAAGATGGTGAAACCTACCAAGCTCATCAAGCAAAGTTGCCCTCATAGGGATGTTAGAGCTCCAGGGCTCTGTGCCTATATTTGTAGATCTGGGGGTCCTGGATCAGTCATTGAAGATGGCTAAAAGGGACAAAAAAATCATCTTTGCTGGTGTTATATGGAACATCCTGAGGACATTTCACCACCTGCAGCTGTAACCTGATGTTACTCCTCATAAACATCATCGTTTTATGGTCTCAAACCATATGGTTGGCAGGTCAAAGATCAAGTAGTCATGAGGCTCTGCCATCATAAATTCCTTTTTCTCAAAATATGAAATCTGTCTAAACCTAAGTTTATTGTTTCGAGAAAATAGATGGACTTTTGCTAATTTGAACACTTTAGCACAAATACCTAAGCAGCTAGGATAAACTTTAAAGCAGAAGGCTAGACAAGCGGAAAAATTCTTTTTCTCTTACACGATAGAACAAGTTAGTTGATTCTTTTTGATACACATCAGTAATAATTTAATTACACTCTCCTGAATGTCTTAGGTTTGTTCTATGCAAAACAATAGACTGAACAGGAATCCATTGCATTTGTTTGGCAGAACTGAAAAGGTATATTTTTTCCACAGGCCTGCCCTCAAGCATGAAAAATAGCATGGCAACTGCTATACCCTTAGAAAGCTCTGCTGTAGTTGCAAAGTGTCACTACCTCTTACTTATACAAAGGGGAAACAATTAACTTTGCATTCTATATGATCCTTTTTTTGTGCCATACTCTCACAATAAGCATTTAGAAGCTAGGATTTTTGGATCTCCCTTAAAGATGAGATTTCTCCACTTCTGACATCACAGTACGGTCAAATTAATCACATATATGTTTATCTGAAGACATAAAGGAAACCCCTCCTTCCTCATCACCCATTTCCATTCAAGGGATTATTCTATAGAAGACACTGAAGAAAACACTGTTTCAGTTGGAGGCATTAATCAAACCTTTGGGTTATATCCAAACCTTTGGAGCTGAATCATTTTAGATTACTTTTATTAATAAATCCTTTCCTGCAGCTAAAGGTATCCTAAGTGGTTTTTTTAACACTTAAAACAATGAAACATGCAATAAAATAGGAAAAATGTAAACCAGTCTGTAATAAGAGATCATGCCCACATCTACTTTAATGAAAATTTGACTCCAGATTATTATTTTTATCAGTAGGAGTTCAGAAATTTTAAATCCTTTCCATAATTATACTCCTGTGTTTATAGCATAACTCAAAATATTTTATTCATACTTGTGCACAGTTTAATCTCTCTGGCTTTCCTCAGAACAAGGAAATGGTAAGATTTAGTCTAGACAACTGGTTTTAATTTAAGCTAACTGTTTGTGTTTCAAGGAGAAATCCATGTCTCTAGCTAACTTTATGATTTTATATGGCCAAAAGGGAAGAAAACTGAAATGGTGCTACTCTTACAAATCCTCAGTGTAACTACCAAAATTAGTACTGTAAATTCAATATGTATTTACATTAAAATGTATTGCAAGTATTCTTACCACCATTTATGGCCTTATGGGTTAACAAACTCACTAACACTAGGCCAACAGACCAATAACTGTTCAATGACTTCTGTGATGACATTCTCATTATGGCCCAGATTTTGATATCAGTAGTCAAACACAATCTTTTTCCATGAATAGTCATCCCACTGACTTGAGGTCTACGAATAAGGACCTATTTAGTGCAAATCAGTCAATTTGGCACCAAATCAGAACAGACTATGCAAATATGAACTTTCAAATTCAGATGGAAAATATCATGGCTAAGCACAGTCCTACGATATGCTAATTTCCACAAATACCCTTTGTTATTAATGTGTTGAGAGCACTCAATACTTTACAAGATAAAGGTCATACCTTGCAGAATCAGCCTTAGGTGGATAGGGCCATCAGAAATTTGCCATAAACTTAAGCCTTTGACTCTAAGTCTTCTACCAATGGATGAATGTGTTACAACACAGCAAACAAAACAGGATCTAGTTTTATGCAATGTTCACTTTCCAACAACTTCTATTGGCAGTTCATCTAATTCTCTGTCTTCTGTGGATAAGTGGTTCCTAAATGTAATCCCATTGGTGTTATGCAACTTCAGACAAGTTCCGTATTTGAAACTATTCTTTGTTTTTACAGAAACTGTTTCTGTTATATAGAAAGAACCCTCTTGGCTCCTTAGCTCTAGCTAAAAAAAGTCTGCCTCAATGGCTCAGGTTTATGTGAAGGCAATGAATAATAATATATCCTGCACAATACCAAGATGTGATAGTGTCTTCCCAACAGTGCATCTGTTGTTCTTCATCCAAAGAGAATGAATTAACTCTCTTGCATATCAGTATAACATGCTGTCATGATTTGCCTATACCATATATCCACAAAACTCTGATTCCTTCTGACTCCCAAAAACCTTTTTCTGACTCAAGTTTATTGAAAACTTCTGACCAAATAGACAAAAATCAGGTAAAAAATATAAAAGAAGGATCTTTGGTTAGTTATTATAATAATCTCCACCTGGCATTAAAATTGATCAATATAATCATAAGCAAAAAAAAGCCCTATGCGAGGCTGTTCAGTAAATGGGCAGTTATCTCTTCTACAGAGGTCATCTCTTCACAGCATATACAGAACTTTCCTGCTACATAGAGAGCTCAAGGATAAGTTTTCTTATGTGCTCGGTGTTGACCTAACTCTGTTCTCTTGAAGCCAATGGCAAAACTGTAACTGACTTAAAAGGAATCCTCCTCTCAGATTCAGCTTATTACCACATCTAGTAGCATAGTGTTATCTGGTAGCATAACAAAACATGCAACCATAATTTATCACAGTGCTTTTTTTCTTTCACACAATATGTTTCCCAGTGTAAGATGGATGTTCTGTTTCCTTAATTTGGGGGAAAAGATTCTTGTACATTTCTATAAATATATAAAAAGGATGGTAGTGAAACTTGTGGGCAAATTTACATCCTGCAGAATTTCATTCTGAACTTGTATCCGTCTCTGTGAACATTCTGTTACTATATAATGAGCTTTATAATTGTGAGGGAGAGTTTCACTGGATCACAGAGATGAAGTTGACAATCAGTCTTCAAGCCAGACCTATAAGTGTTTTTTAAAAATCCTGGCCCAGGATATGAAGCAGCTTTAAGATAAAGGAAACCCTGCATTCAATTTAATCAATATTCCACAGGAACCCATTGTGTAAGGAAGAAGGTAAAATGAATGTGCTTATTATTACCTGAGTTGATACACAAAATCTCCCTAGTATTCTACACTAGCTTACATTTCTTAAATGTTGAAGGCTTCATATCCAGGCTGATCACATTACTGCAGTCCAGCTGATAGGCCACAAAGGCACTGTCCTGGTTCCGGCAGGGATGGGGTTATTTCCCCAAGGATGGGGAGGGGACACAGGTATTCCATACCATGTGAGCCATGCCCGGGCTATAGGGGGGAGCTGGCCAGGGGAGGGGACAAGAAGTCGGGGCTCGGAGCAGGCTGGGGCGGTCCAGGTCCGGTGGGTGAGCGGTGGTACCGTAATTGCGTTTGTATATTCCTCTATCGGTGTTATTGTTCTTGTTTTTCTCTTTCCTTTGCTGTTCTGTTAAACTGCCTTTATCTCAACCCACGAATTTTGCCTTTTTCTTCCTGATGCCGTGAAAAGCTGAAATCAGGACTCAATAGTCTTGGTGACTATTAAGCAGGTATTCTTTATTGCAGCGCTGAGCGCAAAGGGGATTGCTCCCCTTAATGTGCGCACCGTAAAGGGTTAGTTATACAGCTTATATACATGCCACATATACATATTCACAAGGTTTCTGAGAAATTATTAACATATTCATTACTTTTCCAGGAACTCATTACCATAGGTTACTACCCACTCCCGCATGCGCACTATAGTCTCTCGGTGGTCCTTCAGAAACTTCTGGTAGTCGTTTACTCCTCTTTATCACTGTATTCTTTTGGTGAACTGTAGTTCTTTGTTCCTTATCTGGTTGCCAAAGCCGCCAAGCTGGTTCTGGCCGGTTCGTCATGTCTCAATGGTCTCAAGATATCCTGTTCTCTTTGTTGGGTGATAGTTGTAATAGTTTCACACCCTGTTCTTTAAAGATAAAGCTAGCCCTGTTCCTTAAAGATAAGGTTAGATAATAAGTTTCCATCCGGTCCTCTCTTCATTCCGATTTCCTCCACGGCTGTGGGGATTGAGCAAGTGGCCATGTGGTTCTTTGTTACCAGCTGAGGCCAAAACCATAACAGTCCTTTTTGGCGCCCAACGTGGGGCTCAGAGGGTTGAGATAACGACAGATCTGACCAGAGCTTGTTAAAATGAATTTCTTGTATGCATTTCTCATATTAGTTAGATAGTCGCTGGTTACAACGTTGCTTTGTTTGTTTGCGCGGCTGTGTTAGGTAAATTTTTACATGCTCTATGTACTCCCCATGATGCTGTTTATTACGTCGGGGAGAGGGATCAGGATTATCATTTTGCTGTCCTGTGCAATATCAGCTTATGATATGATAATGATACAAAATTGAGTTTTTAGACAGATGCCGAAATGGTTAAATTGCAGACAGAATGGAAATAATGTAAAAAGAGATAACTGCAAAGAACTCAGACAGCATGGACTGTAACTCAAGGCCAGCCAGGAGGCGAGTACAAGTCAGTCTAGGAGGTTAAGCGCACAATTATGAGACTGATATGAAAGGAATCTGCAGGATGGAGCACAAAGCTTGCCCAAAGAATAACAAGGCGGCCCTTTCAAGAAGAGAATAGAAACCACCAAGAACTCTCAGGACCACCGCTCAGGATGAAAGTACATGTCCGGCTGGGAGGGGTTAATGAAACAATTTTCATATGGATAAATTGTCATGAATATGTAAAGCCTACATTGTAATAAATAGGGTCTAGCTAGAAGCTGTGGTATGCACGTTGGGCGGAGCGATCCCCCGTGCATCCAGCGCTGCAATGAAGAGAATGCCTGCTTCTTAATACTACATTGGTGTTAAGGAGTTTATTCCTGATTTCGGTGACAATAACATCACTGTTCAGGTGGCTATGTTGACGTGAGGAAATCAGACTCCACAACCGAGAAGGTTGTAAAGTAGCTACATTTATTCAGCGCTGAGCAGCATGGGAGGTCGCCCCACCACAATCATGCGCGCCTAATGCAGCGGCTTTCTCAAATATATATATTACTTAATTACATAATCATGAGATTTCCCAATACGCCAATACATATGCATGACCTGCCCACACTTTGTATTAAAATTAGCTCTAAGAAGTCATTTTCATAAACTCCTCCAAACTGCGCTTGCGCAGTGACTCCTGGTGGTGGTCGTTGAGGGTCGTGAGGATGAAGGCTGATGATTCCTCTTCATCACTGCAAGTAACCTTTTGTCTTTGCGCAGACTCAGTTCTTCTCTGGTCTTTGTCCAGACCGCAGGGTTGGTTTCAACCGCTTTTCGAGACATGTTCTTGTTCATTATCAGGAGCTGTCCTTGGCGATGTCACTAGACTTCTTGCTTCGTCTAGTTTTCAGTAAACATTTAACCACGGGTTTTATCAGGCCTGCCTTTAAGTTATATCACTACTACTACCCCCTGACTCAATATTGGGGTGTTTATGCAGTATTGCTGTCCTGCAGCAAGTGAGAGAACAACTTGGTGGGCACCTGGCAACTATCCATGGTTAACCCACAACAATGGGGGAGCTGTTCACTTATAAGAGAATCAAAATACCAATTGATAAGTATGGAAGCAGGAGTGGAAAAATATGGGAAATTAGTCACCAATGGTGACTGGTTCTGTTATATAATATGTATGAACTAATGAATCCAGATAGTAACAGCTAAGCTGCTACCCATCTTTCAAGGCAAAATATACCTGGAAGGGTGAAAAACCCACCTAGAAAACTTTTTTCATTCCAGTTCTGTTAAGTTAGTAATCATGCTATTTCCATCTTTGTTCCCAGCCAGAAGGAGCAGCTGGAGGTTACCCAGTGCATTCCTCACTGCTAGTCCGCTGTCTAAGGTTCTTGTGTGTCCATGCGCATCATCTGTCTCGTCTCCAAAAAAGATCTCAGCTGTCCTGTTGCAGACAACTGTTTAGCAAAGAATTATCTGGAGTTTGCAGTGTTTATAGCTGTGCATCATACAGTCACCTTACAAATTCTCTGATGGTGCTACTGAAGAAAGTAGTTCCGGGAAACAAAGCAGTATTCTCTTCTTTGTGTAATATGCTGGAATCTGCAATAACACTCACATGTCCCATCATTTTTCTTCTTGAATTCATCATTTACATATTTCTGAAATTTAGATATATAGATAATTTTATTCAGAAGAAGCAGCCTGGCAGAAACCTGATGAGGAAAGCAGCCAGAGCGCTACACTGACAAGCCTTTAAAAACAGCATTTACCCCATCTTCCATGATCAGATCACTGTTTCACAACAGATCATTGCTCTTTGTATTAAGGAAGTAGGATTCATTCTTCATTTAAGCTGACTTTTACTGCAATAAGCTAGAATGCTGGGTCCATGTGGTGATGCAACCCCCCTTCTCTTAGGCCTCTTGGTACTCGGCGTGATTTCCTCCCCACCTGGGCCACATGATAATACAATGACCAGAACGATACATAATGGTCTAACATGAAAGAAAGAAAGGGTGGAGAGCAACAGACTAGAACACTGTGGCAACTCCCTAGTGTACCTGGTTCCTATGGTTCCTACTGTTTGAAGATAATACTATAATCGATCACTCCTGACAACATATGGATCACGGCCACAGAGAGGGGGGTACCAAGACCACAAGTCCTAGAAAGTCCTGGGCTTGCTTATCCATGGAAAGTAGCGAAATATTCCATTGTCCAAGCTGGGCCGGAGTGGAAAAGTACCTGGTGGAAGTCAATTATCTTGGATGCTATAAGTAGCAATTCTAGTAAAGACCCTTTGAGTTCTTCAGGATCGCAGTAGGCTGTGGCCAGTACCTCTCCTGAGTTGGGACACTGCTCAAGCAGACTAGAAGGCCAGGGCAAGACAACTCTTCTCGAGCCTCAATTATCATCCATTGAGGAATGCCAATGTATTGTGAATATTGAACTTGGGAAAAGGGAAATTTTAACTATAGGCTAGCCTCTCTTTCATCTACTTCTCTGCTTATATGTTTATGATAAATATACATTAGCTTTATGGATGTGGATGTTCTTCCATTTGTCTGTGCATGTGTAGGAGTTAGAAGGGGTACCCGCCGGCTCGTTAGAGTCATGTGATATTAAGAGATCCTTGATCTCAGTGGTTATAGACTAGGGTGTGTGGGTGTGTGTGCGCGCACACTTATATGCTTTGCTTATTTGTATATGCATTAATTTGGGATCTGTGCTTTTGCTCATATGTATATGTATTGATTTGGGATACTTTATAGTAAGTTAGTGTGAATCTTGCCATCTTCGAATCTGTAATTAAGTCACGGTTCAGTTATTTAGTTAAATCACTTTGTAAACCTTAAATCAGTTAATGATTAAGTGCTGCTAAAATTCAACTTCTTGATCTACCTCAAATCACTAATAAATTTTGAATCGCTGCTAAATCATAACTGTGTCAAATAATTCCATCCATGACAGTCCAGAGTGCTAAAGATATGTAAATGAAGCGATTCTGGTTTGCTCTGGGTTGGGTGGTTTTTTTTTCTTTTGAACTCCCTGCCTGTCCATTCCAGAAAGACCAAGGGCATTCATTTTGCCATGCTCCCAAAAATATGCAATTAGGTTAATTTGACCCTGTTTCTCACTGGCTTCTGGATAACAAAGACCTTTTGGCATCTCACCAAGCCCAAGTGATCTCATTTTTAATCCTAAATCCCTCCTGCCTGCATGTCTCCTGCGTGTCTTCTAGCCAAATAAGAAACTATGCAGTATCCTCAATTCTGGCATCTGTTTTTCCTCAAAAGCTGGAATTTCTTTCTTCCTCCTCTCCCAGGTTTGGGAACAGCAGCAGTGTTATTTTCTGTCCCATTGTCTTGCCAGAGAGAAGGGCACATCATCGCTCTCCTGTAAAAAAGAACTGGCCTTTAAAAAAGTTGGTGGTAGGGGTATTTCAAGTGTTGCATCTCCTTTTGAACGTCCAGGGATATAGCAGCTGTTTCAGGCTGAGGAAAGCTATGCTGCTTCCACCTGTGGCTCTCCTTTCCCAGGTTCCCATCCCCTCTGTTCTTTACGCTTACTGAGATATAAACTCAGGTTAACAGCAGCTGCAAAGGACCAGAGTAGGTAGGAAGCAGCAAGGAGGGAGGTACACAATCACATTGGGATGCTAGCACTGGAATCAGAGGTGACAGTGCTCTGGGCAAATCTCCAGGCCTTGCTGGCACAGACTACCTGTTGTTAGAAAGAGCTAGCAGTAACAGCCTGAGTCAGACTCTCCCTCCCTCCCTGGTGCTTTCTGCTAATATTTGTTAACATGTCTATTTCAGTGTCCTGGTTTGAGGTAAAATAATCAATTTTCTGTTCAGTAACTTTACTTTTTAGCTAAGCCTCTTCTAACTACTGAAATTAACAGCATATTGTGCAGACAATGTTTGCTCTCAGAGTGATAAGACCTATGTTTATAGTTGATGCCAAGGAATGGTATGCAGGGAGACTCTTGCTTATACTTATTGCTATAACAACCAAGGTCAGCTACCTTTCTTACTTGCCCCATTGGAGGGTCGGAAGTGGAAGAGTGTAAAGGGGTCACACCTGTGGGGAGGAGCAGACAGGACAGGTGACCCAAAACAGACCAATAGGGTATTCCATCCCATCTGTCTCATGCTCAGTATAAAAGCTGAGGGATCAAAGGGTCAGCCTCTCTTTCTTGCTTGATGTGGTTTTGTATATATTTCATTATTTTTTTATTTTATTATTAATATTTTCATTAAAGACACAACATAGGTAAGCTCTGATTCAGATTTTTTGGTAATAACCACCCAAAGGCATATTTCCCCTCCCAAGATAGACAGAAGTCTGTCTTTGTCCCCAAAGGAAACAGGGAAAGTAGCAGACAAGCCATTCTGGCTTTTTTTACTTCATTCTCCTCTTTCTGTGAACACTGCGTTAATTACACTTTCCATTGTGCCCTGCCTCAGAACACCTCTCTCCTTAAGGGAGAAGCTGTGCTGGCTTATCAGAGCACTCCTAAGCCTCTGCTTCCTCTAGGAGGAAGGGCACTGAAGAAGAAAACTAGTTATATGGGGCTACATACAATCTACTTTTCAGTAATGATTTTTCACTAAGTAGGAAGGCCTCTCATCCTAGTAAAACAACTTGCAGCACTCAAGTTTGTTCGTTCAGGAAGGAAACTGGCATTCTGGCCAGCAGATATATCCTACGGAGAAAATAGCCATGTTCTTGACACAGCATCTCCTGACAAAGAACTACACCATTTGAGATACCTTTTTTTCTTAAGTGGATGCACATTTGAACTCAGTGAGCTTGTTTTTGTAATTACCACTCCTGAACATGTTTGCAAGTGACTTTATCATAAAATGCTACATACACTGAGGGTTTTTTCTGCTGCTTTGTGTAGCTATCATGGACAGATAGCAAAGTCAAGCTTAAGTTGCCCATTACAGGGCAGTTTAAGTGAATGTATCATCTAGCCAATGACAATGTTCATAAGCCTAGGACTTCCTGGAGATGTATACGAGCTACAGATCCTAACATCTCCCTCCGCTCCCTACGGTTACAGACACACTGAGTTTTTGCAGTGCTGTTAAAAGGCAGCTGGATGGGTGGAATACTGTGTGATGGGCTCATCATTGAAAGCTTATCTTTCAGCCCTCTTCCCTGCTTCTCTAGCCTAGTCCTTTCCTCCTTCAATCATCCAGACCTCTCTGGCTGGTAACATTTCTGCATACATTTCTACATTTTTGTCCTATAAATCCATATTTAATCCCACTGAAGCCAGCAGAAAATTTCTGTTCGCCTTCAGAGACACAGGATTAGCCTCTATAGCAGCCCCCACATTTAGGAAATTAGCTTTGTCTTCTGCTGAAGTCAGTGGGAGCCAGATTGAGCCTTATACTTGGGAATCACATTTCTAGGCTGTTACATTGACATACTGAGCACACATATGGAATTAAAGTCTTTCTTTGTAATCTGTTGAATACAGTGAGGTTGGTAATTCTTTTCTAATAAGTGCAGCACTGGTCATTCATTGGTAGTTTTAATCTATATAGTGATAGAAGATAATATCTACAGAAGTGCTGAGCTTGATAAATCAAATTTGCAAACTATGCTTGAGAGGAGAGGCACGAGGTACTAAAAGAAGGAAATATTCTAGCTTTTGGATGCATCTACTGACTGCCACCATCAAAGGTGCTTTCCATGGTTTTCCCAAGGCAAAACAGCATATCAAAGAAGCCCCAGAGACATAAGGTTGGAAGTGAGCACCTGTTCTAACTGACTATCTTAAACATAATGATTTAATAGAGTAACATCAACAGTAGTTTCCTACTAGAGCAAAAAGAGAGCAGAGAATCTGAAATAAAGGTAAGAAGGAAAGGAGTCCATCAGTTAAATATGTGTTCACATGAAAAGTCAGATTCAAAATCTCAAGGATAAAATAATGACAAGTTTGAAGGAGATGAAGAAAAAAGAGATATGGAGAGAAAAGTTAGGACAGGGTTTTATTTGTTTGAAGATGTCCTTGTGAATGTGAAAGTTTAGGTAAACTGGACTTACTTTGATGGAAGTATGTCAGAAGAAGAACTCTGTATTGTGTGTACATGTCAAGGTTTTGGTAGTGGGGGGCTGCAGGGGTGACATCTGTGAGAAGAGGTCAGGGGCTGCCCTGTGCCTGACATAGATGGTTCCAGCTGGCTTGGCAGTAGCCTCGCTGCAGGCCAAAGCTGAGCCAGTCAGCGAAGTTGGTGGCACCTCTGTGAAAATATATTTAGGAAAGGGCGAAAATGCCAAGTAGGCAGAGGAGGAGTGAAACAAAAGTAAGAAACAGCAGTGTGAACACCAAGGTCAAAGTAGAAGGAGAGGGAAGAGGTGCTCCATGGTGCCAGAGCAGGTATTCCCCTGCAGCCCACAGGGAACAGGGAGTGGTGATGGAACAGCAGTGGTGATAAACAGCTCTGTAACAACAGGGAAATACAAGATGCTTGTGTGGAGTCATTTATGGATTATGGCATTCATATAGCAGATAAAGGGGTTTATATTCACCTTGATGATACAGAAAACTAGTTTGTGAAGTAGGGAAGCTGGTGCAACATGTACAGGAAGTTCCCAATATGTAGTAAATAGCACACCTAGTTGTGATGTTCAGTGCAGTCAGATTGTGCAAAATCTAGGCTTCAAAAGTAAGAGATCTCTTAACAAGCTACCAGATCATGCACTTGGGTGGAAAGGAAGGGAAAGATCTCAACACCCAAGTGTACAAGATTTCCTCCCAATTAATCCAATCAATACAACCTTATCATCATGACCATGGATTATGTAGAATGGCCTCTACCTCCATAGTGGGCAATGCTGAGAACCTGTTTGCTTGCTCTCTCTGTCTGGGAGCATACATGCACACACACACTTAATTTACCTACATATACAGAGTGAGAAATAAAGCTGCAGCTTGCTATGTAATCTCACTGCAATGTCTGTTACCAGCCTTTATGTGTGTAACTAAGTAAATAGTTATATATAACTAGTTTATATGCCCTACTATTGCACAGGTGCAAAATACTTGCAGGGAACTGATCCTGCAGACCTACTGTATAATATAGCAAATATTTATTATGGCATTTATCATATACATTTTGTAGAATGCAGAAAAATTCTTGATTTTATTTTTCTCCTTAAATCCTAGGAGAAAATGGACCCCATATACTTGTGGTAGCAGAACAAGCTACAGTCCTTTCACACCGGGGTGGCAATGTCACACTGCCATGTGAACTTTACCATGAACACACATCAACAGCTGGTTTAGGAGCCCACAAAATCCGGATCAAGTGCACCAAACTCACCTCAGATTATCTCGAAGAAGTAGGCATCTTTGTTGCAATGGGACACCACAGAAAGAGTTACAGAAACTACCAGGGCAGAGTGTTTCTGAAGGAAAGCAGTGAAAATGATGCCTCTCATAATCATAGATATAATGCTAGAGGATTATGGGACATATAAATGTGAGGTGATTGAAGGATTAGAGGATGACACAGCAGTGGTAGCTCTGGATTTAGAAGATAGGTAACATCTGAATTATACTTAAATTCAGATATGTACAGTGTTAATGAATGCCTGCTTTTCCTAATACTGTTAGCATTGTATTATCAGTGATAACAGCAAGCTGAGAAGTAGGATTCATTGTGCTCTGGGGATCTTGGCCTGATAGCCTATAACATCCATCAAAAATTGGAAGAACATTAGGACTTTTATAAATTATACTAGCCTACAGCATATTCAGCTCCCAATGAGCCCCAGTGTGACAGAAGAAAAAAAAAAAAAAAGGCCAAGCAAAGTATGAAGAACTCCATATGGTTTTAATTTGGTCCTATCGCTTTATAGAAAGCACTATGTGTAGTGTACTCCTACATGTAGTCTATAGTAATTTCTGTCAGCAATATTCTTGCAAACAGTATAGTACACAAGCATTAGAAAAAGTAGTGAAATGGGCATAAATAGGACCAGAAATCCAGCTTTCCTTTACTATTATGAAATTCAGATAAATGTTATGAGTTTTAATGCACTTAAACCAGCATTTGGCTTTTTTCCCCAAAGCACTGTATTGAATTTAACAATAAACTAAGAGTTACATGAGGACATGAGGATGCCTCCCTTACCTTTTGTCCTGGTTTGAGCGACACAGGACTCATTTCTCTTCTAATACTTGGGAAGACTGCACTTTTAGAAGACTCTAGTGTCTGAATTTGTGAAAATATTTACTCTATAGCCAGCTATGGTGTGTGGGTTTCAAGGTCTCAGTGTTTTCGAGCTTGCCAGGTGCAGGGATGAGGAGGAGCGAGACCCGGGCGCTTGACCCAAGCTGGCCAACAGGATTATTTCATACTATCAACGTCACATTCACTATAAATTAGAAAGTTTGCTGCGAAGTTTGCTCTCTCCCTTGATGGCTGCCATCCTGAGGACTTCGTGCCCTGGTGCCGGACCCCTGAGGCCTTCCCTTCCTCCTGAAGCCATAGCGCTCGCAGTGTCCGACATTTTGCTGGGGGTGCTCAGCTTCCTACTGATAGAATTGGCTGAGTATAATCTTTGCATATTCTGTATTGGTATCGGGATCAATATTGGTTCTTTAGTGCTATTAATGTTAATTATCTAATCTTACTCTATTAAATCTGTTTATACTTCAACCCCTTGGTTTCCTTGTTTCTCCCGATTCCCTTTCCCGGGTGGGGAGGGGTCATTGGGTGATAGAATGATTGTCTAAATGACAATAAATTGTTATGGGTCTCTCAAACCATAACACCTTTATAGGTACCAGCAAGGTGTACTGAGAGAAGACCTTTCCAGAAGCCAAATTATCTGTTGAGAATAGTTAGGAAAAAAGAAAAAAAAAATTATGGTGTTTACTTAATTTCTCTACAGAATAAGACTAGCGCACTGTTTCTTGAAACCATATAGATGGCATGGTCTTACCTTACTTTACAGTCATTTTTCCATTCCTGGTAAGAAGCTACTAATATATTCCATTTCTGAGCACAGAAAAACCCTACGCAGTTTCCATGTCAATGGGATAGTCGATCTAGATTTTTTCACCCCACATAATCAGTCTTTAATAAGAATGTACACTATATAGATTCCAGTATAAATGCTTCCTACTGTGATAGGAGTGTTTGGGGAAGGGGAGACAACTGACATCTGTAATAACAGAATGGGAAATTTTGTTTGAGGCTTTGTACAAATACTTGTGGACACGCAGACATCAGTATTTGAAAGGCTCTATATTAGAATAAAAAAGCAATGAGAAATCTTTTTTTATTTACCACACACATTAGTTACCAAACTACAGTTAAATGGCTTTTGAAAGTGCCCAGAACAAAGTGCTAAATTCACAAATGGACTTCTAGACAGGTTGCTCAGACAGACATTTACATTCCCTAAACAGTATGTGAACAGAATGAGACATCTCAGCCTTGATGTTCACAAGAGCAATTATACTGAGGACAAACCACAGAAGTTATTCAAGAGTAAACAGGGAAGAAAAGCTGTCTTAAATTCAGGACTTGAAGTGGAAGGGCAGGGAAAAAGAGGATTTACTGCTCCAGATTCCAAAGGAACTGAAGCCAGGATCTGTGGCCTCAGTGAGAAGCAGAGTTTCCTTGGACTCATATATAGCTGTGCCCTCAGAGCCGTCTTCTGCAAAGACATTAGTCAGTTAACTAGCGGTACCTTGCAGCTCCTAAACCAGCTTGCTCCTGCTGGAAAGCCTACAGGCTCCCACTGAGAAGTGGGAAAAATTCCAAATGGAGTCCTTTCCCCCCCAAAAAGTGAAGGGATGTCCCATTAAAAAAAAAACAAAAAAGTGACACTGCTCCATTTCAAACACTGCTTAAATTCTACCTCTCTAGGTGGCAAGAAGGTGCCTAGACCCACTCAGGATGCACATTTCTTCATTTATTCAAAGACAGATATTCTTTTGTTGAAAACACAATTACAGAATCACAGAATGGTCAGGGTTGGAAGAGACCTCTGGAGATCATCTAGTCCAACCCCCCTGCCACAGCAGGGTCACCTACAGCAGGTTGCACAGGATGGCGTCCAGGCAGGTTTTGAATGTCTCCAGTATGGGAGACTCCACAACCTGTCTGGGCAGCCTGTTCCAGTGCTCTGCCACCCTCAAAGAAAAGAAGTCCCTCCTCATGTTAAGATGGAACTTCCTGTGCTCCAGTTTGTGCCCGTTACCTCTAGTCCTATCACTGGGCACCACTGAAAAAAGACTCTTCTCATCTACCTGGCACCCTCCCCTTAAGTATTTCTAAGTATTGATAAGATCCCCCCTCAGTCTTCTTTTCTCTAGACTAAAAAGACCCAAGTCCCTGAGCCTTTCCTCATAACTGCAGCAACACAGACAGTGCTTGCAGCAACACAGACAGTGCTCCCTCGGAAACACACAGGCACCCAGGCCTCTGGCTGCAGGGAGTGCCACAGCCTTGCTCTACGAGCAAGTTGTAGCGGTAACAACGGCTGTGTGAGGTGTGAGCAAGTAGATGATCTGCTGAGCCTGGTGGCAGAGCTCAGGGGCGAAGTTGAGCGACTAAGGAGTATCAGGGAGAGTGAGAAAGAAATAGACTGATGGACCCAGGCCTTGAGCTCCGTGAAAGAGAGACCGGGCCAGGCATCGGAAATAAAAGAAGACCACAGGGACTGGCTAGCACAGAGCCAACCAGGCCCACCTTACCCCAGCTGAAGCTCGATCCTTGGCATTAGGTCCGGGAATATTGTTAGATGCCACGGGGCCAAATATTACCAGTCCCTTATGGACTTGTGCTTTGCGCTGGGGACATGCTATGCATCCCACTGATCGGGGAGGGGAAAGTGTGTGGCCCTGGAACTTGGCAGCCAGCCTGAAAACCACCTTGTTGAAAAGCACGACTTTAGCTGAATTGGAAGGACCAGCACCCATTGCCCTGGGTGCCAGACAACCCTTCCCCACAGAACTGAATCCCTGTGTTACCTGAAAAAGAGGTCTAAGTCCCGATTCTCCTGAAACACAGAGACTGTCGATACACTAGGCCTAAAGGCCTTGGGAAATTCCTGTTATCTTCTACAGTCTTTTTGTATGCATAGCTTGAGTAGGCCTAAAGGCCTTGAGAAATTCCACTCATCTTCTGCAGTCATTTTGTATATAAGCTATGTCTGAAGCAACATATGGCATGCACACTAGGAGAAGCAATCCCCTGTGCATCCAGCGCTGCAATAAAGAATACCTGCTTTCTAAAACTTTCGAACAAGTCTTAGAGGGTTTTCTTTGACCGAGTTTTACGGTATCACTATGTTTAGAGAGGAGACATTGCTTTATTCTGGCCAGGGTGCATGGTGGAATATTTCTACAAATCATACACACCCTATGCTGGTTTCCTTGTCATATTTATACACAAAAGTTACAAGGTAGCACACTCCCAGTTACAATGATTGGTTAGTAATTTACATATGATTATAATATTTGCTGTGTCATTCTCCTCGGTCACTGTGCCTGTGCAAGGGAAGGGTCTCCATCTGGGCAAGGGTCGTCTTGGCCTATGGGTGTGATTTTTAGTATTATAATGAAGGTAGTTCAGCTTAGGACACCCAGAATTTTCACTTTTCTGCCAAGTTGGCTAGGCCTTTCAAAACATGGGAGATTAGTAGCATCCTCAAGGTTTGTATGCTCGTCTTCTCCAGGATGTTTCACTTTAAAGAACGACAACAATACTTGCTTGCTTTGATTAGGTGTTCTTTTTCATATGAGTCAAGGATAGAATCCTCTATCATATGAGTCAAGGATAGAATCATTATTCATGAGAACGTCTCAGAGTTCCTCTACTAGTTAGCCCAAATACTTGTGAAGAGACATTCCCGAGGGCGACAATCTGGCCAAGTACATAACAAAATGGTCGTACGCAAGACCCTGTATCAGAAGTTCAGCTAATGCCAATAGTTAACAGGCCTAACTAACTTTAATGCTAACAACTTTAATGCTAAGAAAAATGGCTAAGAAAGATTCTAACTACAAGGCAACACCTGGGAGGTGATTTGTGAGCCTGTACACTTCCGACCTATAATAAAGGGAACCAGGGGAGTGTTGAAATCTTTAGCTTTGGCCATTAAGACAGGCTTAAATGGTATCGCTTTCCAAGAGGTCCTTCAACAAATAATATCTGATTTATCACTATATGCCCCACAGGATAAAAAACAGGGGAGAACCTCAGCTAAAGTAAATGTAGTAGAAAAGAGACAGCCTGTTTCCATGCAAAAGACAAAAGTACTGGTGGTAGCTATGCCCACTGCCAAGGATCCAAGTCCCACGATGGTGGTCCTAGTTAATGATTGCTGCCTTACAACATTCCTCATTGACACAGGTGCCCAAAGAAACCTAATGGCAGCTGGCAACTAACAGTAGATTACCAAACCCTGAACGCTGCCACTGAAATGCTCACTGCAGCTGTTCCCAGTATAAGTGATATAGTCAATTTTCTTAACAAACAAGCCTTTCCATGGATGGCAACAGTGGATGTGAAGAATATGTTTTTCATGATCCCAATATCAGAGACAGATAGAGAGAGATTTGCTTTTACTTGGCAGGGACTCCAATATACATTTACTCGCTTACCACAGGGTTTCAGACGTAGCCCTATCATTGCTCATGCTACACTGGCTAAAGAGCTAGAAACGTTAAAATTACCACAAGAGGTTACTGTGGTGCAGTGTATAGATGATGTCTTAATAGGTGGACACTCAGCAGAACCTGTGAAACAGGCTATGGACATTATTATACCACACTTACAGTCAATTGGGTTAGAGGTACCAGAGAAAAGAAACAAGGACCCGGCAGGAAGTAACCTTTTTGGGAGTCAGATTGATAGGTGGGAGGAAAACAGTTCCTGCTGAGGACCTACAAGAAATCCAACAGTTACCCATCCCTGAGAATAAAAAGGAGTTGTGTGCTGTGTTAGGGATTTTAGGATTTTGGAGGGCACATATTCCAGGATTTAGTATAATAGCATGACCACTCTATAACTTACTAAAGAAAAATGCAGTCTGGGAATGGACTCCACAACATGAAGAGGCCCTAAAGGAAAGGCCTTTCTAAAGGAAAATGTGAATGTGTATCAATCATTGGGACCTATCCACCCTATGCAGCCCCTCTCACTACATATCCAGGTTGGAGAGAAGGGATATTGGTGGGGACTATGGTAACAAGGGCCTACCGGTTCCAAGGAACTCCCTATTACTTTTGGCTCCAAATCATGGCAGAATGGTCAGCACAATTACTCGACTTTTGAAAAGGTGCTATTAGAAGCTTATGAAGGGCTAGTAGTAATTGAATCTTTGACTCAGGGAAGAAATGTAAAATTACATGTGCCAATACCTATTCTTAAACCTATTCTCTGTGGTAAACCACTGCCTTTAGGTGTAGTACATAAGATGACTGTACAAAGGCAGGGACTGTATATCCACCATTGTGTAACCACAGATGGCCTGGCTAAGGAGAATAAAGTTACTGAAGTAGTAGAACATATAGGAATGCCTACTGAATACATGGAGCCTCCATGCCCTCCTATCCAGGATGCTCCTGAATTCAATACCCATCAACCAGATGGTGTCTGGTTTACTGATGGGAGTGCTTGTAAAATACAGGGTAAATGGAAAGGAACGGATGCTGCTGTATCTGTAGCCGATGAACTTCTTGTAGTAACTGAACGAGTAGAAGGTTCTGCTCAATTAGCAGAGCTCTATGCCATAGTATTAGCCTTCAGAAATGGCACACAGACCATATATACTGATTTCTATGCTGTATGGGCTGGTCCTACACAATGGCTAGGAAATTGGGCAAAACACAATTGGCAGATAGGGAATCGAGATGTATGGGGAAGAAAATATTGGGAACAAATACACCAGATCGCCAGCTCCCATCCTATTGCTATAGGGCATGTAGCTGCACACCAGAAAAATAATACTCAGGTGGCCAAATGTAACAATATGACTGACCACTTAGCCAGTATAAATGTGGCAGGATTTACCTCTACCTTGAGTATTGAATGGTTAGGTAAATGGCTGCATGAATGGTTGGGACACGCTGGTGCATATGATCTATATCAGCATGCAGCAAGATGAGGCTGGCCAATTTCTTGTCCTGGTTTTGGCTGGGATAGAGTTCATTTTCTTCCTAGTAGCTGGTATAGTGCTGTGTTTTGGATTTAGGATGAGAATAATGTTGATAACACAGTGATGTTTTATTTGTTGCTGAGCAGTGCTTAAACTAAGTCAAGGACTTTTCAGTTTCTCATACTGCCCTGCCAGCAAGGAGGCTGGGGCTGTACAAGAAGCTGGGAGGGGACACAGCCAGGACAGCTGACCCAAACTGGCCAAAGGGATATTCCATACCATATGACATCATGCTCAACATATAAACTAGGGGGAAAGCTGACCGGGATAGGGCCATTGCTCAGGAACAGGCTGGGCATCGGTTGGTTGGTGGTGAGCAAATGTTTTTCATTTGCATCACTTGTCTTTTCTTAGGTTTTATTTCTCTTTTTTCTGTTATTTTCCTTTTAATTACAAATTATTATTATTATTTCTATTATTATTTTATTTTATTTCAATTATTAAACCGATTTTATCTCAACCCATGAGTTTTCTCACTTTTACTCTTCTGATTCTCTCCACCATCCCACCGGGGGGGGAGAGGGAGTGAGTGAACTGCTGTGTGGTGCTTAGCTGCCAACCGGGGTTAAACCACAACATTTCCAAACAACAAGCACTTCAACTAGCAATCACTTGTGGATTTTGTAATGATATGAGGGATTATCTCGTCAAAAGTCAACAACAAGCAAACCTTAAGGAAGGGAAATCCTTTGGGGTACTTGGCAAGTTGACTATATTGGACCCATGACATATAAATCTGAAGGATGGAAATTTATTATGGAGTTGAAATTGTAAGTGGTTTCTGTAATGTTTACACTACATGTATCCCTGTCTCAATCATGTCATTCTCAGATGTGGTTTGGATAATTCTCTTAAACACATTCATCTGAGAGTACTGAATCATGGCTCGATAGGTACAGGCCAAACCCCAATAAATTGCTAGAAGCTGCTGGTTTTCATTGGGGTAGGCAAGGCACCTTTCTATCAGGTGGCGCGTCAGTTTGCCAGGGTTGCTTGCCTGTTCATGGCTGAGTGTCCTGGTTTGAGGTAAAATAGGACCAATTTTGTTCAGTAACTTCGCTTCTTAGCTGGGCCTCTTCTAACTACTGAAATTAACAGCATATTGTGCAGACAATGTTCACTCTCTCAGAGTGATAAGACCTATGTTTATAGCTGATGTCCAGACATGGTATGCAGGGAGGCTCTTGCTTATACTTATTGCTATAACACCCAAGGCCAACCAACTTTGTTATTCGCCACGTTGGAGGGTCGGAAGCGGAAAAGCGTAATGGGGTCCCACCTGCGGGGAGGAGCGGACAGGACAAGTGACCCAAAACTGACCAACAGGGTATTCTATCCCATCTGCCTCATGCTCAGCATAAAAGCTGAGGGATCAAAGGGTCAGGCCCCTTCTTCCTTCAATGGCTGACGTCTGAGGAGGACTCTGTCTGTTCGTCTGCCTTTGGTCCTGACCCTGAATCCAGATCCAGAATCCAGTTCCCGTCCGTCACTGAGTCCAGCCTGGGACTGCCCCAGTGCCAGCCGGTGACGTGATTGTCATCCTGGGAGCTTGATACGGTTTTGTATATTTTTCATTATTTTCTTTTTATTTTATTATTAATATTTCATTAAAGTAGTTTAGTTCCTTCTAAACTCGTAAGTCTCTTTTTCCCTCCTCTGCCTCTCTCTTTGAAGAGGGGTAGAGGGGAGCATCTGTCGGTCCCATCTGGGGTTCCCTATGTCCCCAGTGGCCGATTTGACCTAAACCACGACACTGAGGTACTAAAAGCCTTCTTTGCCTCAGTCTTGCAGGACTAGTTGTTTGCTGGGTACCCAGCCCCTTGAGCTGGAAGACAGGGATGGGGAGCAGAATGAGACCTCCACAATCCAAGAGGAAATGGTTAGTGACCTGCTACACCACCTAGATGTACACAAGTCTATGGGGCCAGATGGGTTACACCCAAGACTGCTGAAGGAGTTGGCGGATGTGCTCACCAGACTACTCTCCATAATTTATCAGCAGTCCTGGCTAACTGGGAAAGTCCCAATTAACTGGAGATTAGCAGATGTGACACCCATCTACAAGAAGGGCCAGAAGGAGGATCTGGGGAACTACAGGCCAGTCAGTCTGACCTCGGTGCTGGGGAAGGTTCAGATCATCCTGAGTGCCATTACATACTCTTTACAGGACAACCAGACAATCAGGCCCAGTGAGCATGGGTTCATGAAGGGCAGGTCCTGCTTAACGAACCTGATCTCCTTCTATGACAAGGTGACCCGCTTGGTAGACAAGGGAAAGGCTGTGGATGTTATGTAGACATCAGTAGATGTCACTAGACTTCAGTAAAGCCTTCGATGCTGTTCCCCACAGCATTCTCATGAAAAAACTGGCTACCCAAGCCTTGGACAGGCATACACTCTGCTGGATCAAACACTGGATGGATGGCCGGGCCCAGAGAGTGGTGGTGAATGGAGGTAGATCCAGTTGGCGATCAGTCACAAGTGGTGTTCCACAGGGCTCAGTGTTGGGGCCACTCCTGTTTAATATCTTTATTAATGATCTTGATGACGAGATTGAGAGCACCCTCAGTAAGTTTGCAGATGACACCAAGTTAGGCGGGAGTGTTGATCTGCTTGAGGGTAGGAGGGCTCTTCAGAGGGACCTGGACAGGCTGGATCGATGGGCTGAGGCCAATAGTATGAGCTTCAACAAAGCCAAGTGCCAAGTCCTACACTTGGGCCACAACAACCCCATGCAATGGTACAGGCTTGGGGAGGAATGGCTGAAAAGCTGCCCAGCAGAAAAGGACCTGGGGGTGTTGGTTGACAGCTGGCTGAATATGAGCCAGCAGTGTGCCCAGGTGGCCAAGGCAGCTAATGGCATCCTGGCCTGTATCAGGAATAGTGTAGCCAGCAGGACTAGAGAAGTGATTGTCCCACTGTACTCAGCACTGGTGAGGCTGCACCTTGAGTATTGTGTTCAGTTTAGGGCGCTGCAGTATAAGAAGGACATTGAGGTGCTGGAGAGGGTCCAGAGAAGGGCAACGAAGCTGGTGAAGGGTTTTGAGAATAAGTCTTATGAGGAGCAGCTGAGGGACTTGGGTTGTTTAATCTGAAGAAGAGGAGGCTGAGGGGAGATCTCATTGCTGTCTACAACTACCTGAAAGGAGGTTGTAGAGAGGTGGGCATTGGTCTCTTCTCACAAGTTACAACCGATAGGACAAGAGGAAATGTCATCAAGTTACGCCAGGGGAGGTTTAGGTTAGACATTAGGAAAAACTTCTGCACTGAAAGGGTTATCAAAGACTGGAACAGGCTGCCCAGGGAAATGGTCGAATCAGCAACGGACAGGTACTGGATTCCTAATCTGGATTCAGGAACGCGCAGATCGGGATCAAAAGTAGACGAACAGACACAGTCCTCCTCGGACGCCGGCCACTGAAGAAAGATGATGACCCCTTTGATCCCTCAGCTTTTATACTGCACATGGGATGCAATACCCTGTTGGTCAGTTTTGGGTCACCTGTCCTGTCTACTCCTCCCTGCAGGTGTGGCCCCTTTACAGTCTTCCTCTTTCGACCCTCCAATTTGGTACATAACAAAGTTAGCTGACCTTGGTTGTTATAGCAATAAGTATAAGCAGAAGCCTCTCTGCATACCATGCCTTGGTATTAACTGTAAACATCAGGTGTTATCTGCTAGAAGCAGATACTGTCTGAAAAATATGCTGTTAATTTCAGAAAGTGCAGTTAGAAGAGACTTAACTGAAAAGTAAAATTACTGAAAAGAAAATTGGTTCTGTTCTACCTCAAACCACGACATAAGCTCAGCAAAATTAAGAGATAAGTAGCGAAGCAAGCAGACTCAGTGACTCACACAGTTTACCACTTAATAGCTATAGCATGCTCAATTCATAATTGCTGTTGTCTCATGCCCCACATTGGGCACCAAAGGTGGTGGGTTGACCTTGGCTGGATGCCAGCTGCCCACCAAGCCGCTCTCACTCTCCCTCTTTAGCGGGACGTGCACGGAAGCAAAGGAAACCAAAAAGGTTTATTCTCTACTTCCCATCAGCAGGCGTTGTCCAGCCAGTTCCTGGGAAGTAGGGCCCCAATATGCATGGTGGTTGCTTGGGAAGGCAAATGCCTTAATAATGAATGCACCCCTTCCTCCTCCTATCTTACCTTGTAATGTTTAGCACGATGACATATGGTTATGGAATATCTCTCTAGTCAGTTTGGGTCAGCATTTCTGGCTATGTCCCCTCCCAACCTCTTGCCCACCCCCCGCCTACTGGCCTTTGGGGTCCAGGGGGAGGCAGCCTTCATGCTGTGTGACCACTGTTCAGCAGTAGTCAAAACATTGGTGTGTTAACACCATTCTAGCTACAAATGCAATGCACAGCACTATGAGGGCTGCTATGGGGAATGTTAATTCCATCCCAGGCAGACCCAATGTGGTTGGCTGACCTTGGATAGCTGCCAGGTGCCCACCAAGCTGCTCGATCACTCCCCCTCCTCAACTGGACATGGGGGAGAAAATACGACCAAAGGCTTGTGGGTTGAGATGAGGACAGGGAGATCACTTAGCAATTACTGTCATGGGCAAAACAGACTTGACTTGGGGATGTTAATTTAATTTATTTCCAGTCAAAATCAGAGTAGGATAATGAGAAATAAGAACAAATCTTAAAACACCTTCTTCCCACTCCTCCCTTCTTCCCGAGCTCAACTTCACTCCCAAATTCTCTGCCTCCTCCCCCCAAGTGGTGCAGGGGGATGGGGAATAGGAGTTGCAGTCAGTTCATCACATTGTCTTTGCCACTCCTTCCTCCTCACACTCTTCCTGTGCTCCAGCAAGGGGTCCCTCCCACATGAGACAGTTCTCTATGAACTTCTCAAACATGGGTCCTTCACATGGGCTGCAGTCCTTCAGGAACGGACTGCTCCAGTGTGGGTCCCCTGTGGGGTCACAGGTCCTGCCAGAAAACCTGTTCCAGCATGGACTCCTCTCAATGGGGCCACAGTTCCTGCCAAAAGCCTGCTCTGGTGCAGGCTCTCCACAGGGTCACAACCTCCTTCAGGACGCATCCATCTGCTTCACTGTGGACCTCCATGGGCTGCAAGGGGACAACCTGCATCACCATGGTTTTCACCATGGGCTGCAGGGGAATCTATGCTCCAGTGCCTGGAGCACATCCTCTACCCCACTCCTTCTTCACTGACCTTGGTGTCTGCATATTTTTTCTCTCACATGATCTCACTCCTGTCTCCCAGCTGCTGTTGCGCAGCATTTTTTACCCTTTCTTAAATATGTTATCACAGATGCGCTACCAATGTCACTGATTGACTAGCTCAGCTTTGGCCAGCAGCAGGTTCATCTTGAAGGCAGCTGGAACTGGCTCTGTCCAACATGGCAGGGCAGCTTCTGGCATCTTCTCACAGAAGCCACCCCCACAGCCCCCCCGCTATCAAAACCTTGCTACGTAAACCCAATATGCCTAATACAGAGTATTATTCAGAAAACTTACACCCTGCATAATCCCACTGTGTGGCTTGTCCATAAGCCTAACAGCATCTGGCGCTTAACTGTAGATTATCGTAAATTGAATGAAAATACTGGACCCTTACATGCTGCTGTCTCTTCCATTACAAATCTTATTTTTGCTATAAAACAAGCGGCCCATCCTTGGATGGCTGTTTTGGATATAAAAAATGTTTTTATACCCATGTTTTTCATGGTCCCATTACAACTTGAAGATGAAGAGAGGTTTGCCTTTACCTGGAGTGGAATAAAGTACACTTTTATCCGATTACCTCAAGGATTTAAATATAGCCCGACATTGTCACATCAGCCTTTAGCTAAGGAATTAGAACAAGTCCCACAGGAATCAGGGGTAACAGTATATCAATAGGATTTGGTAAACACGTGTTCCAGGATTTGGTATAATTGCTCGACTCTTATATAATTTGTTAAAGGAGCATGCTACTTGCGAATGGACAGTTATTCATGAAGAAGCATTTCATTTATTAATATGCAATGTTTCAGAATATCAGGCTATGGGCCCAGTAATACCAGGAGCACCTTTTAGCCTACATATAGGACTCAGAAAAAGGCTATCATCAATGGGAATTGTGGCAACAAGTTCCCGATAAAGCCCAATTAATCCCTATACAATTTGTATCAAAGAGGTGGCAAGGTTCCCAAGCACAATAGTCACCTTAGGAGAAATCATTACTGGCCACTTATACAGCCCTGTTAGATACTGGAAAGCTGAAGGATGGAAAATAAGAGAAAAAGAAATTTGGGGAAAGGAGCTACGGGAAAAGCTATATCTAATAGATCAATCAAAACAAGATAATGGGAATTCATTTCAAATAGGGCATGTATCAGCACATACTAAAGGTACAGGTTTAGGCTCCAGATGGAATTATGAAGTATATAATTTGTCTAAAGAACCTAAGAAAAGCAATGATATTGTTCTTCCACATAACATGTATACCCTTTCCACCTCTGATAGTATAATACTGGGTTAGCTACATGATAGCTTAGGACATACAGGGGGCCTGGACTTATATCAACAGGTGGCCTCTGAGGGTGGCCTTTTTGCCAAAATGCAATTCTCAGATGTTTTGGTTAGCTTCCCCTTTTGTGTAAAGGCTTGAACTAAATTCCTAACTGGACAACAATGGGTTAACCTGCAGGAAGGTAAATACTTGGCAAATACATTTTATAGGATCCCTACCTTGAACCCCAAATAAGTGGGAGTATGTTTTAACTGGAGTAGAACTTGTCAGTGGTTTAGGTATGGCCTACCCATGTCCTCAAGGAAATGCAAAACATGTAATTTCTGGATTAGGACAGTAGTTTACACACCTACCTTTACCCTCTGAAATCCAATCAGACAATGGATCACATTTAAAAAATAGTTACACAACAATGGGCTGAAGCTCAAGGAATCAGAGGGATTTTTCATATTCCTTATCATCCTCAGTCTAACAGTATTATTGAATGTTAGAATGAACGTCTTAAAACTCAATTACAAATTCACACTCAGACCAGTGAATTCACATCTAGTACCTCTCTGTATCACAGGTGGCAACATCATCTTTATGATGCAGTCACTGCCTTAAACAATCAAGAAACAGTGACTGTTAGTCCAATTTAGCAGGCACAGTGTAACTTCAGGCGTAAGTGATTGTCATCAATTATCTGTTGGACAAACTGTCCAGGTTAACCATCCAAAAAAGGGAAGTTTTCCTTGTGTATTACAAACACCCCTTTGAATTACCATGTGGAAGGTGCTCGATCACCAGGGCAATGAGCATCTCATTTCTGAATGATGGAGATCTAAATTATCTAATACCCCAAAGGAATCAAGCATACATAAACAAATATTCAGATCCATCATGCATTACAAGGTGATGAATATCAAGTAGGATCCTACTTCTTGGTTATGCAATCATTGATGGGGTGCAAACAGCTTTTGAATTTAGTGGGTGCTTTTTCCATGGCTGTATCAAATGCTACCATGAAAATTACTGGAACCCTCTGGTGGGGGCTACATTTGGATATTTGTATTGCACAACACAGCAAAAGATGGCCTACCTAAAGAGAGTGGGTTTTAACATCAGATCTATCTAGAAGCATGAGTGGGTCACTATGACAAAATCAAATGGGAAGCTTGCAGAGTTTTAAGCCAGGACCAAACTGTCCACACCACTGATCCCCAGAGACGTGCTCTTTCATGGCAGGACAAATGCTATTTGTCCATATTACAAAGCAGCCCCTGATGAAAAGATACATTACTACAATTTTATTAGTCTCTATTCCTTCATCAACAAAGCAAAACAATACCCTCTTGGACACCCTGATAGCTTACTTTGGGATTGTGAAAATAATGCTGTACCTCCTTCATGGGCTATTTTTCCCTGTACTTCCAGTGAGGATAAATGGCAAGCTATTACAGAATCACAGAATCATAGGGGTTGGAAGGGACCTCTTGAGATCATCTAGTCCAAACCCCTGCCAAAGCAGGTGCACCTAGAGCAGGCTGGACAGGAATGCATCCAGGTGAGTTTTGAATGTCTCCAGAGAAGGAGACTCCACAACCTCTCTGAGCAGCCTGTTCCAGTGCTCTGCCACCCTCAAAGGAAAGAAGGTTTTCCTCATGTTTAGATGAAACTTCCTATGTTCAAGTTTGTGCCTGTTGCCCTTTGTCCTGTCACTGGGCACCACTGAAAAGAGTCTGGCCCCATCCTCTTGACACCCGCCCTTTAGATATTTGTAAGCATTGATGAGATCCCCTCTCAGTCTTCTCTTCTCCAGGCTAAACAGACCCAGATCTCTCAGCCTTTCCTCATAAGAGTGGTGCTCGATTCCCTTGATCATCTTTGTAGCCCTCCGCAGGACTCTCTTCAGTAGTTCCCTGTCCTTCTTGAACCGGGGAGCCCAGAACTGGACACAGGACTCCAGATGCGACCTCACCAGGGCAGAGTATAGGAGGAGGATAACCTCCCTCCACCTGCTGGCCATGCTGTTTTTAATGCATCCCAGGAGACCATTGGCCTTCTTGGCCACAAGGGCACAGTGCTGGCTCACGTTCAACTGGTTGTCCACCAGGACTTCTAGGTCTCGCTCTGCAGAGCTGCTTTCTAGCAGGTCAGCCCCTAATCTTTACCGGTGCATGGGGTTATTCCTCCCTAGGTGCAGTACCCTACACTTGCCCTTGTTGAATTTCATTAGGTTCCTCTCCATCCAATTCTCTAGCCTGTCCAGGTCTCACTGTATGGCAGCACAGCCTTCTGGTGTTTCCCTTGAGCCACACTTGTGCTGAAACCTGCCAGGCCCTTTGCACCCACAGTGATGAAGAGCGAGCCCTTGTGGGTACATGGTGTTCCCCGGAACTGAACAAGGCTCTGGAGAAGGGATTCGGGGTTTGTGAAATCTGTGAGGTTTGACATTTTGAAGAGGGGAATAACAGCCTCTTCTCAGATTATGTAAAACTATACCTAAAACCAGGACACTGACAGAAGCAGGAAGCTTCAAGCTACTCAGCCTGGTGCACAGATGATGACCAAAAAGCTAAATATGTTGAAGATAATATGCAGAAAGAAGACATCATTTTGTGGCCTGCGCATATTAAGAAAAACCCTGCCAAATACCAAATTGCCAAGCTGTTTTTAAATTTTCTGTGTGGAAAATCTGGACAGAGATCCCACCTAACCAAGACCACCATAGTAAGATAACTGCATGAGTTATAGAGTTACCTCTTTTCTACAGCTATGATGTGTCCTCCTAATCAATTTTATTGATTAGGATGCAGCCACTGTCACATGGAAGCATGACAAAGGACGGGTGATCCTGGAGCACAACACTGACATTTTCATAGCGTGCTTCACAATGGCATACATGTGCCTTGAGCTTTACAAGCTTAGATGCCCTGCAAGACAGTTGCCTTTATCATGACATAGATTCTGTGATATTCATGAGTTGTCTGGGGGATTGAAACCCCCTGCTTAGCCAATATTTAGGCAAGTTGATGAGCACTGTCCGGAGTTTGTGTCATCAAGTCCCAAATCCAATAACTACTTGCAGTTTGGAGGAAAGTGTTGTTTAAAGGTTGAAGGCATCACTCCAAACGCAACAGAAAAGATCAGTTTTGAGGCCCTGAGGGATGTCGTGTTGGATTACAGCATAAATCCAGACAATCCAGTCCTAAAAAGATCATGACAGAGAAGCACTCGATTGTCAGGAACAAGCAAAAGTGGGCAATAGAAACCAGGCCCCTTCAGAAGACGCAGAAGGTAGTCTATGACAAGAGTACTGACTAAAAATTTTAAAAGCCTTTCCTACAGTTTTTGATCATAGGCATGCACTAGAATCACCCCTTTTCTGCTAATCTGGCATAGTCTAGCAACTGTAGGAAAAGTTGTTTCATCAAGTCTTTTGAAGAATGTCAACTGCTTGCTGTCTGTTATGCCTGACAATATTGTCTGGTGTTATGGTTGTTGGCAGCCATTGTATCAGGAACTGCTCTGTAAATATCCTTTTATCAAATTTTTGGAGGACTTATGTGAAAGTCTTAGTGGTAATAATTTATTTCCCCAATAAAGTAAATATGGTTGTGATTGATAATTTGATGAACTCTGCTTATGAGAGTGATGAAATTGAGAAAGCTTTTTAAAAGTATGTATGCGCATCACAGGAATCTTAGCATCCTGTACATTGTCCAGAATACTTTTCGCCAGGGTAAAAAGAGCTGCACCATCACTCCCAAAACAAAATATATGGTATAGCCCAAGATAAGCTCCAGGTTTCGTCCTTAGCCAGGCAAATGTATCCCAACAAGTCCCGATTCTAGAAGTATTTGAAGATGCTACGAAGGCACCATAGGGGTACCTGGTTGTCGATTTAAATACTTCTACCCCAGAGGTTTTCAGGCTAAGAACTGGCCTTTTCCCATCAGAGTGACTAGTCATTTACATATTGAGGGGAAAAAAAACCCAAAACCAACCCAAACTGGTGCTTGGAAATAAATACAGAGGTCCCAGCCTGATGCTCAGGAGATACTTGTGAGCATGATGACCCAGTGTCAGGAGAGTAACCTGTCCCTCCTTGAGCTGTTGAACCCGTCCTCCCCCCAGCAGAGGAAAGCAGTACTCTGCACTGCTTATGATGATTCGATAAAGACCATTTCTGAAATTACCCTGAATAGCTTGAAGGGGGACAGTCCATTAACACCCCACCTACTCTGGACCCTCAGAGCTGAGCGTTGCCTAAACCCCTGATTACCAACACCATCCAGTGTGACTGCTTCCTGCTGCTCAGCTGTGTCTTTATAGAATAGTTTTATGGAGAAGTGCATAGACAGAGTGTTACAGCTGTAATTGGGAAGCAACTCAATGAAGGTGCTGTAGGGGTAGCAGTTGTTGCTCTGGCTTATCAGTTGGCCCCCTAGCATAGCATCCAGCTGGCTGAAAGTAGAGGCCAGTGGGTAATTCATGAGACCCACAGTCTCACTGGTTCCAAGGTTGGACCTGTCAGTTTTTACAATCTTGCAGCAAAGGTACAGGTGAGTGTTGTTCAGAACTATGTAATCTAACCCATTCCAAGCTATGAAAAAGTCCAGAGGTGCAGACTCTGCAATAGCAGGAAGTGGAGGCACCTCAATAAACAGGCTTTTCTCAATGCTGGTCTGCATCAGGGATACTTCAATGAAATCCAGCTCAGATTTGTTACATTCTCCTGAGCAGTTGTGAACAAAAGCCATCCCTTTTAAAATATATTTCCTTTTCTAAGAGTAGAATGGGACCTCTTTATCTGGGGTTTCTGTTTCTTTTGCACCGATTGGCCTGGCTTGTTGCCTTTTTCTTCTTCTTCTCCCCTCCTTTTTCTTTTAAAGGGCTGGGGCGAACTTTCCCTCCAGGAGCATGATGTGTATCTCTTTCTTTTAAGGCTTTTTCTTTGAATATAAGCAAGCCCTGACCCCTCCTGATTTCCCAGTGTTTCCAACTTGTCCATGACAACCTTGGAAATGTGTCTTTTGCAATATCTTGAGTGGCCCTTTTAATGTATGGCTTAATAATTTCCAAACCCCTTTTTAAAAGAAGAATGCCCTTTTTAAATAGGCTATGGAATATACCTCCAACGCCCGCACCATACATCACAGGAATTCCTTGAAAACCAGGACACCATTGCCTGCCTGGGCTCTGTAATAATTAATGGACAAGGCCGGGGTCCCCATAATTCTTCACCAACATTTCTGCATGGTTTCTTAAAATATCAGAGGCTTCTGGGGCTGAAGATGCAGCTTCACAATCACCTTCCCAAAGTGAAATGAGATGTGCTTGTTCTGGTCAGTCTTTATTTTAATGCTGATCATGTTGATGTGGTACAGAGTGCATCTTATCATATGTCACCATAATGATCTCGTCATTATTATCACTGGTCAGAACACAGCACAGTAATGGAACTGAAGAATCCTCAACAAGCTGGTGCTCTATAAGATGTGTAGAGCTAAAGTGAGTTTAACCCTCTGGTGATGTTCACCACAAAGTGAAATTTCTTAGCCGCAACCCCTGGAGAAGCCCTCAAAATATGTACTAGATCCCTAGTTGTAGAAAAAATGTAAGGCTTTTCATCCATTTTGAGCTTCATTTTCCTTATGACAGGGTCATAGACCAGGCTCACTACTGGAGAGTCAACAACTGAATCTTTGTTATGGGGGTTAATAAGACGCTTCATATGTTCCATCAACATGGAGAGGGATAGATAATAGCTTTTCCAAAAAGTATACTGCCATGTCTTACCCTACAGTGCTATTTCAAAGACGGTGTCTTCATTGATGTTATTCCAGCTGTACAGGTACTGTATTTCTGCAAGCCCCACCTCCTACTTCCCAGAGAGCTCCAGGGACCTCACCAGATGTATGGTGAAGTTTGAGCTGGTGTTTTGTGGGAAGTTTCTGGTGCTGGCATTGCTGGGTAGTATGATTGTAGAACCCCCTGTCCACTATCCTTCTTTTTCCCCCACTTGTACCCCAATTACTAGGTGTCCTGGACTGGTCAGTTCTTTTGGTTTGTGGAATCTGTTTCAGAAATCTCTTAGGGACTCTTTCTTATTGTCCCCACACACATGTTCTTCTGAAGGTGGCATTTTGTTCTGGTTTTCCATTTTTGCAGACAGTGTTGCCTATGTCTTGCAGCACTGTGCAAAACCCAAAGTCTGACCCAGTAATTCTGTATGGCCATCATGTTGTGCCCAGTTGCTGGGGCCTCTTTTTCCAGGTCGCAGGATTGGTCTCTTCTTCGCATTGGGCAGGGATTGCACATGGGGAGAACCTTGATGGGCCTCCTAGGAGGGCTCTGCAGCCCTCATGTGTGTTCTAATTTGCTTGTGTCCCCCACCCTTGTGACACCCCCTGCCCTCTTGAACCGTCCACCCCACCCCAGACATGTTAAGGCTTGTTCAAAAGCCTTGTAAAAGGGTGGGGGGAGGGGAAAACTTGCCTTTTAATTTTGTTTAATTCCTTTCTATTAATATTTAAACTTTAATTATTCATTTCATTAGGTTTTATTAAAGAATGTTTTCCACATTTTATACCTACCATTTTATGAACATATACATATATTTAATTTAGATATCTTTATGTATGTGCATATATGCTACATACACAACCAGATATATAAATATAATATATATATAAAATGTGCATATATATGAATGAATAAAATATATCTTTATACTTATCTGTAAACTCCTTCATATATATACACACAAATATGTATATAAATGTATATCTTTTTATATATGGAGACTTCCTGGTCCAAAGGAAAAGAAGACAGCCAATCAGGGTGCTCTGAGATCACATGGGTGTGATGGTTTCAAAAAATGGCAACCAATCAATTACAAAGCAGTATGAAACACATGGGGAATGACATTGTCAAAAATGGAAGGTCCTTGCTACAAAATGGTGGCAGAAACAACATGGCAGGAGGGGGTTTCCTGTTCTGACATCCTTCTGGGGTAAACAGGAAGGGGTGGCTGGTCCTGCCAGCCAGTCACAGGACTGCCTGAGAACATGTGGGGTATGACTGTCAAAACTGGCCGTCAGCCTGTGGTGAGTCAATCTTGGCTGGCTGCCAGGTGCCCACCAGTCCACGCTCTCACTTCCCCTCCTCAGCAGGACGGATAGGGGGAGAAAATAAGATGAAAAAGCTCATAGGCTGAGATAAGGACAGGGAGGTCACTCACTGGTTACCATCATGAGCAGAACAGACTAGACTTGGGGAAATTCATTCAATTTATTGCCAATTAAAAATAGAGTAGGATAGTGAGAAACAAAAACAAAACTAAAAACACCTTCACCCCAACCCTCCTCCCCAGGCTCAACTTCACTTCTTCATTCCCGACTCTTCTACCTCCTCCTCCCTTCTCGAGCAGCACGGGGGGGATGGGAAATGGCAGTTGCAGTCAGTTCATAACACTTCATCTCTGCCACTCCTTCCTCTTCATGCTCTTCCCCTACTCCAGTTTGGGTTCCCTCCCATGGTATACAGTCCTCCACAAACTACTCCAACATGGGTCCTTCCCACGGGGTACAGTTCTTCAGGAAGAGACTGCTCCAGTGAGGGTCCTCCATGGGCCACAGCTCCTGCCACAAAAACCTGCTCCTGTGTGAATTTTCCATGGGCTGCAGCTTCTTTTAAGGCACCACCTGCTGCGGCGTGGGATCCTCAGTGGGCTGTGGTGTGGATAACTGCTCCAACGTTTGTCATGACCTAAAGGGTTACCCAGCAGTGGGTGTGTAGAGAACATGACTGTGGGTTCACAGGATTCAGTAATACACAAGGACATGGAGGCTTTTATCCTCTAAATTTCTCTATTACTGATTACCACAAATATCACACAAATAACCACCAGCAAATATACTACCACAAATCACCAGTAGCAAGTATACCTATGATTAATAAAGCAAATGTATATATATTAAGCTATTACAAATTACTATCAGCAATCAATATTATAGCAATAATCGGTAACAGCAACAACCAAGAAGGTATATACTATTACAGGTTACTACAAACTTATCATTAGTGAAACAAACTTATCAACAATATAACAGCAGATGTACTTATGATAGATTACTTATATTGATATACAATATCCATATCAAGCAAAATAGACAGATTTCAGAAGGGGCAAAACCATCCCAGAGGTGAGGACAAACCAATCCCAGAGGAGGACTCAAGCATCCCAAAGGTGGGAGGACAAACTGAACCAACCCCAGAGTGTGTGCCCAGAGGGGGACTAATAAAATAACATAGTCTCACTTCAAAGATGATCCACGTCATGGAGTCTGGAGTCAGCCAGGCATCCCTGGTGAGAGTCCAAGATCTTGTAGAAAATTCATGCGGAGAATTCAACCTGTTTAGGAAAAGAAAAGTACATGCAGCACAGGAAGTTCTAAGAGAGGCCCCATTTTGGATAAAAATTAAGTCATTTTTATATCATAGAGACATAAGAGGGCACAGGACACCACCACTTCAGTCAGTCAATAGGTGCTGTTAATTTCTATTTTTCACCTGGAACAGCCAACAGACAATGATGTTTTCAGTTCTTTCAGAGCAATTTTATTTTTCCAGGCTGTTTTCCTGTTCTTGCAGTTAGAACAGCCAATGGCAGTTACTGATTCTTACTTTCTCAGAATGTTTTCCCCTTTTTACCAGACTATTTTTCATCTTTTCAGATGATAAGTTGTCATTAGAGTTCCTTGGTTTTGCACTTATCGATGGTATCTCAAGATGTCTCCAGTTTCTAGGAACTCAGCTGTACTTCAAAGATGCCAGCTGCACTTCTCAAGGATACTTCACAGGCCTATTTTGAAAAAATGTGGGATATGACATTTTGCAAAATGGTGTCTCCCTGACATAAAATGGTGGCTGAAATAAAATGGCAACCCCCAAGTATGTAGTGGGGAGGGACTTTCAGGTCCTTAAACCACATAATGGCATAGCACCTGTCACTTCTTATCTTGGATATCAGTGGTCATTGTACTACAGTTGTTTGATTACCTTCTGCAAAGCATTAAAACTTCCTTGGTTTTCCTCCTTACTATAGAAGGTATTTTGGATAAGAAAGGCAAGAAGAATTTATCCCAATTTCTGGGCAAAACACCTGCGTTAAAATTGCTTAACAAAATCATAAATTCACATCAGGATGTAGAACACATTTATTCAGTTAGTGAAGACTGCAAGTAACAGGCAATCAAACAAATTACCAGGGAGAGAAGTTAAATTTACACACAAACACTATATACTTTTTAAAGCTGAATATGATTAACAGGATCAGAATGTGACTTTGGACTTTTTATTGCATCAAAATATAGAATGTGGTAGAGGTTGGATGACAGAATCATTAGCTGGTTACAAAAAGAACCATGGTTTACAGATTAATGCACATTTCGACAAACAGCTGCTCAAAAAGCAATTTACCATTTTGTGTCTTAAAAAACTGTCTTGGGCTATAGCTGATGTCTTTGTGTATATATATGTTTCCAACATTGCTTCAGATGTTAAAGACAATTCAATATTAGAAGTGTGATTTGAAGGATTAATTAATTATGGAAAGAAAAAAAATAAACACATCCGAATATAATTTTTTTTAAATGAAATACTGCATGGACGTGCAGTATGAACTGTGTGCAGGGTACAAATAAAAATGGAGTGACTAGTATTTCTACTTATACTGTAACTAGATCTGATTGAGCAGGAGAAAAGTAATACCATCTCTGTCCTTTATTTGAGTGGCCCTCATTATCATTTGAGTGATAATAAACCTTGACTCAGAATCTGAATGTGCAGATGTGCCTAATGTTCATATAACCACCTTTGAAGCTTAACTCCTAGAGAATTACAACTATAGATGCAGAGACACTCGAACTAGCAACATTCACTCCTCCTGTCCTTGTTTGAGGTAAAACAGAACCAATTTTCTGTTCAGTAATTTTACTTTGCAGCTAAGCCTCTTCCAAATGACAGAACTATCTGAAATTAACAGCATATTGTGCAGAAAACTGTTTGTTCTCAGAGTGATAAGACCTGATTAGCTGTAATTTATGCCAAGGAATGGTATGCAGAGAGGCTCTTGCTTATACTTATTGCTATAAGCACCAAGGCCAGCTAACTGTTATTTGCCCCATTGGAGGGTCGGAAGCAGAAGAGCATGGAGGGATCGCACCTGCAGGGAGGAGCGGACAGGACAGGTGACCCAAAACTGACCAAGAGGGTATTCCATCCCATCTGCCTCATGCTCAGTATAAAAGCTGAGGGATCAAAGGGTCAACCCTCTTTCTTCAATGGCCAGCATCCGAGGAGGACTCTGTTCGTCTGCCTTTGATCCCGATCCATGCATTCCTGAATCCAGATCTGGAATCCAGTTCCTGTCTGTCGCTGATTCTAGTCTGGGACTTCCCCAGTGCCAGCTGGTGACGTGATTGTCATCCTGGGAGCTTGATATGGTTTTGCATATATTTCTTTATTTTCTTTTTATTTTATTATTAATATTTCATTAAAGTAGTTTTTAGATCCTTCTAAACTCCTAAGTCTCTCTCCCCCTCCTCTGCCTCTCTCTTTGAAGAGGGGTATAGGGGAGCATCTGTCCGTCCCATCTGAGGTGCCCCACATCCCCAGTGGTCAATTTGGCTTAAACCATGACAGCTGTAAAAATAGGTAAGGTCAAGGGACCTGCACGAGAGATCCAGTTTTTAGGAATTAAATGGCAAGATGGGCATCGCCAGATCACAATGGATGTGATTAACAAAATAACAGCTATGTCCACACCAACTAACAAAAAGGAAACACAAGCCTTCTAAGGCATTGGGGGTTTCTGGAGAATGCATATTCCAGGTTATAGTCAAATTGTGAGACCTCTCTATGAAGTGACTCGAAAGAAAAATGAGTTTATGTGGGGCCCTGAGCAAGCCTTTGAACAAATAAAACAAGAGATTGTGCATGCAGTAGCCCTTGGACCAGTCCAAACAGGACAGGACATTAAAAATGTGCTCTACACCACAGCAGGGGACAATGGCCCTACCTGGAGTCTCTGGCAAAGGGCACCAAGGGAGACTTGAGGCCGACCTCTAGGGTTTTGGAGTCAAGCATACAGAGGATCAGAGGTTCAGTATACTCCAACTGAGAAAGATATATTGGCAGCATATGAAGGAGTTAGAGCTGCTTCAGAGATAATTGGTACTGAGGCACAGCTCCTCCTGGCACCCCGATTACCAGTACTGGGCTGGATGTTCAAGGGTAAAGTTCCTTCTACTCATCATGCCACCAATGCTACCTGGAGTAAGTGGGTTGCCTTAATCACAACAGCGGGCTTGAATAGGAAACCCCAGTCATCCAGGAATCATAGAAGTGATCACAAATTGGCCCAAAGGCAAAGACTTTGGAATGCCACCAGAAGAGGTGGTAACACGTGCTGAGGAAGCCCCACCATATAATGAACTCTCAGATAATGAGAAACAGTATCCTCTGTTCACTGATGGATCTTGTCGTATTGTAGGAAAATATCAAAAGTGGAAAACATAAGGATGAGACACTGATAGGTATTTAGGACAGCAGCCCATAAGCTAGCTTGGATCTGGAAGCAATATAGCTGCACTGTGCTTGAGCACAGCTATACTGCTTCAAGACTCAATTTGGCCTGTATGGTGATACATGTCCTCACAAAGACCTACTGGATTGGGTTTTCATTACTTCAGGAATCTCTGTACCATCCAGAGTAGACATGCCATGAAATAGCTACCATAGCTTTCTGAACATCCTCTCCCCACATTCAACATACCTTTTCCCTCTCTTACGCATTTGGTGGAAACGAATCAAGTTCCAGGTATTTGCTGGGACTATTAGTGAGGCAGTAGGTGTGGACAGGACTCGTGAGAGGAAACAGATAAGTTTTTGTGAAACAGAGACCATATCTGAAAGCTCAGCAGCAATGCAGCTCAAGAAGTCTCTCCTGGAATAGAAACGCACACCAAGATGCTGGCTTGTAGAAGACAAACCTCAGGAAACACAAATTGCAGAAGTCTCCAGTACTCCAGAAACTAACAGGGGGGACAGAGATTTAGGTAGCACCTAGCAAAACCCAAGTTGTATAAAGCATATGAGATTGGAAAACTAATAAGCACAGTTGGACTATGTTTATAACAACAAGCAGCACAGTGTAATAGGAGCAGATCTGTAAAGCAAAGCAGTTGATATTGAAGACTGGATGTCTACACTATGTGCTGTAGGGGATTTACTTCCAACTAGTCTCGACCAACTTAGTGGTTGGAATACATCAGTTTTTGAAGCACGTTTGTTGGCTTATTTTCATCTGAAACGAATCTATTTCATGCTCTCTGAAGACATTCCATGATGTCAACCAAATTTTGAAAAGGGGAGACACTTAAAAAAATAACACACTCCTAATCTACACTATAATGTTAATGTAGAAGAATCCTCCAGAATCAAGGGAGCACAGGGTCCTATTTAGAAATAAATATAATAAGGTGGCACACAACCTTCAGTTATGCATCTCTTTATCTCGGGGCATGCAATTTCAGTTTCAGTTCAGAGATGCAAAGGAGAGAATTGGAAGGGAAGCTTTTTAGTATTGAGAGTTAAAGTATTGGTTTGTTCAATAATGTTTTTTAATAATTAATTAAACAGTTCATTTTAGTCCCTTTCTTATACAGATGTTATGTTTCTGCTCCCAGTATAGCTACCTCTATCCCCATTTTTTTGTAATTTTTAGAGGTAAAATTTCTCTGCTATGGTTTCTTTCATTTACCTTTGTACTTTCTGTGGACCATTTTTTATCTCTTTTTGCCATCTAACACTGATGAAGTTCTGAGGGGATGTATTCCATTTGGCAAAGGAAAGAATTCATCAGACTGGAAGCACTAGGAATCAAAAAGAAAGAAACCTGGCATCTGGTCCAGGTGAGAATAAGAGAAATACTGCTGAGGTGGTGATGGTATCTAAGCTTAAAAGATTAATAAATTTCACCAGAGTGCAAGTCTCTATCACATATGCTGGCCCTATGAGGAAGTCTCAGATATTTTGGGGTCTTTAGTGGAACATTAGACACTCATAGTTAAGCACCCAAATCTCACCAAGAGAGTGTAATACATCTATGCTGTTCTATGCAGAATACTCACTTTCCATTTTCCATGATTCCCAGAATTTTTCCATGGGAATCTCCCCTGAGAGGAAACTGGCACACACGTATAATTGCTATCTGTAGCCAAGCCTAATGAAAGGAGGAATACATTTGCAGCATCTGAAGCATAAAGACAGAATTGCAGCTCACTTTAGCTTATTGAATCAGATTTGTGCATTGGCCCAGTGTACAGCACAAGAAGACTTTGTTATGGTAACCTGGGATAGTTCCCTTCTTCCTATCTGAATATGTAAAGTCCTGAGCATGTCTTATCTTGTTGTCATGGTAACCCAGGATAGTTCACTTCCTCCCCCATCTGCACATACCCCTGCATGGGTGCAAACGAGGGCAGACAGCTGCGGATCTCAGAATTTGACAACAGCACCTCCATTACATCAGCAAGTTTGCTAATGAGCAAAACAAGACATTGCATATGTATGATTTGTTAATCAGTACAAGTTTTGTTATCCACCCCTGCAGTGCTTTCCTTTGAGCTTCACTCCCGAGTAGGGCTCTACTCCCCATTTTGATTAGCGTCAGTGGCCCAGGGCTCCCACCATGGTAACACTATGCTTTCATTAAAGCCAAGGCTTTCACTTGCTGAGTGTTGTGCCTTGTCCCTGAGGGACCCACACCTGCTTTTTGCCCATAACACCCAAGTTCCCTGTGACTAGTGTTCTCCTCTATGTCCAAACACTGGAGATAGATAGAAGGAAAATGGGTGACAGTACAGTACATGTGCCACAGATGCGCAACATGTATATGTTTCTAACAAACTTTCAGTAAACTATGAAGCTCATCATTTCAAGCTGTTTCCAAAAGGCACAGATTAAAAGAAGCCATCTAGCAAATAATCCATCATGCCTAATTGCATCTAGTTTGAAAGGAAAAAAACCCCAACCAACCAGGCAACCATATACACTTTGGTAGAAAAATCTAATTTCCATGAGCAGGTTCACAAGTAGCAGAGTGTTTTCAGTATAGTCAAATATACACTATTAAGGTAAATATTTATTAATTTAACCTTGTATTGGGTTTACATGGCAAGGTTTTGGCAGTGGATGGGCTGCAGGGGTGACCTCTGTGAGAAGAGGCATGGGGCTGCCCCTGTGCCAGACAGAGCTGGTTCCAGCATGCTGAGTAATGGACCCACTGCTGGCCAAAGCTGAGCCAATCAACTCAACTTTAAGAGAACATAAAAAATAGTGCTATCCATCTCAGCCTCTCATCTAACACTAGAACAGGGTTTAAAACGTTTTTATAAGGTTAAGAAACCTAGGATCTAGCTGACTGAGTGTTGTGGGCAAAAAATTTTACTGATTTTTGGGGAATTTCAATCAATTTAATGCCAATTAACAAATTTCTAATTACTGATTCTGGTATTGCAAGAAAACAAGAAACAAATGAACAGTTAGGGAAAATACCCATTGCCTCTGCAAAACCTCTCCTCCCTGCTTTTTGTTCTCCAATCCCCTTGGTGAGTCGATGGGTGGCACAGGAGACTGGGGTCAGTGCATGGTGGTTCCTTCATCGGTAGCAGTCCCTTTAGAGTTGTATATCTCAGTCCCTGCTCGGTCAGCCACTTGTCTCTGGCCCCTTCTCAGGCTGGTCTTCTCTCTTTTCTGATCCAGAGTGGTCTTTTTCTTTTCTTCTGTCTCCTCCCTTCTCCTGCTCTGGCCTTCTTGTTCCTTTTCACCCACTGTTTACCACCTGTTCTTAAATATGTTTTCACAGAGGCACTAAACTCATCTGATTCATACTCCTAACATCATCACAGCCTTAACATACATGTGTTATAAACTCTACCGTTCTTCCTAGACAATAGGGATTAATATGGTAACAATGTGTAAATACAATGTGTTCCAAGTGGTAGAGGAGCCAACGAGGAGAGGAGCTATGCTGGACCTTGTCCTTACCAAGGAGGGGCTGGTAGGCAGTGTCAAGCTCAAGGGTAGCCTGGGCTGCAGTGACCATGAAATGGTGGAGTTCGAGATCCTCGAGGCAGCGAGGAAGGTGTGCAGCAAGCTGACCACCCTGGACTATAAAAGAGCTGACTTTGGCCTCTTGAAGAATCTGCTTGGTATGGTGCTGTCGTGGTTTAGGCCAAATCGGCCACTGGGGACATAGGGGACCCCAGATGGGACTGGATCTCTTCTGCAGGTCCTTTGACCTTACCTCTTTTTATAGCAAAACCTGCTTTCAGAGGAATCTTAATGATTTTCCTACCTTTCTTGAAAACAACTTCTGCTGTGTTACCCCACACAATGATGTCATCCATGTATTGTAGGTGTTCTGGAGCTCCACCCTTCTCCAGTGCGGTCTGGATCAGTTCATGGCAAACAGTAGGGCTGTGTTTCCACCCCTGGGGCAGTCGATTCCAGGTGTACTGGACACCCCTCCAGGTGAAAGCAAACTGTGGCCTGCACTCTGCTGCTAAAGGAATAGAGAAAAAGGCATTAGCAATGTCAATTGTAGCATACCATTTGGCTGCCTTTGACTCCAGCTCATACTGAAGTTCTAGCATGTCTGGCACAGCAGCACTCAGTGGTGGTGTGACTTCATTCAGGCCACGGTAGTCTACTGTCAGTCTCCAGTCCCCATCAGACTTCCGCACTGGCCATATAGGGCTGTTAAAGGGTGAGCGAGTTTTGCTGATCACTCCTTGGCTCTCTAGCCATCGAATCAGGTTATGGATGGGAATTAAGGAGTCTCGGTTGGTGTGATACTGTCGTTGATGCACCGTGGCAGTAGCAATTGGCACCTGCTGATCTTTAACCCTCAGCACAACAGAAGGGTCATCTGAAAGACCAGGTAAGGCAGACAGCTGTGTAACATCCTCAGTCTCTACAGCTGCTATACCAAAAGCCCACCAATACCCTTTGGGGTCTTTAAAATACCCTCTCTTGAGATAGTCTATGCCAAGGATGCACGGAGCATCTGGACCAGTAACAATGGGGTGTTTCTCCCATTTATTCCCAGTTAGGCTCACTTCGGCCTCTAATACACTCAGTTCTTGAGATCCGCCTGTCACTCCAGAAATAGTGACAGATTCTGCCCCTTTATGATTCGATGGCAATAGGGTACACTGTGCACCAGTGTCCACCAGGGCTTTATACTTTTGTGGCTCTAACGTGCCAGGCCATCGAATCCACACAGTCCAATAAATTCGGTTGTCCCTTTCCTCCTCCTGGCTGGAGGCAGGGCACCTCTAACGTCGACCATAGTTCCTGTTCCTATCTGGACCGTAGGATCGCCTACTGTAGGTCGGAGCAGCAATCCTCCTGTAAGAATTCTTTCTTCTATCTGCTTTACTTTGCAACTCAAGCACCCGTGCCTGTAGGGCTGAGATAGGTTCTCCATCCCACTTCCTCATATCCTCTCCATAGTTGCAGAGGCACAGACACAGGAAATCTCGGAGCGGGTTCGATTGGTCTTGAGTTGGAGAGTGTTTTTTCTCTTGAGTAGGAGGGCGTGTTTTCTTAGTAGCTGCAACATGGGTCTGTGCAGGGGAAGAATGGGATTTTTCCTCCACCTTGGTTAATGTATCAAGCAGTTTATCGGTGTGCTCAACTATTTTCTTGGTCATTTGCTCCATTGTCTCAGTCATTTCCTCAGTGACCACAGTCAGTTTTTCCACAGCTGCCACAGAAAAAGGACGAGAGAGACTGTCTTCATACTGTCGTACCTTGTTAACCACTTCACTTACAGTTGGTGTGTCGGTATCGGATCCTCCATAGACCATTGTTGACAATGTGTGGGAATATGTTGGTGGTGCACTTTGTACAAACTTTTTTAGCATGGATCGTTTGCATGGCATCTTATCAGGATCTACAGTCACTTGCCTATCACTATAAATCACCTCTCGCCCAGCCAATTCTCTCAGGTACTTGATACCTTTTTCCATGTTGGTCCATTTACTTGGACGGCATTCGATATCATCCTTGAAGGGATACCTGCGCTTTATGGCTGACATCAGTCGCCTCCAGAGACTGAGAGTGCATGTCTTTGTCCCAGTCCCTTCATCGATACCTCCATCCTCGGCCAGGTTTCCCAACTGCTTAGCTTCTCTGCCATCTACGTCTATGGTATCAGCCCCACTATCCCAGCATCGGAGCAACCAGGAGATGAGTGTTTCACCTTCATGACGACTAAAGTCCTTCCTAATATTTCTCAAATCCTTCATAGAGAAGGATTTAACAATTACCTCTACATCTGAGTCTTCCTGTGATGAGGCTGCCCGAGAAGGACTCTGCTCTCTATCTGTTTTAAAAGGTCTCTTTCCGTTGTCTGGTTTAGAAGGACCCTCTCCTGGGTCTACTCTAGAAGGCCCCTCTCCTGGGTCTCTGTCAGAACTCTCTCCCAAGTTATCTGGCTCGTGCTGGTCCTTGTTGCGAGCGACAGGGGAATGAGCTGACTTCTTTTTGTGCTTCCTGGCGATTGGGGCAACTGGTACCGGTTCTGATGGAGTTTGAGCAGCAGCGGTACTCGTTGTCGTGGCTGGAGTTGCTTGTGCCGGGACAGGCGGCGGAGGCGCCGGTGTTGTTGCAGTGGGGGGGGCGGCGGGTGACAGTGGTGCCGCTGCAGGCGGCGGCGGTGCCTGTGCCGGGACGGGCGGGGCCGTGGCTCGCGCCGCTGCACGTCGCAGGGCTGCTGCGGTCTGAGTGGCAGCAGTGCACGTTACCCTATAGCCACCCCTGCACCGGTATTTCACAAAAACCCACCCCTGCAACACGTTCAGGAAAACCGACAACAAAATCACGATCTTAAGGAGGTAACAATCCTTATCGTCACAGCCCAGAAGGTTTCCAAGCCCTGGCTCTGATGGTGTCACATTAATATAACTATTCAAGGGCGAAGTAAACTTTCCCAAGGTAGAACCAAAAGTGTAATTAGTAACAGAATCCATCACGCGATGCCCGAGATATGCAGGTAGAGCTGTTACCCAACTAATCATGTTATAGACCTGAATTGTGAACCACACCAAAACAGCACATTTAAACCTTTGCATAAAACCACAAAGGGTAAATAAACTTTGCAATGCATTTGGCAGGTTAAACAGAGTTGACTGAATCAAGTGCAAACCAAGCTCTTTAAAGGCATGATACAACATTTCGTTTAAGAATGACATGCTGTAAGGTGTCTGCTCTAATCTCAGAACAAGATGGAATTCAAACTATTCAGGCAATTTATCACAGGTCTGGTCGAGCACTGCTCGTGCCCCACGTTGGGCGCCAATTAATCTGTCGCGGTTTGGGCCAAATCAGCCACTGGGGACATAGGGGACCGCAGATGGGACCGACAGATGCTCCCCTCTACCCCTCTTCAAAGAGAGAGGCAGAGGAGGGAAAAAGAGACTTATGAGTTTAGAAGGATCTAAACTACTTTAATGAAATATTAATAATAAAATAAAAGGAAATAATGAGAAATATACAAAACCGTATCAAACTCCCAAGATGACAATCACGACACCGGCTGGCACTGGGGCAGTCCCAGGCTGGACTCAGTGACGGACGGGAGCTGGATTCCGGATCTGGATTCAGGATTGGGTCCAAAGGCAGACGAACAGACAGAGTCCTCCTCAGACGTCAGCCATTGAAGGAAGAAGGGAAAAAGAAGGGCAAAAAGAAGGGGGGGCTGACCCTTTGCTCTGTCAGCTTTTATAGTGAGCATGAGGCAGATGGGATGGAATACGCTGTTGGTCAGTTTTGGGTCACCTGCCCTGTCCGCTCCTCCCCGCAGGTGGGACCCCATTATGCTTTTCCACTTCCGACCCTCCAACGTGGCAAATAACACAGTTGGTTGGCCTTGGGTGTTAGAACAATAAGTATAAGCAAGAGCCTCCCTGCATACTGTGTCTGGACATCAGCTATAAACATTGGTTTTATCACTCTGAGAGAGTGAACATTGTCTGCACAATATGCTGTTAATTTCAGTAGTTAAAAGAGGCCCAGCTAAGAAGCCAAGCTACTGAACAAAATTGGTCCTCTTTTACCTCAAACCAGGAAAGGTGCCATGGGATGAAGCGGTGGAGGGAAGAAGGGACCAAGAAAGTTGGTTAATACTCAGGGATCACCTCCTCCAAGCCCAGGAGTGATGCATCCCTACAAAGAAGGCGGCAGGCAGAAAAGCCAGGAGGCCTGCACGGACGAATAAGGAGCTCCTGGACATGCTCAAAAGTAAAAAGGAGGCCTATAGGGAGTGGAAACAGGGGCGGGTAGCCTGGGGGGAATACAGAGAAATTGTTCGAGCAGCCAGGGATCAGGTTAGGCAAGCTAAAGCCCAGATTGAATTAAATCTGGCCAGGGACATCAAGACAAACAAAAAATCCTTCTACAAGTATGTCAGCGAGAAAAGAAAGACTAGGGAAGATGTGGGCCCTCTCCGGAAGGAAACGCAAGATCTGGTCACCTGGGACAGAGACAAAGCCGAGGTAGTCAATGACTTTTTTGCCTCAGTCTTCACTGGCAAAGACTGTACCCACACTACCCATGATGCAGAAGGCAAAGGCGAGGATTGGGAAAATGAAGAACTGCCCACTGTAGGTGAAGATCAAGTGCGAGACCATCTGAGGAACCTGAAGGTGCACAAGTCCATGGGACCTGATGAGATACATCCGCGGGTCCTGAGGGAACTGGCAGATGAAGTTGTTAAGCCACTATCCATCATATTTGAGCAGTTGTGACAGTCTGGTGAGCTTCCTGCCGACTGGAAAACGGGAAACATAACCCCTATTTTCAAAAAGGGTAAAAAAGAAGACCCAGGGGACTACAGGCCAGTCAATCTCAACTTGGTGCCTGGCAAGATCATGGAGCAGATCCTCCTGGAAACTCTGCTAAGGCACAAAGAAAATAAGGAGGTGATTGGTAGCAGCCAACATGGCTTCGCCAATGGCAAGTCATGCCTGACAAATTTGGTGGTCTTCTGTGAGGGGGTTACAGCGGCAGTGGACAAGGGAAGAGCAACTGATGTCATCTACTTGGACTTGTGCAAAGCATTTGACACTGGCTGAGGCACGATATCCTGGTCTCTAAATTGAAGAGACATGGATTCGACAAATGGACCACTCGGTGGATAAGGAACTGTCTGGACGGTCGCACTCAAAGGGTTGTGGTCAACGGCTCGATGTCCAAGTGGAGAGCAGTGACGAGTGGTGTTCCTCAGGAGTCGGTACTGGGACCAGTGCTGTTCAGCATCTTTGTTGGTGACATGGAGAGTGGGATGGAGTGCACCTTCAGCAAGTTTGCCGATGAAACCAAACTGTGTGGCAAGGTAGACGCGCTGGAGGGGAGGGATGCCATCCAGAGGGACCTCTACAAGCTTGAGAGGTGGGCCCATGCCAACCTCATGAACTTCAACAAGGCCAAGTGTAAGGTCCTGCATGGGGGCTGGGGCAATCCCATGCACAAATACAGGCTGGGGGATGAATGGATTGAGAGCAGCCCTGAGGAGGAGGACCTGGGTGTGCTGATTGACGTGAAGCTCAACATGAGCCTGCAATGCGCCCTCGCAGCCCAGAAAGCCAACCGTATCCTGGGCTGCATCAAAAGATGTGTGGCCAGCAGGTCAAGGGAGGTGATTCTGCCCCTCTACTCCGCTCTCGTGAGACCCCACCTGGAGTACTGCGTCCAGCTCTGGAGCGCCCAACATAGGAAAGACATGGACCTGCTGGAGCGCGTCCAGAGGAGAGCCACGAGGATGATCAGAGGGATGGAGCACCTCTCCTATGAGGAGAGGCTGAGAGAGTTGGGGTGTTCAGCCTGGAGAAGAGAAGGCTCCGGGGAGATCTTATTGCGGCCTTCCAGTACCTAAAGGGGGCCTACAGGAAAGCTGGGGAGGGACTTTTTACTAGGGCATGTAGTGATAGGACGAGGGGGGATGGCTTTAAACTGGAAAAAGGTAGATTTAGATTAGATATTAGGAAGAATTTTTTCACTGTGAGGGTGGTAAGGCACTGGAACAGGTTGCCCAGAAAAGCTGTGGAAGCTCCATCCCTGGAGGTGTTCAAGGCCAGGCTGGATGGGGCTTTGAGCAACCTGGTCTAGTGGGAGGTGTACCTGCTTATGGCAGGGGGCTTGGAACTCGATGATCTTCAAGGTCCCTTCCAACCTAAAGCATTCTATGATATGATTCTATGATACATTCAGAAATACTCTCCCCCTTGTCCCTGCAAAACACCAAAACCAAGAGTTTCAACATATATACATTATAATCTCCAGCCCCTTGTCCCTGTGGATGAGGATATAGGGTTTAACGTTATAATAATCTCCACTCATTTATTTGTTACTGTCGTGGTTTGGCCTGAGCCGGCAGAAACGAACCACGCGGCCTCTCGCTCCACCCCACACAGCCGTGGGGGGGAAATACGAAGAAAAAAGGCAAAACTTGTGGGTTGAGATAAAAGCAGTTTAACAGAACAGCAAAGGGAAGAGAAAACAGTAACAATAACACGGATAAAGGAATATACAAACGCGATTAGGGCACCGCCGCTCACCGACCGGACCCGCACCGCCGCAGCCCACGCTGAGATCCGACTTCCTGCCCCCTCCCCCCGGCAGCTGCCCCCCTACCGTCCGGGCATGGCTCATATAGAATCATAGAATCATAGAATGGTTTAGGTTGGAAGGGACCTTGAAGATCATCGAGTTCCAACCCCCCTACCATAGGCAGGGATACCTCTCACTAGACCAGGTTGCCCAAGGCCACGTCCAGCCTGGCCTTGAACACCTCCAGGGACGGGGCTTCAACAACCTCTCTGGGCAACCTGTTCCAGTGCCTCACCACCCTTAAAGTGGAAAACTTCTTCCTAATGTTTAATCTAAACCTGCCCTCTTCCAGCTTAAAGCCGTTCCCCCTCGTCCTATCACTACACGCCCTAGTAAAAAGTCCTTCCCCAGCTCTCCTGTAGGCCCCCTTTAGGGACTGGAAGGCCGCAATAAGATCTCCCTGGAGCCTTCTCTTCTCCAGGCTGAACAGCCCCAACTCTCTCAGCCTCTCCTCATAGGAGAGGTGCTCCAGCCCTCTGATCATCCTCGTGGCTCTCCTCTGGACGCGCTCCAGCAGGTCCATGTCCTTCTTATGTTGGGGACTCCAGAGCTGGATGCAGTACTCCAGGTGGGGTCTCACGAGAGCAGAGTAGAGGGGCAGAATCACCTCCCTTGACCTGCTGGCCACACTTTTTTTGATGCAGCCCAGGATATGGTTGGCCTTCTGGGCTGCGATCACACATTGCTTGCTCATGTCAAGCTTCTCATCAATCACCCCCAGGTCCTTCTCCACAGTGCTGCTCTCCAGCCATTCTCCGCCGAGCCTGTATTTGTGCTTGGGATTGCCCCGACCCAGATGTAGGACCTTGCACTTGGCCTTGTTGAACTGCATGAGGTTGGCTTGGGCCCACCTCTCCAGCCTGTCCAGGTCCCTCTGGATGGCATCCCTCCCCTCAAGCGTGTCTGCCTCGCCAAACAGTTTGGTATCATCAGCAAACTTGCTGAGGGTGCACTCTACCCCACTGTCCATGTCACTAACAAAGATGTTGAACAGTACGGGGCCCAGTACCGACCCCTGAGGAACGCCACTCGTCACTGCTCTCCACTTGGACACCGAGCCGTTGACCGCAACCCTTTGAGTGCGACCGTCCAGCCAGTTCTTTATCCACCGAGTGGTCCATTTGTCGAATCCATGTCTCTTCAATTTAGAGACCAGGATATCGTGTGGGACAGTGTCAAACGCTTTGCACAAGTCCAGGTAGATGACATCAGCAGATCTTCCCTTGTCCACTGCCGCTGTAACCCCTTCGTAGAAGGCCACCAAATTTGTCAGGCATGACTTGCCCTTGGTGAAGCCATGTTGGCTCTCGCCAATCACCTCCTTGTTTTCTGTGTGCCTCAGCAGAGTTTCCAGGAGGATCTGCTCCATGATCTTGCCAGGCACAGAGGTGAGACTGACTGGCCTGTAGTTCCCCGGGTCTTCCTTGTTTCCCTTTTTGAAAATAGGGGTTATGTTTCCCCTTTTCCAGTCGGCAGGAACCTCGCCAGACTGCCACGACTTCTCAAATATGATGGCTAGTGGCTTCGCGACTTGATCTGCCAGTTCCCTCAGGACCCGCGGATGTATCTCATCAGGTCCCATGGACTTGTGCACCTTCAGGTTCCTCAGGTGGTCTCTCACTTTATCTTCATCTACAGTGGGCGGTGCTCCGTTTTCCCAATCCTCTCCTTTGCAATCTGCGTCTTGGGCAGTGCGGCTGCTGTCCTTGTCTGTGAAGACTGAGGCAAAAAAGTCATTGTGTACCCCAGCTCTGTCTCTGTCTCAGGTAACCAGTTCTTGCGTTTCCTTCCGGAGAGGGCCTACATTTTCCCTAGTCTTTCTTTTCTCGCTGATATACTTATAGAAGGATTTTTTGTTTGTCTTAATGTCCCTGGCCAGATTTAATTCAATCTGGGCTTTAGCTTGTCTAACCCGCTCTCTAGCTGCTCGAACGATTCCTCTGTAATCCTCCCAGGCTACCCGCCCCTGTCTCCACTCCCTGTAGGCCTCCTTTTTTCTTTTGGTCACTTCCAGGAGCTCCTTGTTCATCCACGCAGGCCTCCTGGCTTTTCTACCTGCCTTCCTCTTTGTAGGGATGCATTGCTGCTGTGCTTGGAGGAGGTGGTCCTTGAATATTAACCAACTTTCTTGGACCCCTCTTCCTTCCAGCGCTTCATCCCACGGCACCATACCGAGCAGATTCTTCAAGAGGCCAAAGTCGGCTCTCCTGAAGTCCAGGGTCATTAGCCTGCTGCGCACCTTCTTCATTGCCTTGAGGATTTCAAACTCAACCATTTCGTGGTCACTGCAGCCCAGGCTACCCTTGAGTTTGACCCTGTCAACCAGCCCCTCCTTGTTGGTAAGAACAAGGTCCAGCATGGCTCCTCTCCTCGTCGGCTCCTCGACCACTTGGAGAAGGAAGTTGTCCTCAATGCAATCCAGGAACCTCCTGGATTGCCTGTGCCTGGCTGTGTTACCCTTCCAACTGATGTCAGGGTGGTTGAAGTCACCCATGTGAACCAAGGTCTGTGAACGTGATGCCGCCCTTATCTGTCTATAGAGGGCTTCATCCACTTGGTCTTCCTGGTCGGGTGGCCTGTAGCATACCCCCACTGTAACGTCCCCTGCTCCTGATTTCCCTGTAATCTTGACCCATAGGCTCTCAGTTGGCTCGGTATCCTCCCCCAGGTTGAGCTCCATGCATTCCAGCTGCTCATCAACATATAAGGCAACACCACCTCCTCGTTTCCCTTGCCTGTCTCTCCTGAAGAGCCTGTACCCTTTCATGCTGACGCTCCAGTCATAGGAGTCGTCCCACCAAGTTTCTACAATGCCGATGAGATCGTAGCCTTGGAGGCGTGTACACATCTCTAATTCCTCCTGCTTGTTCCCCATGCTCCGTGCATTTGTGAAGAGGCACTTCAGCCGTGTCTTCGTTGCAGCCGATTTGGTTGGAGCAGCTGTAATTCCTTTGTCCTGTACTAACAGTGCCTCCCGATTGACTCCTGTTGGTCCAGGAGCTCCTAGCTCATCTACGTGAAGGTTTGAGCATACTGCAGCGTAGCTGGCACATCTTGGAGCTAATGGCTGCAGGCCCTCACCAGCGCCCTGTTCCCCTTTCCTTGATGTAACATCCCTTGGCTGTTCATGGGCAACCCTGATAATACCCCCTTCCCCCGTCGAATTTAGTTTAAAGCCCTGCTGTGGAATACCTGTGGCCCCTCCCATCCTTGGGGAAATTAACCCCATCCCTGCCGGAACCAGGACATTATCCACCCCTTATTCCATACCATCTGCGCCATGCCCAGATCCTACAGTTCCCAATCATTTACCACCACTTTCCCCTGTCTTATATATATATGCACATATGTACATCTATATACATACAGATTTAATCCCCACCGTCCATGGGCGATCCCTCTAAAATGTTCATTGAGTTAATTTAGTCCATCACTGTGGGCCCCATCTGTGAAAGCAGTCTCTCAGGACAGGCGAGATGGTGTGTGGTGCTAGACTGGTGCATGCTGCATTTTGGAGCTCACGGCTGGTGTACCCGATGTGGCCCATACCCACAGTTTGCAGGTTGAAGACGTTGATCTCAAGGAAGTGGCTGGGCACCAGCTGATGAGGTCAGTTCTTATTACCTCACCACTGCACTTTACTCCATTTTATCAAAGTCCATCTGTCATTGGTTTGGGAGATTCTTACTGTAGTACCCTTGATAGCAGTTATAGTAATGATGACATGCAGTGACAGCGTTATTTAGCATATAACATCATAAGATTTGAGGCCGGTGCATGATAGGGGATGTGATATACCCACTCAATGCCATGGTCTTTGGCCCAGGTGTCTATGAGGCTGTTTCGAAAATGAGTCCCATTGTCTGACTCAGTCCTCTCTGGAGTGCCATGGTTGCTTCCACCATTGTGAGCACATGGCACTTGCCTTGGCGGGTTTGTGGGAGTGTAATATAATCAATCTGCCAGGCCTACCCATATTTGTATTTTAGCCATCGTCCTCCATACCAAAGAGGCTTTAACCGCTTGGCTTGCTTAATTGCAGCACGTTTCACATTCGTGGATAACCTGTGCAATAGTGTCCATGGTCAAGTCCACCCCTCGGTCTCGAGCCCATCTATATGTCGCATCTCTTCCCTGATGGCCTGAGGCATCACGAGCCCACCGAGCTATGAATAATTCACCCTTGTGTTGCCAGTCCAGATCCACCTGAGCCACTTCAATCTTAGCGGCCTGATCTACCTGCTGGTTGTTTTGATGTTCCTCAGTGGCGCGACTCCTGGGTACGTGGGCATCTACGTGATGTACTATCACAACCAGATTCTCTATCCGGGCAGCAATATCTTGCCACAGTTCAGCCGCCCAGATGGGTTTACCTCTGCGCTGCCAGTTGCTCTGTTTCCACTGCTGTAACCACCCCCACAAAGCATTTGCCACCATCCATGAATCAGTATAGAGGTAAAGTACTGGCCATTTCTCTCGTTCAGCAATGTCTAAAGCTAGCTGGATGGCTTTCACCTCTGCAAACTGGCTCGATTCACCTTGTCCTTCAGTGGCTTCTGCAACTCGTCGTGTAGGACTCCACACAGCAGCCTTCCACTTACGATGCTTTCCCACAATCCGGCAGGACCCATCAGTGAACAAGGCATGTTTCCTCTCATTTTCTGGTAGTGTATTATACGGTGGAGCCTCTTCTGCACGCGTCACCTCCTCCTCTGGTGATATTCCGAAATCTTTGCCTTCCGGCCAGTCCATGATCACTTCAAGTATTCCTGGGCGATTGGGGTTTCCCATTCGAGTCCGCTGTGTGATCAGTTCAATCCACTTACTCCATGTGGCATCAGTTGCATGGTGTGTGGCAGGGCCCCTTTCTTTGAACATCCAGCCCAGCACCGGCAGTCGAGGTGCCAAGAGGAGCTGTGCCTCAGTACCAACCACTTCCGAAGCAGCTCGAACCCCCTCGTATGCTGCCAATATCTCTTTTTTCGGTTGGAGCATAGCGGGCTTCAGATCCTCTGTATCCCCGACTCCAAAACCCCAGGGGTCGACCTCCAGTCTCCCCTGGTGCTTTCTGCCAGAGGCTCCAGGTAGGGCCATTCTCCCCGGCTGCGGTGTAGAGCACATTTTTAACATCTTGTCCTGCCCGGACTGGCCCCAGGGCTACTGCATGAACTATTTCCTGCTTAATTTGTTTGAAGGCTTGTCGTTGCTCAGGGCCCCATTAAAAGTCATTCTTTTTCCGGGTCACTTGATATAGAGGGCTCACAATCAGACTGTAATTTGGAATATGCATCCTCCAAAAACCCACAACACCTAAGAAACCTTGCGTTTCCTTTTTACTGGTTGGTGGAGACATAGCTGCTATTTTGTTGATAACATCCATTGGGATCTGACGGCGTCCATCTTGCCATTTTATTCCTAAAAACTGGATCTCCTGTGCGGGTCCCTTGACCTTACTTCGTTTTATGGCAAAACCAGCTTTCAGAAGGATTTGCACTATTCTATTGCCTTTCTCAAAAACTTCTTCCGCTGTGTTGCCCCATACGATGATGTCGTCAATGTACTGCAGATGTTCCGGAGCTTCACCCTGTTCTAGTGTGGTCTGGATTAGTCCATGGCAAATGGTGGGGCTGTGTTTCCACCCCTGGGGCAGTCGATTCCAGGTGTACTGGACACCCCTCCAGGTGAAAGCAAACTGTGGTCTGCACTCTGCTGCCAAAGGGATTGAGAAGAATGCATTGGCGATATCAATTGTTGCATACCACTTGGCTGCCTTTGACTCCAGTTCGTATTGAAGTTCTAGCATGTCCGGCACGGCAGCGCTCAGCGGTGGTGTCACTTCATTCAGGCCACGGTAGTTCCCTGTTAGCCTCCACTCTCCATTAGATTTTCGCACTGGCCATATGGGACTATTAAAGGGTGGGCGGGTCTTGCTGATCACTCCTTGAGTCTCTAGTTGACGAATCAGCATATGGATGGGGATCAGAGAATCTTGGTTAGTGCGATATTGCCGCCGATGCACTGTCGTGGTAGCAATCGGCACCTGTTGTTCTTTGACCCTCAACAAACCTACCACAGAAGGGTCCTCCGAGAGACCAGGCAATGTAGACAGCTGGTTAATTTCCTCCGTCTCCAAGGCAGCTATGCCAAAAGCCCACCGGTATCCTTTTGGATCCTTGAAGTACCCTCTCCTAAGATAGTCTATGCCAAGGATGCATGGAGCCTCTGGGCCAGTCACAATGGGATGCTTTTGCCACTCATTTCCAGTTAGGCTCACCTCAGCTTCCAGTACAGTCAACTCTTGGGATCCCCCTGTCACTCCAGAAATACAAATGGGTTCTGCCCCTCTGTAACTTGATGGTATTAAGGTACATTGAGCTCCAGTGTCCACTAGAGCCCTATACTCCTGTGGCTCTGATGTGCCAGGCCATCGAATCCACACGTTCCAATAAACCCGGTTGTCCCTTTCCCCCACCTGGCTGGAGGCAGGGCCCCTCTAATCCTGATCATAGTATCCATTACTCACTTGTTGCACAAATGACTTGGAGGTCCCTTCAAGAGGATCAGAGGTAAGATCAGGCCTTCTACTCTGTCTGGGGGGCTGCCTGCTGGCAACGGGAGCAGCACTTTTCCTGGAGGGATCCCCTTTTGTGATTGTTCTTCCTTGCAACTCACGTACCCGTGCCCATAGGGTCGAGGTAGGTTGTCTATCCCACCTCCTCATATCCTCACCGTGGTCGCGCAAGTAAAACCACAGGGTGCCTCGTGGTGTGTACCCTCTAGACTCTCCCTCTTGAGTAGGGAAACGGTTGCTCCTAATAGCTGAGATGCTGGCCTGTACAGGTAGGGAGTAGGACATATTCTCTTCGAGTTGCTGGACCTTCTGGGACAGTTTCTCCACAGCTGAGACAAGGGGGGAAGAGAGATTTTCTTCATATTGCCGGAGTCGGCCAGCCACCTCATGCACCGTTGATCCCTCTTCGCCTTTCCATTCCATCACTGCCAAGGAGTTGGCATACGATGATGGTGCACTCTGTACAAACTTCCGCCATATGGGCCTTGTGCACTGGACTTCATCAGGGTCTGTGGGTAACTGTGTGTTATCTGGGTCATAATAAATCATCTCCCGCATGGCTAATTCCCTGAGGTACTGGATACCTTTTTCCATGGTGGTCCACTTGCTTGGACGGCATACAACATCTTCACTGAAGGGATACCTTTCCCTCACACCTGACAGGAGTCGCCTCCAGAGGCTGAGGGCTTGTGTCTTCTTCCCAATTGCCTTGTCAATGCCCCCTTCCCTAGACAGGGATCCCAGCTGCCTGGCTTCCCTACCCTCTAATTCCAAGCTACTGGCCCCATTATCCCAGCATCGGAGCAGCCAGGTGACAATGTGCTCGCCCAGAAGTCGGCTGAAATCCTTTCGCATATCTCTCAGCTCACTCAGGGATAGAGATTGGGTGATTATCTCTGGTTCCATCTCTTCCTCCCTTTCCTTTGATGGCCCTGGTTCATCATCATCCCTAACTAAGCGAACTGATTTCTTGGTGTATTTCTTCTTCTGTATAGGAGCAACTGATACTGGCACGGGTTGGTTGTCTGGTTCAGCTGCAGTCTCCGCCACTGGGGTTTGAGCGGCTGCATTGTCTGCTACAGGGGTTGGAATAACTGCAGTGTCTGCCACAGGGGCTTGAGTGGCCACAGGGCCTGCCACCGGGGTGGGAGTAGCTGCATTGTCTGTCGCAGGGGTTGGGATAGCTGCACTGCCTACTGGTTTGGTTTCCCCCTCTTTCCCCTGAGGGTGCTGCATAATACCAAGCAGTGTTTAGTAGATACTGGCCAGGGCCCAGCACAGTGCAATGAGTTGTGCATCTCTGGAATAGCCACAGCATTTTCCTTTTAAAAATTCTACCACTTTATCAGGGTTCTGTAGTTGTTCGGGGGTGAAGTCCCAAACCATTGGAGGTGAGAAGTTCTCTAGATACCTGCCCATATTCTCCCACATGCCATGCCACCCCTGACTATCCAGCCTCGGGGCAGATCTCTGGGTGGTAGTCTTAAACAGCTGTTTAACCCTGAACAAGACCTGAAACACATTCAGGAGACACAGCAATAGGAACATGCTGGTTTGAGCATCCCAAGGATATTTGAAATTCTCAAAACCTGGCCCGAAGGAGAAAAGGGGGGCGAAAGAGCCGGGGAAACTATCCCCCCCTGTTTCCCCCATAGATTGGGTGTGATTATTAGTAAAGTCTGAGAGACGGCGACCAAGGTATGGGCAGGACAGCAATACTGCATAAACACCCGAACACAGCGACCTGAGCAGTGATGCTATCATATCATATGCTGATATCGCACAGGACAGCAAAATGATAATCCTGATCCCTCTCCCTGAGGTAACAAACAGCATCACGGGGAGTACATAGAGCACGTAGGAATTTACATAACACAGCCACGCAAACAAACGAAGGAACATTGTAACCAGCTATTATCTAACTAATATGAAAAATATATATAACAAACTCGTGTTAACAATCTCGGGTCGGATCTGTCATTATCTCAACCCTCCGAGCCCCACGTGTGGCGCCAAAAAGGACTGTCGTGGTTTGGCCTGAGCCGGCAGCAACGAACCACGCGGCCGCTCGCTCAACCCCCCACAGCCGTGGGGGGGAAATACGAAGAAAAAAGGCAAAACTCGTGGGTTGAGATAAAAGCAGTTTAACAGAACAGCAAAGGGAAGAGAAAACAGTAACAATAACACGGATAAAGGAATATACAAACGCGATTAGGGCACCGCCGCTCACCGACCGGACCCACACCGCTGCAGCCCGCACTGAGATCCGACTTCCTGCCCCCCCCCCCCCCCCCCCCCCCCCCCCCCCCCCCCCCCCCCCCCCCCGGCGGCGGCCCCCCTACCGCCCCCGGGCATGGCTCATATGGTGTGGAATACCTGTGGCCCCTCCCATCCTTGGGGAAATTAACCCCATCCCTGCCGGAACCAGGACAGTTACAAACTCCACCTCGTCTCTACAAAACACACATCCAAGAACATTAATAGCCATTTGAATATTCATCTCGTACAAATTCCACACTTTGTTCTTCCAATGGAGTATCTCCTTTGCAGGAACAGCAGGACTGATCCATTGCCCCACATATCCCTCTATTACCTGATCCAAAGTCTTTCTCTCTTGCACAGGTCAGCATTTACAAGTGGCATAAGTCCCTAACTTTCCAAGACTCTGCTATCTTGAGTCACCGGTTGTATCCCATCAACTTCAGTTTTCCACCATCACCATAGCCATTTTAGAGACATCTCTCTGGGGTGGTAGCTGTAGGCTTTCCTCATTTCTTTCATTTCACTTTGAGGGAAGGACCATTGAATGGTCACACTGGGGAGCAGTGCTCCCAGTTACTGGGGTGATCTGAACAGGCTCCATTTTTAATTCACCATCAGAGTCCTCCAATTTCCCCATCATGGGTGCCAGGGTCTCCCCACAAATAACACTGAACAAAGCACTTCTCTGTATTTCTTTACTTCTGTTTTTGATTACCCATTCAATTTCAAAAGAGAACCTTAAAAGAAAAGTAGTTTTATTTTGCTTGTGCAAATAATACACATTTCAAATGGGCAATTGCCATTTAGAAAGCAAAAAAGGAAATCTACACAATCCCTTCCATTTTCTTGGGACTTCACATAGAATCATAGAATCATAGAATAAGTGAGGTTGGAAGGGACCATTAAGATCATCAAGTCCAACCGTTAACCTACCCTGATTTAAAAACACCCACTTCTAAACCATGTCCCTAAGCACCTCATCTACCCTTTTCTTAAACACCTCCAGGGATGGTGAATCCACCACCTCTCTGGGCAGCCCATTCCAATGTTTAATAACCCTTTGAGTGAAAAAATGCTTCCTAATATCCAATCTAAACCTGCCCTGACATAACTTGAACCCGTTTCCTCTTGTCCTATCACTTGCCACGTGGGAGAAGAGGTCAGCCCCCATCTCTCTAAAACCTCCCTTCAGGTAGTTGTAGAGGGTGATAAGGTCACCCCTCAGCCTCCTCCTCCCCAGGCTAAACAACCCCAGCTCCCTCAGTCGTTCCTCATAAGGCTTGTCCTCCAGACCCCTCACCAGCCTGGTAGCCCTTCTCTGGACACGCTCCAGCACCTCAATGTCCTTCTTGTAGTGAGTGGCCCAAAACTGAACACAGTACTCGAGGTGAGGCCTCACCAGTGCCAAGTACAGGGGGATGATTACTTCCCTACTCCGGCTCACTACACTATTCCTGATGCAGGCCAGGATGGTGTTGGCCTTCTTGGCTGCCTGGGCACACTGCTGGCTCATACTCAGCTGGCTGTCCACCAACACCCCCAGATCCTTCTCTGCCAGGCAGCTTTCGAGCCACTCCGCCCCAATTCTGTAGCACTGCATGGGGTTGTTGTGACCCAAGTGCAGGACCCGACACTTGGCCTTGTTGAACCTCATACCATTGGCCTCAGCCCATCTGTCCAGCCTGTCCAGATCTCTCTGCAGAGCCAATCTACCCTCAAGCAGATCAACACGCCCCCCCAGTTTAGTGTCGTCTGCGAACTTACTGAGGGTGCACTCAATCCCCTCATCCAGATCATTAATAAAGATATTAAAGAGAACCGGTCCCAGCACCGATCCCTGGGGGACACCACTTGTCACTGGACACCAACTGGATTTAACTCCATTTATCACCACTCTCTGGGTACGGCCATCCAACCAGTTTTTTACCCAGCGAAGGGTACACCTGTCCAGGCCACGAGCAGCCAGTTTCTCCAGTAGAATGCTATGGGAAACGGTGTCAAAAGCCTTGCAGAAGTCCAGGTAGACAACATCCACAGCTTTTCCTTCATCCACTAAGCGGGTCACCTCATCATAGAAGGAGATCAGGTTTGACAGGCATGACCTGCCTTTCACAAACCCATGCTGACTGGGCCTGATCACCTTGTTCTCCTGCATGTGCCGTGTGATGGCACTGAGGATGATCTGTTCCATGACCTTCCCAGGCACCGATGTCAGACTGACTGGCCTGTAGTTCCCCGGATCCTCCTTCCGGCCCTTCTTATGGATGGGTGTCACATTTGCCAACCTCCAGTCAGCTGGGACCTCCCCAGTTAGCCAGGACTGCTCATAAATGATGCAAAGTGGCCTGGTGAGCACTTCCGCCAGCTCCTTCAGTACCCTCGGGTGGATCCCATCCGGCCCCATAGATTTGTGCACCTCCAGGTGCTGAAGCAGGTCCCTCACCATTTCCCTTTGGATTACAGGGGCTTCATTCTGCTCCCCATCCCTGTATTCTAGCTCAGGGGTTAGGGAACTCAAGGAACAACTGGTCCTACTGCTGAAGACTGAGGCAAAGGCGGCATTAAGTACCTCAGCCTTATCCTCGTCCTTGGTCAATGCGTTACCAGCCTGGTCTACTAGAGGACAGAGATTATCCTTAGTCCTCTTTTTATTGCCAATATATTTATAGAAACTTTTTTTGTTGTCCTTGACAACAGAAGCCAGGTTTAGTTCTAGCTGGGCTTTGGTCTTCCTAATTTTTTCCCTACATAGCCTCACTACCTCTTTGTAGTCCTCCTGAGTGGCCTGCCCTTCTTTCCAAAGGCCATATATCCTCTTTTTTTCCCTAAGCTGCAACACTAGCTCCCTGCTTAGCCAGGCCGGTCTTTTTCCCCGACGGCTTGTCTTCCGGCACATGGGGACAGCCTGCTCCTGCGCCTTTAGGACTTCCTTCTTGAAAAACATCCAGGCTTCCTGGGCTCCTTTGCCCTGGAGAACTGCCTCCCAGGGGACTTTTTCAACCAGGCTCCTGAAGAGCCCAAAGTCCGCCCTCCGGAAGTTCACATAGTTAATGAAGCCTCATTGAGGATAAATTTAATTGTGATCAGTTGTAAGCACATTTGGAAGAAGCAGCAAATTAGAAAAGCAGAAACACTGCTAAAAGCAAGTACAAAAAGTTAATTTCCTGAAGTACAAGAAATCAAAGACTGAGAAATAAAATGTAGGTGATGTAATGAAACAATGGCTATAAAATTCTGCAGGATTTTGTGGCGTATGTAATTAGGGCAGTTGCAGATAATCACTCAAACCCATAATTTCAGGAAGTTTCATTTTCATTATGATGTCAATGACATGGATATTGGCTGATTTTAAGTTCCTAATATTATTCACCAAAGCTATATGAAATATAAAAAATGCATATTTAAATTATTTAAGTATTTTTAAATATTGTAGAATTATCCTTTTTATATCAATGCTTTCTATAACAGTTTACATGCACTTCCTCTTATTATCCCATCCTGACTTCTCTGAAAATTGACAAAAATAATTTAGGCCAAAATAAGACTAAAAAGACTTCATAACATTTTACTAGGCACTGAAAATGTATTTAACCCGTTGACAAGTGCATTTTTACCCATAATTAACTTAGATTATGTGCATTATGTTTACTGCTATGAAAATAAGAAATGTACTGCACACTACACAGATTTTATTTCATTTCTTTATAGTTTCTCAGGCTGCATATCAGAGAAGTCAGTTTTATTTCAACACAGCAGTTGAACTATAATGATCTTGGAGAAACACGGAACAAATCTCTTTGAGAAGAAAGTGCTGAACTAAAAGAAATGAGGTAGGGCTTATATCAGTATTTTTATGTATTGCTTACTGTAGAGCTCTACAATATATTATTAACTGTACAAACTCCAGGAAGAGCTAAGCCTTTTCCAAATAGAAAATCAAAACAGTAGGAAAGGATATGACATACTTTTTTCTCTCCTTAAATGCCAATAATTTTATCTCTATGAAATTACTATCCTTATGTCTCTTAATACAAGCAAAACTGATAGCTATATAAACAGTCTAATGCTAGTTGGTACCTGTTCTCAAACCATCCTGGAACGTAATCCGGGAAAGGTTTTCCTGTAGCAGAAGTTTGTGGATGTAGGTGTCCCTGCTGTGGCAGGGTAGTTGGACTAGATGATCTCCAGAGGTCCCTTCCAACCCTGACCATTCTGTGATTCTGTGATTCTGTGTAATAAAATGAGACCTCACCAGCTCCTGAAAGTCCTTTTAAAGAATTTTAAGAACGGTAGGAAACCCCTTCATGTGCCAGCTTGATGTAACAGTATAAATGTCTTGCAGCTGGCATGTTAATATTTTTCTCACAGTGCTTCAGAACAAAAGTAGTTTTTCTCAAAGAGCTCCTCTTCTTTTGTTGATGTTCCTTGTGGAGGTCTTTTACCAAAACGAAGATGGGAAATACAACATAACCTCTCTGGAGTGACAGGAGCCCAAAGGAGCAAAGGGCAAGAACCTGCACACTACTGAGGAGGTCAGCACTGTGCAAGGCTCCCATCCAGAAGAGACATGGTACATGCCACTACTCATTCAGCTTAATCACATTCTTGTATGTCATTACTTGCTCATGTTAAGGTGGAACTCTGTGTTCCTAACAGCAGCAAGCAGAGGCAAGTGTCTGTCTGATCTGTTCTCTGTTAACACTGCTAAAACTCTGAAGGATTTTTGTTTCCCATTCCCTCTGAAAGTCTTTTTATTAGGTGAAATATATTGATTAAAATCTCAGAAACAGCCAGACAACACTGATATAGCAACTTGAGACCCTTCGAGTTGATTGATTTCTCATTAATGGAAGGAGAGGAGATTTGAAACAGGATTTCTCAAGGTGAAAAGTTATACAAGAGAGAATCCATAAAGAACATTTTCACAGAATAAGTCTCCTGCTGCATACAGATCTGCAAATGAAAGGGAGGCTGACCTACTAACATAATGCTATTATGACTCTATACTGCTCTAAATCAAACAGTAGATACAACCATTGCATCTGATGGATATAGGAGTGACAGTTTCCTCACTATAGTACTCTGCATAACAATGAAGATTTTTAAAAGATAGGTTCTTTTTGCAGATGTGTAATATCATCCTCTCTGATGGTTATGAAAAAAAATTCTGAGTTAAATCCTGGGACCACTGAAGTCATTAGAAGCTTGATTTCTGAAAAGTTAATTTTTTTTTTAAATTTGCAATCATTATGGTAAGTCATCTAATGCTCACTTGTTGTCTCACATTTTAATAAAAGATATGATACTGATGCTATTTTACCCTGATATTGAAAATCAAGAATAGAAAAATTCTGGGTAAAGTTTTGGCATTTTTCCTATGGTGGTGGGTTTACTTTAAAATACACCAAAATATTGAATAGTACCGATGATGGGCTGAGTTTATTTAAAAATAAATTATTCTTTTTTCCATAGCATATTATAAATAAACATGGAACACTTTAAAACTATGTACATATATCAGTTTTGCTTGAGTTTGTCTTTTATCAGAAAGCTCATGCAAAGAACAGGGAGAGACACAAAGCTGCTTCTGCCTTTTGCAGGTGTGATCTTAAACTAGTGTAGTTTTCATGGGGTTCCTTCGCTACAGGGGAATATGTTGCATCTTACCCTCAGTTCCCAAAAATGCACCGATTAGCCTTGCATATCTCTCGCTCCATTGCTACAGTCCAACACAAAGCTGGGAGCTGTCACAGCAGCTACAACTCCAGTGACAGGCAGAAAATAATGCTTTGTTGTGGTTTAGGCCGAACTGGCCACTGGGGATGTGGGGGACTTCAGATGGGACCAACAGATGCTCCCCTCTACCCCTCTTCAAAGAGAGAGGCAGAGGAGGGAGAGAGAGACTTAGGAGTTTAGAAGGATCTAAAAACTACTTTAATGAAATATTAATAATAAAATAAAAAGAAAATAAAGAAATATATGCAAAACCATATCAAGCTCCCAGGATGACAATCACATCACCAGCTGGCACTGGGGAAGTCCCAGGCTGGACTCAGTGATGGACAGGAACTGGATTCCAGATCTGGATTCAGGAATGCATGGATCGGGATCAAAGGCAGACGAACAGACAGAGTCCTCCTCGGATGCTGGGCATTGAAGAAAGAGGGTTGACCCTTTGATCCCTCAGCTTTTATACTGAGCATGAGGCCGATGGGATGGAATACCCTCTTGGTCAGTTTTGGGTCACCTGTCCTGTCCACTCCTCCCCACAGGTGGGACCCCTTTATGCTTTTCCGCTTCCAACCCTCCAATGGGGCAAATAATCAAGTTAGCTGCCCTTGGGTTTTATAGCAATAAGTATAAGCAAGAACCTATGCTGTTAATTTCAGTAGTTAGAAGAGGCCTAGCTAAGAAGCATAGTTACTGAACAAAATTGGTTCTGTTTTACCTCAAACCAGGACAGGCTCCCATAGCTGCTGAACTGAGAGTATCCTCATCAGACTCCTTTTTTATTTCTTTTCTAACTGGTTTCCAAAACAACTTTACCAATGAAAGGTGGCAATGTAACAATCAAGTCCTATTTGTGCATATTGTAATCTACTTAATTATGTTAAAAATTAAATGTGTTTTGTTCCACACAGAGGACTAAACCCAGCAATTTACTTCTGAAAGCATTTAAAAAGTGATATTTGCTATTTTTTCTTTATTGCTTAAAATATGTTGCCCATAAAAAGCTCATCACCATAAACCTTCCTGTAGATATTTGAATTTTATACCATCCACTTGCACTGAAGCACAGACTAGAAATATATTAACATAATCAAAGAGATTAAATGTATAAAACTACATTTGTTTTAAAAATTTGTAAAAAATAAGTCAATTATGATGTAACATGCTGTAATTGGTTTACCTGATATTAAATTGTATGTCTCAGAATCAAAACTTCTTCCTTAAGTTACCTGTGTTAAACTAGTGAGTGTTCAGACTTCTCTCATTTTGTAATTTTGCTTCTCTTTTGATGTATAAGCATTAGATGCATATCAGTGTGGAATATTTGCTGATGGCTGATTTACAACTTTGGCATCTGGCCTGCTCTGTGATTGTGTAAATGCTAAAGAACTGAAGCCTTGAAGATTGTTTGGCTAGCTGCAGTGATAAGTACTGATTAGCAATAAATTACTCCAGTCCCATGGATGTCTTGAGCACTGCTTCCAAACCCAATGTGCTCTACGCTATTTACATGCCCAAAGTAATGTAGTAGCTCTTATTATGAAAATTAAATATCTGGACCCTACTTTCAATAAATATGTGTCTGTGAAGATTATTGCGGTGGAAAGAGTTGGAAAGTGCTGCTCTACAGGATCATCAGTGTCACAGACGCATCTGGAAAAGAGATGCCCAGCAGCAACATGGAGGCCTATGCATAGCATAGCAATACTGTATGATCTTGCTGATCAATGTGCAGCAGCGTATGGTGAGTAGCAGACAGATGGCTAACCTCCCTCTAGCTTCCAATACTGTGACTCTTGCATGCTTTGACAAACAGTGTTTAGGAGCCTGCACTAAATGTCTATATGACTGAGATGGATGCAAGGACAGGAGGCAAGAGCACAGGTGGCAAAGACATGTAAATAGAAAGCTTTATTTCAAGGAAATGCAATATCCACAAGAAAATAACAGGATGTTGACAACATGACTCAGGCTGCTCTCGATGCAAAACAGACTAGACTCCTGTTACCTTAATATGGATTATTTCTCAAGGTAGAGAGGTTGTATTAGATTTTTCTGTAGTAAAACAGACTTACATTTAACATGAGTCTGGCACCTGTGTTGCTTTTCATTGGTAAAGTTTTCAAAAGATTCTGCCTTTTTTTTTGTGTCTTGAAAATGACATGCATTATAAAATCAACATGCACCGCAGGATACCTTTCCCCCCCCCTTCTAAATCCCAAGGTTTTAGCATGGTAGAGAGAAGTGCAATGGTGTGGATTACAACTATTGAGCAAAACCTCTCAAGGAATTTGAGAAGTACACTTTCAGTGATTTTTTTTTTTGGCTCAGATGGGTAAAATGTAAATTAAAAAAAAATTTAAAATGTATTAATTTACTGAATCCATGATGAGCTTACTTATAATTTTGATCTCCACAAAATCCCATAGCATAATATATTTAGGGGCTATATTAAAGACTGTTTCCTTTTATTTGTATAAACCTGCTGCCTGCTAATCTTGAGTGCCCCTTAGTTCTTATATTGTGAAAAATACTGCATAATGCATTCCCAATATACTTTCTCAATAGTGATCTGACTTTTTTGTTATGTTCAATACTTGTAAGATTTGGCTATTAAAAAAAAATGATAAAAATCTGTCAGTTACTTTAGGTGACTGACCTAAAAATCATTTACAGTATAGAATGGACAAAGATTCCTGCACTTAACAGGAGCAATTGCTTAGTAAAATAGAGGTATATGACTAGAGGTTGCAGAGTATGACATTGGTTTATTCCCGGTTGTGATAAATGATCAAAAATTTATAATTTATTAAACGAGTAAAGACAAGCAAACAGCGCTGGGTGCACTGGGAGCCTCCGCTCAACCAAGACGCACACCGTACATTCTCTGTTTCCGGTTTATATTCCTTTTGCTAATACATATTCATAGCTACCAATACATATTCATAGAGTTGCTAATGATGGGCATGTCTTCTTTGGCGCATGCCCTCTTCACCTTTTGGGGTCTTCTCGACTCCCATGTGGTGGTCGGTGGATGAAGTCAGTAGTCTTCCTCGGCTCGCCCTTAGGATGACCCTAGGTTTTACGCATGCGCTCTAGAGACATCAGCTCTGTTCTTAGGATGACCCTATGCTTAATCACCATGCAGTTAACAAAACCAAAAACAAAACACGGTTTAACGTTCCTTAAGTGGCTTCTGCAGGAAGGCACATTTCCCCAAACGACCCTAGCATTGTTCCATATTGACACGAATCAGGTGAACACATTTCACAATCCCCCATCTTTTTTTTTATGGTATTGATTCGTGGTTTTGTTTCTAATTGAGTCAATACTTGCCGCATCAGGGCATGAGCCTTCTCTTTCCCTGGTTCGGATCAACAGGTACTGCAGTTTTCTGCATTCTTTGTATAAAACAAGGTATTAAACATGGAATTATTAACAATCCTCCACATATCCCCAATACTACATGTGCAATTTGCTTTTACAAGTTCCTTTACAGCTTTTTCTTCATCATCAATTTCGAAACAACAATTACTAAGATTAAATTTTCCACAAACATCCCTTCAAATTTACATTTAATGATTTACAAATAAATTTTTAGTAACTGTGGGAATTTCATATTTCACTCCTGTTTCCATTTTATGATATAAGGGGTTAAACTTCCCAAGATCTACCCAGTATTGATAAGGGAGTTCTTTGGGATCATAGCATACAGTCTCCTTAAAGCAGCTTCCTATTTTCTGGCCCATACAGTCATAGCCAGGGTTAAGGAACTCACCCCGAGTAGGACTAGAAGAGGTCCGGTCAGGGCCATAGTGATCAGCGGTCACAGCCCAAAGGGGTTGCAGCCCTTGGCAGACCTTTTCAAGCCGCAACACTGGTTCCCTCTCCGGTCTTGCCCTCTTCCTTCCTCTTGTGGGGGGGTGGTCTTTTCAGCTAATTGGTATGCTATGTCCCAAAAATCCCGTGTACCCTGTAGCAAGCTTATTGCTATCCCTAGGGGATATAAATTGTCTCTACAGGAGTAGTCATAATGAAATTCCCACAGCAACTTAGCTTATGCTCTTGGATGAAGGCCTCTTCAAGTTCGGCTGATGGTTAGCTTAGTTTCTCCGGGCTCAGATGTGACTCTCCACTCCTTCACTGGACCTTTCACTCGCGACACATGTGTCCATCCTTTTTCGGCAGTTCTCACAGCTGTTTCTGTAGTTAATAGGACAAGAAAAGGTCCTTCCCAGAGAGGAGATAGATTTTCTTCTCTCCATGTTTTTATTAGAACCTTATCGCCTGGTTCTAACTGATGAATTGCAAATCCTAAAGGTGGTGTTTGGGTCACCATTCCAATCGCCCTTAACTCTTTTAATCTTTTTCCAATGGTAATTATATATTGTTGGATACTTTGATCCTCAATTACATTATTCCCTAAAGGCATTCCTTGAAAATAGGGCATGCCATATAGCATTTCATATGGTGATAATCCAGTCTCACTATGTGGTTTAGTTCTTATATTTAATAGTGCTAATGGTAGGCATTTCATCCAAGGCATTTGTGTCTCAATCATTAATTTATCCAATTGTTGTTTTATTGTTTGATTCATTCTTTCTACTCTCCCTGAGCTCTGTGGGTGCCACGGAGTGTGATATTCCCATTGAATACCTAACGATTGACATAGTAGTTTTATTATTTTAGAAGTAAAATGCGTGCCTTGGTCTGAATCAATGTACTGGATTATCCCATATCTAGGTATCAGGTATTCTAATAAAATTTTTACCACCATCTGTGCAGTAGCCCGCGCTACAGGATAAGCTTCTACCCATTGTGTTAAATGATCTACTATTACCAAGAGATATTTTATCCTCCCCACCTTAGGCAATTCAGTGAAATCGATTTGTACTCTTTCAAAAGGTCTGTAAGCTGTTTTTCTCCCTCCCGTGGCTGCTTGTCGAAACACTTTCTTGTTTACCTTTTGACAAGTTGAGCATCCTTGTGTAATTTGCTTTGCATACAGTTTTAATTGTCAAAGCAAAGAATCTTGACAAGATGCAAAAACAAAGTGTAGCATAAGCACCAAAACATTATTACACAAGTTACTAGATAAAAAGCACTGATTTCTGGTCATACCGCCAGTAACACCGTGTAACCCCTTGTGTTACATGCCAGCTAGGTTCCAATATCTGGATTACCAGAAGGCAATTATACCAGACAAAAATTCTACAACAGAATTCAGGAGTCACTAATACATGAACTCTTCTTGTTGTTAAAGGAAAGCTTAAACTCTGATTTAATGATCCTCCTTGTCAGACAGCGGATGTTTTCCTATCTTCTATGGAGGTAGTACTATTTAATACCTTCACCATATGCATGATATCAACAATCAGTGAGAATTTTCCCACTTGAAGCAATTCCACAGTTTAGATTATCAGCACTGCAGCACTCTGCTTCTTCCATGTGATTTCCCCACTGAAGGTATAACTGATTTTATTACAACAGTACCTTAATTGCTACTATAGCTCAGATTCCCATTTTAAACAACTGAAGTATTTCAGGACACCATAAAACCTGTTTCCAGCTGAAATGCTCACATTCGTTTCAATATACAGAAACATACCAGCAGCACAAATAAATACAGATTTACTGATGCCAGAAGCATTTCTGTGTACATACATGTTTCTGTCTTGCAAAGGGTTTCCTTTACAAAGGCCAATGCTTTAGCTGTATTCAGCATATCTCAAAGTTAAACTTAATGTAGTGCTCTGAATTTCTTCCAATGTATGTGCACAATTTCTTTTTCAAGGTTCACAAATAGTCACAATAATGTGCAGATTTATCTGATCATCAGATGCTATGAACTATGTATAAATAATATATCATTAAAGAACTCCCCAAATGTATCTTTACTCAATAATTCTTATTTAAAAAAACTGTTAAAGACATTTTTCTTAGCAACACCTTTGCACTAAAACAACACTAATGTTATCAGCATCATCAGAAATATTAAAACTAGGGAAAAAAACCCAAACATAATTGTAAACTTAAAATCTGCCCTCCTTTCATTCTGCACTATTACAAGATACAGACAAACATTAGATTTCTGTGCTAAAGGGTTTACAGAGTTTTGGAACAGTTCTGATGACAGCGTGTACCACAAAATAAGCCTGACGTTCACATTCATCAGATCTTAATTAAATTTCAAGTGCACAGCAGATTTGTAGCAGTTAGACACTGATTTCCAAGTCCACGCAGCTGCACAAACAGCTAAGATCAGTGTCTCAAGGTGTTAGCATCTACAGAATTCCTAGTACACATCCATTAACATTGGGTATGCTTGAAGCTGGAGCCTGATTGTACTTCAAACATTACAAAATGTAGCCTCTCCTCAGTCTCTCTGTTTGAAATTCCATTTATTTTTGATAGTTGGACTGAGAGCTGGTAACATATGCTGCATTTCATATATTCCTAGCACTTCAGCAGTTGTCCTAAGTATTTTACCTCCTGTTCTACAAACTGTAGCTTTGATCGGGACACCTTCAATCCCTTTTCCCCTAGAAAATTTAACAATTTAATGGTGGCTTCTTGGGTCCCCTCTTCAGTTTCTCCTGCTATTAATAAATCATCCACATATTGCAATAATTTTACTTCCTTGGGTAATGTGAAATCCTGTAAGATTTTCTCTAAAGTTTGCCCAAATAAATTCGGTGACTCTGTAAACCCCTGTGGTAATACCGTCCACCTTAATTGCTGTTTTCGTCCCGTTTCGGGGTCCTCCCATTCAAAAGCAAAATAATCTCTGGATCCCTCATCCAGGGGACAGGCCCAAAAGGCGTCTTTTAAATCTATTACACTATACCAAGTATGTCTGGGAGAAATATGACTTAATAAAGTATAAGGATTTGCCACCACGGGGAATTTAGTGATCGTTCGCTGATTTACAGCTCTTAAGTCCTGCACCATTCGGTATGACCCACCCGGTTTCTTTACAGGGAGGATGGGTGTATTATGAGGTGACATACATGGTTCCAAAGTTCCTTTTTCCAAAAGTAATCCTCTCCGACCCTCCATGGGTATAGGGTATTGCTTGATTCTAATTGGATGATGTGGGTCTAGTATTTGAATGCTTATGGGATCCATTTCTATTTTCCCAGTTTCCCCTTCTTTATACCACACTGAGGGGTTAATGGCTTCTTCATCCTCCTGTGTTAAAGTATATAATTTAATCTGCAATTTGTCCTCCTGACTCTGAATGCTCAAATTTAATTTCAAAATCAGGTCCCTTCCTAATAAATTGTATTCCGCTTCAGGGAGCAAAAGTAAATCATTAAGACAAATTTTCCTTTAAGATAGGTACTTCAAAAGGCTCTCCTTTTGCCCCGACTACTGACATATAACTCTTCCCTTTTTCTATTCCTTTTGGAAGTTTTTGAATGGTTGATTTTTCAGCTCCTGTATCCACTAAAAATAAAACCTCCTCTTTATGGGGACCTATTAATAATTTTATCAAGAGCTCTGTTGATGTTGAAGTCCCCAGAAGATAGAGCCCCTGACACCCCTATTCTTCTTTGAAATCTCTCTCTATAAGGCTGTCTCTGGGGTGTCCGCTCTATTCCTTTTTCCCTTTCCTCTCTGGATGGAGTCTTATTTTTCTGACTTTCCCTTACTGCTGCTACAAAAATTTTTGCTTTTTCCCCTTTCCTCAGCAGTAAATAAGATCCCTAAAATGGATTGTATTTCTTCCCAGGTGTAAGTATTGGGGCCTAGGAATTGGTCTAGTTTTTCAGCTACTCCAAGGGGATCATCTAATAGGGTCCCCATTTCTTTCTTGAAATTCCTTACATCTGTGGTATTTAATGGGACTGCCACAAACCCGATGCCTCCCTGATTGCCTCCGAGGGGTACTTCTCGTAAGGGATATAGAGAAGCTCCCTCAGATGCAGCAGTCCTACTCCTTGTACATGCAGCCGGAGGTCGATCTAATTCCGGTGCTATTGGTGGTGGAGGCGGGGGTAATGGTGGTGCTGATGGAGATGCTACGGCCACCGGAAGGGGAGTCGCCGCCAAAGGTGGATTATTAGGATATGGAGGCGGTAGGTTATCCAGTGGCTCCCATTCATCATCTCTTTCCTTTCCTTTTTGGTTTTTATCTCCTTCTTCTTCTTCAAACTTCTCATCTGTTTTTAATGGAAGTATTGAGGCTGGAAAAGGACGTGAAATCCTAATCCATAATCCTGCATAATCACTTTCCTCCTGACTAAAAGGTTAACGTATATATCTAAGGCCTGGCAAATCCAGTCCTCAAAAGATCCAAAAACAGGCCAAAAGACATGTGGTTTTAAAGGTTCCTTCGGCCATTCAACCATGCAATATTGAACCAATTTTAATTTACTTTTTCCTTTTCTGGGGCCCCTTTCATCCCAATTTTCAATCATTATTCCTAATGGACTCTCCGGAGGTATGTCTGGTAATTTGCTCCCTTTCTTCTGGTCCTGGGTCGTCGATTTTGTTTGACCCATCTAGTAATTTTACTGTGGCAATTCCTACAGCCCTTGGTTACCGGTAAGAGTGTCTTGCAGGGGGTTTTAGGACTTGTCACCCACCCACGAATCCTATAGGGGTCGCTTCGGTCCTTCACCGGCCAAGTCCCTCGCGGGAGATTGGAACCGCGGTTAGAAGACCTCCACAATCGCTTCGGAACCAGGTTCCGTCTCAGTCACACTCTTACACACACACAGGCAACCGAATCCCACCCAACCGAACGGTATACACCTTAAACACTTACGACTCCGTCGTCTTCGTTCGGATCTTCGCGCGCAGAATTACGGGCAAAATAAACTGCTGCAGCCGGCAAGGGAGCTCATAAAAATAAAGTTCTTTGCTTGTCCCTACTCAGGTTCAGGCTGGTGTTAGTCCCGACCCGACCCGACCCGATCAGGAGCCACCAAATGGTGGGGCGCCCCTCCTAGACCAAGTCAGAATTCAGGAACCAAGACCATCCCGGACGAGCCCCCAATTGTGATAAATGATCAAAAATTTATAATTTATTAAACGAGTAAAGACAAGCAAACAGTGCTGGGTGCGCCGGGAGCCTCCGCTCAACCAAGACGCACACCGTACATTCTCTGTTTCCGGTTTATATTCCTTTTGCTAATACATATTCATAGCTACCAATACATATTCATAGAGTTGCTAATGATGGGCATGTCTTCTTTGGCGCATGCCCTCTTCACCTTTTGGGGTCTTCTCGACTCCCATGTGGTGGTCGGTGGATGAAGTCAGTAGTCTTCCTCGGCTCGCCCTTAGGATGACCCTAGGTTTTACGCATGCGCTCTAGAGACATCAGCTCTGTTCTTAGGATGACCCTATGCTTAATCACCATGCAGTTAACAAAACCAAAAACAAAACACGGTTTAACGTTCCTTAAGTGGCTTCTGCAGGAAGGCACATTTCCCCAAACGACCCTAGCATTGTTCCATATTGACACGAATCAGGTGAACACATTTCACACCGGTCTTTATCCTATGTACTACTGTGTGTGGTGATCCTGACCAGAGGACCATTGTGCATCGGGGAGTTGGTGATCCATCCTGAGTAGGCCCAGGCCTGTGCTATGCTGCATTTTACAGCTTGACCTGAAGGCCTACGTTGTGCCGCACTAATCCCTTAGCCGCAGGACAAACTTAGCCAGCTCATTATAACGGAGGAGCCTGCAGGCAGCGCCCACTTGGGACTGGTGATCATGTCACCTCCTTGGTCTTTCCTTTATCTAAAAGTGCAGCAAGAAGTTCTCATGAGAACATCCTTTCTGTTTGACAGTAGAAATTATGAATAGAGTTTTCTTGTAAGAAAAGCCTATAACAGCCATACACTGATCAGAGGCCCATTTGATACTGCATAATTTGGGTTTCCCAGCACCTGAAGGACATAAGATTATCCATACTATTCTCTCTTTCTATATAGTGTTTTATGTGATACTTTACAGATTCTGAATGCCTTTCTTACTGGATTCATGATGAATGATCACCTCCTGATGCAAACCACTGTGGCAAAAATATATTGAAATAAATCCCAGCATTTACTTTGACTTTGCTACATTCTGGATCAGGTTTCTGATACTTCTTTCTGAAATGTCACTGCACTGATTCTTAAATGTAATTCAGAGAGTGAAGATAAACATGCTACTGCCTATATCTGAGCATACACTAGTTGGCTTTTTTTACAATACAAAAACCTTCAAGTAGACGTCTTGGATATCAAATGTTCTGTAAAAAAGCATTTTATGTTAGTGTAATAGGTCAGTTAATGGATATTCCAGAGCTGTAAAAATCCTACCAAATAGATATGACACTCTTTTGTGGGCAATATGGAATTAATATAACAAAATAACAGAACTGTCTGCCTCCATTTTTATCCCTGCCATGTGATGATTAACATCAAGTTTGGGTGAAAAGATATGTATTTTATAAACAAAACATTTGTTAAGATCATGGAATTGACTTGTCTTTTTAAGCTTTTATTTTTAATCTGTGATGTTTTCTGACAGGGAAACTACTCTTGTCTTACTGGATGATCAAGAAGTATAAATGTAATTAAAGAGAGGAAAGAGGGTCTTGCATAATACATTGCTATACAGACATACCTGAATTAACATGGAAACTAAAACCAAAAAAGCCAAGCTAGTAAGTATTCTACTGGGACCAAATCTATACTATGACTGGCATATTATTAGGGAAAAATATATGATGAAACCAATGAACAGGCTAAGATTCAGAAACAGCAAGAGAAATGTCTATATCTATTTTGATTTTGTATTTGAAGCTGAAGTGAGCCTAACTAGGAATGAGTGGCAAAAGCACCCCATTATGACTGGCCCAGAGACTCTGTGCATCCTTGGCATAGACTATCTCGAGAAAGGGTATTTCAAGGACCCAAAAGGGTACTGGTGGGCTTTTGGTATAGCCACTGTGGAGACAGAGGAAATTAAACAGCTGTCTACTTTGCCTGGTCTCTCGGAGGACTTCTGTTGTGGGGTTGCTGAGGGTCAAAGAACAACAGGTGCCAATCGCTACCACAACGGTGCATTGGTGGCAATATCACACCAACCAAGACTCTCTGATTCCCATCCATATGCTGATTCGTCAACTAGAGAGCCAAGGAGTGATCAGTAAGACTCGTTCACCCTTTAATAGTCCCATATGGCCAGTGCGAAAATCTAATGGAGAGTGGAGGCTAACAGTGGACTATTGTGGCCTGAATGAAGTGACACCACCGCTGAGTGCTGCTGTGCCAGACATGTTAGAGCTTCACTATGAACTGGAGTCAAAGGCAGCCAAATGGTATGCTATAATTGACATTGCTAATGCCTTTTTCTCTATTCCTTTAGCAGCAGAGTGCAAGCCACAGTTTGCTTTCACCTGGAGGGGTGTCCAGTACACCTGGAATCGACTGCCCCAGGGGTGGAAACACAGCCCCACTGGAACAGGGTGAATCTCCGGAACACCTGCAATACATCGAGGCATCATTGTGTGGAGCAACACAGTAGAAGAAGTTTTAAAGAAAGGGAAGGAAATAGTTCAAATCCTTCTGAAAGCTGGTTTTGCCATAAAACAAAATGGAGCCCAAAATCATGAATTAAATGAACTCAACAGACATTTTTGAGGGATGACCCATAGACTAAGGAAATGATATCTGTATGTATAGATGCAAAGAGATATATATATGTCAAAGACAGGGAAATGTGGTGGTGATTAATTGGAAAGTGTAAGACCTGGGCATGATGTAGATGGTATAGAATAAGGCGGGGATAGAGTTAATTTCCACAAGGAGCTGGAATGGGACACAGCCAGGATGGCTGACCCAAACTAGCCAAAGGGGTATTCAATACCATGTGACGTCATGCTCAGTATATAGCTGGGGGAGTTGGCGGGGGGGGCAGGAATCGCCGCTCAGGAGCGGGCTTGGTCGGTGAGTGGTTGTACATTAATCATGTTTTGTATATTCCTTTATCAGTATTATTGTTGGTGTTTTCCTCTTTCCTTTGATGTTCTGTTAAACTGCCTTTATCTCAACCCACGAGTTTTGCCTTTTTCTTTCTATTCTCCCCCCATCCTGCCGCGAGGGGGTGAGTGAGCGAATGGCCTCATGGTTCTTTGTTGCCAGCAGGTGCTAAACCATGATACTTGCTTAGTCAAGAAGTGACATTTGGAAAATGTTATACAAATCTAATGGGGCAATAAAAATAGCATAGTCCAGCTAATAAAGGACCAAACAGAATTAGACCGAGTTCCATTCTTCTGCTTTCATCCTGCATCAGATTTTCTCTCATCTGCTTTTACACCATGTAGCTTTTGCTACTTAAAGATGCTTGACCTTTTCAAAGGTCACTTCATTTCTCTCCTTCATTTGTATTTCTTTTATTATTCTTTTGTCTTGTCTAGACAGAAAGTACTGCAGGGCAACAACTGTGTCCAATTGTCCATGAGTCTAAACCTAATTGAGATGTGGCCATGAAAACAATGAAGAAAAAAGCAGACACTCTTAAAATACTGTCATGGAAGAAGAAGAAGGTAGGAATAAGAAACATGTTTGTACACTTTCTATTTTTTTTTTCTTTCTTATTTAGCCAATTTTGTAGCCATTTTTGTCTTTTTAATAGAGGTGAATGTAAATATTGTTTTGCTTCAAAAAAAGAGAGAGAACATTATTTCAAATCAGTGGAAAGCATGACTATGTAAAACAGGCAGGAATTTAAAACAATGAAAAACTAACACCTTCCCATTAAAATTTATTGCATGCCATTTTCAGAAGGTGCTGCTATTGGTATCAAGTAACTGTAAAATTTCTACTGTAAATACACAATAACAAAAAAATACTTCAGACTCAAATCCTACATACATTAAAATTTAGAACAACTGGGGAGCTTCTGCTTAAACTCATTTTTTTTAAAGCAAGATCACAAATTATTATTGTAATAGGAAATGAGTCATTATTCAATTTAACTTTCATCTGCAGGGATGTGATACACAGAAAAAACTACAAGTCAGTAAGGGAATTGACAGTACTCTTGCAATTCTTTAAAGCTAGACATACTTCAACTAATTAGGGAAACTTGTCACAATTTTTGTTAGCAATCATGAATTTACTATGAATTTTAAAGAGAAGATTTAACAGAGAGAATAGGAAATATAATTCACTGAACAGAGTAAGACACTGCAATGAAACTTCTCCCCCCTATAAAATCTTAACTATAGCTACTTTATTGTTCAGATTAACTCTTTCTTTTGTACCTGTTTATGAAGGTGTCCTTATACAAACTCTAACCCCAGGAAATAATCATAATATTATATCTAGTACTTGCCTATTTCCTGGACACCTTGCAAAAAAGACCTTCTGCACCCAGCCTGTCCTTCTAATAATCTCCTTGCATTTGGTCAGAGTAAAATCAATTATTTTGTCAAGGTTTTTAGACTTCTCTACCTAAATAATAAAATACAGCCTAAATACAGCACTGAAAATATCTTGTATATTGAAATAAACCAAGATTTTATGCTGCCTTATTTAATTTCAAGGCTTAAATTCAATTACTGCTATAAGCATTTCCAGAAAATGAATTGCAGAAGAAAGCTTTGCAAAGTCAAAATCAATTTAGGAAGGGCAATGCTTAAATGCATAACTTAGTAACATTATTAACTAGAATAATACATTTAATTTTAAATTATTTGGGGGAAAAACTGAGTTAGAGTGTGATCTCTGGAATGGTGTGTTGGTTTTAGCTGGGATAGAGTTAATTTCCTTCATAGTAGCTTGTATGGGGATAGGTTTTGGACTTGTGATAAAAAGTGTTGATAAAGCAGGGATGTTTTAGCTATTGGTGAAGAGTGTTTACACAGAGCCAAGGCCTTTTCTGCTTCTCACACCAGCCTGCCAGCAAGTAGGCTGGGAGTGCACAAGAAATTGGGAGGGGACACAGCCGGGACAGCTGACCCCTACTGACCAAAGGGATATTCCATACCATATGACATCATGCTAAGCAGTAAAAGCTGGGGGAAGAAAAAGGAAGGGGGAGACATTCTGAGTTATGGCGTTTGTCTTCCCAAGTAACTATTATGCGTGATGAAGCCCTGCTTTCCTGGAGATGGCTGAACACCTGCCTGCCGATGGGAAGTAGTGAATGAATTCCTTATTTTGCTTTGCTTGCATGTGCGGCTTTTGCTTTACCTATTAAACTGTCCTTATCTCAACCCATGGGTTTTCTCACTTTTACTCTTCCGATTCTGTACCCCATCCTGCTGTGGGAGGAGTGAGCAAGCAGCTGTGTGGTGCTTAGTTGCCATCTGGGGTTAAACCATGACACACAGTATCCCAGAAAGAATCAAGTCAGACAACAGGACTCATTTCCAGAATAACCTCATGTGCCTGGGCCAAGAAATATGGCATTGATTGGGTGTACCACATCCTCTATCACCTGCAAGCCTCTGGAAAGACCAAGTGATATAATGGACTGTTTAAGACTATACTGAAAGCATTGGGAAATGGAAGCACTAGGATGTAAATTCAGCAGAAGCTACTTGGCTGGTTAACACCAGAGAATCTGCTAACTGACTTGGCCCTGCCCAAACAAAGCCCCTACATACTGTTGAAGGAGATAAGGTTCCCATAATTTGCCTAGGGAAATGCCTGTGAAAGGCATTGTGAGAGAGAGAGTGGGTGGGCATGAGTTTGGTTGTGGGAGGTGGCAGAGTTACTGCTTTTGCATTGCTTGATGCAAATTGTCTTTATCTAAACACAGAAAAAAGCAAGTTTTTCTTGCTTTACTCTTTCTATTCTCTCCCCTGTCCCACTGGAGGGGGCAGGGGAAGCAAACAAGTGGTTGTGTGGGTGTTTAGCTGCTAGCTGAGGTTAACACCCCATAGTGGGTAAAATGGTCACGTTCCTGTGAAATTTTCTTAACTTGTATCATATCCATAGAGTAACTAAAACATTAATATTTCTTCACAACTTTCCTTTTGATAAGATTAAAAAAAAAAATTATGCCTGATATTTCAAGGACTGAAATTTCAGAGACTGAAAAGGATGTCTGCACCATCCACCCCAGCAGTGGCTGATGGAACTGCTGAAGGGAGAGGCTGCAGTGCAGGCCTCAGACTGCAGGAGGTGCCTCGACCTTTCTCCTGGGGCAGGGATAGGCGACACACCTGCCTGCAAAAGGTGTGCCCAGGTGGAGGACCTCCTACAGCAGGTGACTGAGCTTCAGGAGGCAGTGAGGAGGCTGCATAACACCAGAGAGGCTGAAAAGGAGGTAGACAGCTAGTTCCAAATGCAGTCTGCAGTGGATCCACAGCCCACAGCCAAACATCCAAAAACTCCCACATCAGCACACACAGAAGGGAGGGGGTGCAGTAACACAGAAGAATGGAAGCTTGTGACGGCAAGGACCAGCAGGAGGAAGAGACTTCCCCTGAAGCCTGCGATGCCCTTGCTAAACTGCTTCACACTCTCTAGGGAGGTGTGCTGCTTACCGGGGGCTTGTATCAGGGATGTCACTGAGAGACTACCAAGCCTTGTACAGTCCACTGACTATTATCTGCTGCTGTTGTCTCATGTGGGCACCAGTGATACAGCCAGGAGCAGCCTGAGGATTATAGAGCCCTGGGAGCAGCAGTCAGGGACTCTGGGGCACAGGTAGTTTTTTCATCAGTCCCCCTGTTTAATGGGAAGGGGGTTGACAGGGCCAGGTGAATCTGGCAAATCAGTAACTGGCTACAAGACTGGTGCCACAGCCAGGGATTTGGCTTCTTAGATCATGGGACTCTGAGAAACCTGGTCTACCGGGGCCTTAAGGGGTGCAGTTGTCAGAGAAAGGGACAGAGGTGCTGTCCAAGCTCGTGAAGAGGGCTTTAAACTAGAGTCACTGAGGGATGGGAACCGCAATGCATCCCACTCCTACCAATATAATGCCAATGGCAGTAATAGATTCCCAGAACCTGGAGAAAGGTTGCAGGTTAGCACCTGGAGTACAGCATAAAGGAATACCAGCCACTCCAGCCAGGGAGTTAGATTCATCGGGGGGCCCAACTTAAATGCCTCTATGCAAATGCACATAGCATGGGGAACAAACAAGAGGAGACAGAGAAGTCTGCACGCCTACACAGCTATGATCTGATTGGCATCACTGAGACATGGTGGGATGGCTCCTCTGAGAAGAGTGTTGGAATGGATGGATACAGACTCTTCAGGAAGGACAGGCAGGGGAGACAAGGAGGGGGTGTTGCCCTCTATGTCAAGGACCAGCTGGAGTGCATGGAGCTCCACCTGGGAATGGATGAGGAGCTGACTGAGAGCTTGTGGGTCAATATTAAAGGGAGGGCAGGGACAGGTGATGTTACAATGGGGGTCTGCTACAGGCCACCTGACCAGGAAGACCAAGTGGATGAGGCCCTCTATAGACAGATAAAGCAGCCTCATGTTCACAAGCCCTGGTCCTCATGGGGGACTTCAACCATCCTGATATCTGTTGGAAGGACAACACAGCAGGGCATAAGCAATCCAGGAGGTTCCTGGAATGCGTCAATGATAACTTCTTTCTCCAAGTGATAGAGGAGCCAACGAGGAGAGGTGCCATGCTGGACCTTGTTCTGACCAACAAGGAGGGGCTGGTGGGGAATGTGAAGCTCAAGGGCAGCCTTGGCTGCAGTGACCATGAGATGGTGGAGTTTGAGATCCTAATGCGGTGAGGAGGGTACACAGTAAGCTTGCTACCCTGGACTTCAGGAGAGCAGACTTTGGCCTCTTCAGGGATCTTCTTGGTAGAGTACCGTGGGATAAAGCCCTGGAGGGAAGAGGGGCCCAAAAAAGCTGGCTAATATTCAAGGACCACCTCCTCCAAGCTGAGGAGCAATGCATCCCGACAAAGAGGAAGTCAGGCAAAAACACCAGGAGGCCTGCGTGGATGAACAAGGAGCTCCTGGACAATCTCAAACAGGAAAAGGAAGCCTACAGAGGGTGGAAACAAGGACAGGTAACCTGGGATGACTACAGAGAAATTGTCCGAGCAGCCAGGGATCAGGTTAGGAAAGCTAAAGCCCAGATAGAGTTAAATCTGGCCAGGGATGTCAAGAGCAACAAGAAAAACTTCTTAAAGGTACATCAGTGACAAAAGGAAGACTAGGGAAAATGTGGGCCCACTCAGGAAGGAAATCGGAGACCTGGTCACTGGGGATATGTACAATGCTGAGGTGCCCAATGACTTCTTTGCCTCGGTCTTCACCGACAAGTGCTCCAGCCACACTATGCAAGTCGCAGAAGGCAAAAGCAGGGACTGGGAGAATGAGGAACCACCCACTGTAGGAGAAGACCATGTTCGAGACCAGCTAAGGAACCTGTAGGTGCACAAGTCCATGGGACCTGATGAGATTCATCCAAGGGTTCTGAGGGAACTGGCAGATGAAGTTGCTAAGCCACTATCCATCATATTTGAGAAGTTGTGGCAGTCTGGTGAAGTTCCCACTGACTGGAAGAGGGGAAACCTAACCCCCATTTTTAAAAAGGGAAAAAAAGAAGACCCAGGGAACTACATGCCAGTCAGTCTCACCTCTGTGCCTGGCAAGATCATGGAGCAGATCCTCCAAGAAACTATGCTAAGGTACATGGAAAATGAGGAGGTGATTGTTGACAGCCAACATGGCTTCACTAAGAGCAAATCGTGCCTGACAAATTTGGTGGCCTTCTACAACAGCATTACAGGGTTAGTGGATAGAGGAAGAGCAAAGGGTGTAATCTACTTGGACTTGTACAAAGCATTTCCTCCCCCTCTACTCTGCCCTGGTGAGGCTACATCTGGAGTACTGTGTCCAGTTCTGGGCTCCCCGGTTCAAGAAGGACAGGGAACTGCTGGAGAGGGTCCAGCAAAGGGCTACAAAGATGATTAGGGGATTGGAGCATCTTTCTTATGAGGAAAGGCTCAGGGACTTGGGTCTTTTTAGTCTAGAAAAAAGAAGACTGAGGGGGGATCTTATCAATGCGTATAAATACTTGAAGGGAGGGTGCCAGGTGGATGGGAAGAGTCTTTTTTCAGTGGTGCCCAGTGATAGGACAAGAGGTAATGGGCACAAACTTGAACATAGGAAGTTCCATCTTAACATGAAGAGGGACTTCTTTCCTTTGAGGGTGGCAGAGCACTGGAACAGGCTGCCCAGAGAGGTTGTGGAGTCTCCCACTCTGGAGACATTCAAAACCCGCCTGGATGCTATCCTGTGTAACCTGCTGTAGGTGTCCCTGCTGTGGCAGGGGGGTTGGACTACATGATCTCCAGAGGTCCCATCCAAAACTGACCATTCTGTGAATCTGTGATTCTGTGATTTAACACTGTCCTGCACGACATCCTTGTCTCTAAATTGGAGAAACATGGATTTGACGGACGGACCACTCAGTGGATAAGTGATAGAGAGAACTAACACTTAAGGGCTAATAGCAGGAGGGAACATGCTTGACGCAAAACACATATCTATAACCTTGTAGCCATTGCATTGCTTAACCCATATCTATAATTGTAACCTTGGCCATCGTGTAAGACATTTAATCAGGGAATAGCAGAGGAGAGTTGCAGAGAAGAACAGAACAGCCATGGCCGGCCTTGCTAAAGAAACCTGCTGGAACTGACCTTGCGGTTGTGGAGTCTGATAGAAGAGAAACTGAGCTTACGCAGGAATAAAGAGTCACTTGCGGTGATGAAGAAGAGTGGGTTTGCCTTCATCCTCTCGACCCTCAACGACCACCACCAGAAGAAACCGCGCATGCTCGGTGGGGAGGAGATCACGGAAATGGCTCATTTGCATACGAAGCGGGATAGATAGTTAATATGTATAGGCGTATTGAGAAACCTTATGAATATGTAACACTGCTGCATAAATATGATACAAGCTGCTGCGTTAGGCGTGCACGAATTTGGTGGGATGACCCCCCGTGCTGCCCAGGGCTGAATAAAAACATACCTACTTTACAACCTTGCAGTTGTGGAGTCCGATTTCTGCACGTCAGTTTTGGCGAGCCAGCCAGGAGATTCTCTGCTCAGCTGTGGGATTGACTGTGGAGTGGACGCCCCTAGGCGCGCACCGAGTACTTTCCTCAGAGGAGCCTCCGCTCCCAGCCGCTCACCGTGGGAGCAGACAACAACCTCCTGAAGCTGCGGGCAAACGGTATGTTTAATGAGGGGGCCAGTAAGTCGTAGGGGACGCCCACGCGTGGCTGGGGCTGCTGGTAAAGCGCGCAGAGACGTCTGGCGTGCAGCATAGTCCCCGTATGGGAAGAGGGTACCCTGTATTGTAGTAAGGGGATTCGCTGACCGATAGAGCGGCCGCTAGCGATCTTGGGAGTAGATCGAGTGAATTCGAGGTTATCGCTGCATCCCGGCATCGGGAGCCAGGACGGACCTGCTAATGACTGTCTAAGAAGCAGGTGAAGGGTAAGCGAGCCTCCGAGGTTATTGCTGCATCCCGGCATCGGGAGCCAGGACGGACCTGCTAATGACTGTCTGAGAAGCAGGAGAAGGGTAAGCGAGCCGCTCACAATTGTGATATGTCAACTAAGTAATATTTGCAGCTGCTGGAGGGATACTAACTGGAGTGATAATTTCGTGTCTCATTTGTAAATGCCCGGGTATTTTGTGTTAAAAGCACTTGTGTGTGTGTTTGTGTGTGTGTGTTTAAGACACAGCGTTGTTGTAAAGTGAGGGGGAGTCCTGAGTTGCGGTTTCGTGACTCTCCAAGGAACTCCGAGATGGACAAAACATCTGACATTCTGTAAAAGTTTTTTTCTGATATATGTAAGTTCGGCTGCTGTGGTGCTTAGTCGCTCCCCTATCAGGGGTTTGGCTAATCATCAAAGTGGCAGAACAGAGGGAGTCACTCCTTCGTTGGTTTGGGTTCGAACCTTGGGAATATTTAAACGTGTGGGAGGAGGACTGGGAAAGAGTTAGAACAGTTTGCAAGAAGAGGTTTGCGTGGAAGTTGAAGCGCAGCAGAAATAGAAAATAGTTGGAAAAAAAATTAATTAAAGAAACTTAAAGATGGGTAATACTCAAGGGGGTATCCTCAAGAAAAGTCCTTTAGGTTGTGTTCTTGCTCATTGGAAAGATATTGTGGGAAATGGAGGTATAGAAAGTAAGAAAATTCTTGTTAAGTATTGTAATCAGTGGTGGCCGTTATATAAGTTGGAAGATGGGGCCAAGTGGCTATTGAATGGATCACTAGATTATAATACTATGTTGCAGTTAATGTTATTTTTAAGAAGAGAAGGGAAATGGGATGAGGTATCATATGCAGATATGTTCTTTACCCTCCGAAACCATCCGGAGTGGCAGAGGGATTGTGGAATAGTGCCACCGCAGGACCCTATGGTACTCGCCCTCGAGCGAGAGAATAAAGGATTAAAAGGAAAACTGAGGCGGTGCTCCTCAGCATGTAGTATTGGACAAAGATGCATTAAGATCAGTAAAAATTATCAAGCATCAGAACAGGATTTAACTGATCTGTTTAAGTCTTCCCCTTGGTCACAGAAACGAGATGTGGACTCGGATAGAACTCCTACTCCTCCGGACAGCCCCGTAGCCTCCCGGACTAGGGGGAAACGTATGGTTTTGCAGGCACCGCTTCGAGAGGCAGTAGGACCAGAGGGAGGGACAATGTTGATTAAGGTACCTTTTTCCACTACCGATTTGGAGGCGTGGAAAAAGGTTGCCAAGGATTATAGGAATGATCCTGTGGGTGTAACCAAACATTTTCAGTTTATCATAAAGCAACATAACCCTGATTGGAATGATATGCAGCTATTATTGGAATATATGACAGAAACGGAAAAACAACAGATTTTAAAGGTTGCTGGGGATTTAGCTGAAGATCATTATAAGATCGCGGGAGGGGACGAATATTTCCCCCTGCGGGATCCAAAGTGGGATCCAAATAAATCAGCACATATGGAAAGATTACAAGCATATCAAGGATGGATTTCAAAAGGAATGGAGAGAGCCATTCCTAAGACCATCAATTGGTCAGCATTATATTGCAATTAAACAAGGTCCCTCCGAGTCACCATCTGAGTTCCTGGACCGACTGAGAGATGTAATGCGCCGCCACACACCGCTGGACCCTGGGTCTGAGGTAGGAGTACAGCAACTAGTCTCTCTATTTTTAGGACAGCCTACAGGAGATATTAGACGGAAACTCCAAAAGCTGCGTCCCACAGAAAGCAGAAGTCTGGAAGTGTTACTGGATGAGGCGTGGAGAGTGTTCAGTAATAGAGAAGATTATTATAAACGAGGGCAAAGAAGGGTGGTGGCGGTCATCAGGGAGGGGGAAGAGAGAAAACCCAGACAAGGACTGCCTCGATTAGGCAAGGATCAATGTGCGTGGAGAGAAAGATCGGGACACTGGAAAGCAAGTGTCCGGAAAGGTGGAAAAATAAGGAAAAGGCATGGAACAACCAAAAGGGAAGAGTGTTGGCTCACATGAAGGTAGACTGACGGGGACCAGAGGAATCTACCCTAGCGGATCCACTGGTTATAATGAAACTAGGGGAGGAACAAAAGCAAGTAGAATTTTTGGTTGATACAGGGGCTACATATTCGGTCTTAAATCAAGCTTTGATGCCCCTGGGAAATGAATATATCATGGTAAAAGGGGCAACTGGCCAAACTGAAAAGGCATATTTTTGCGAACCTCTGAGATATAAATTGGGAAAACAATGGAGCATTCACAGGTTCCTGTACATGCCCAACTCCCCAAAGGCACTTTTGGGGAGAGACTTATTGGAACAATTGGGTGCAATAATTAAATTTGAAAAAGGAGAGATTACTCTGGAGGTAAATGACCGTCAGTATATTCAGATAATGAGCTTATCCCTAGCTAGTGTCCCCGTGGGAGGAAAAATCAGCGAAGAAATCATGAACGAGGTATATCCCGGGGTATGGGCCACAGATATACCAGGAAGAGCAAAAATGCTACACCTGTTGAGGTCAAACTTAAAGAGGGACGACAACTGGTAAGAGTCAAACAATATCCCTTAAGGAAGGAGGATAGGGAGGGAATTCGACCAATAATAGAAAAATTTTTACAACTGGGGTTGCTAAGAGAATGTGAATCTGATTTTAACACTCCCATATTACCTATCCGTAAACCTGACGGGTCATACCGGATAGTCCAGGACCTACGAGCTATAAATAAAATAACTGAAGACCTATACCCAGTAGTGGCGAATCCATACACCCTACTGACTGCATTGACACCTGAACTAGCCCGGTTTACAGTCTTAGATTTGAAGGATGCCTTCTTTTGCCTCCCTCTCCATAAAGCCAGCCAGAAAATATTTGCATTCGAATGGGAAAATCCTAAAAGTGGACGTAAGACTCAGCTCACCTGGACGGTGTTGCCACAAGGGTTCAAAAACAGCCCCACCATATTTGGTAACCAACTCGCAAAAGATTTAGAGTCTTGGGAAGCCCCACCCGAGGAAGGGAAACTGTTACAGTGTGTAGATGATCTCTTGATTGCCACCAAGACAGAGGATGCTTGTATAACCTGGACAGTGAGTCTGCTGAATTTTTTAGAACTCCAAGGATACCAGGTATCTAAGAAGAAGGCCCAAGTAGCGCAGTGTAAGCTGATATATTTGGGCTATGAGATCAGTGCTGGACAAAGGACTTTGGGACAGGCCCGAAAAGAGACAATATGCCAAACTCCAAGACCGCAGACAGTGAAGGAACTACGATCTTTTCTGGGAATGACTGGGTTGTGTCGGCTGTGGATTTATAATTATGGGCTGCTTGTCAAACCCCTGTATACCCTAATGACTACTGAACAGAAACCCCTTAAATGGACTAAAGAGACCATACAGGCCTTCGAGTCGTTAAAAAAGGCCTTGATGTCAGCTCCAGCCTTGGGACTCCCAGACGTGAGTAAACCGTTTATCCTTTTCTCTCACAAAAAACAGGGAATTGCCTGAGGGATATTGGCACAAGGTCTAGGCCCGTATCGGCAAGCAGTTGCATATTTCTCCAAGCAATTGGATACAACTGCGAAAGGCTGGCCTGGATGCTTGCGAGCAGTTGCGGCCGTAGTATTAAACATCCAGGAAGCCCGAAAGTTCACCCTGGGCCAGAAAATGACTGTGTTAGTGTCCCATACAGTATCCTCACTACTGGAAGCGAAAGGAGGACACTGGCTGTCCCCATAAAGATTCTTGAGATATCAGGCCATACTGGTGGAACAAGTTGATGTGGAAATTGTAATCACTAACATTGTCAATCCAGCTTCTTTCCTCAGTGGGAATACAGGAGAACCAGTGCATCGTGATTTTCTGGAAACCATTGAAGCAACATATTCGAGCCGTCTGGACCTGAGAGACAGTCCTATGGAGAACACAGAGAATTGGTTCACGGATGGGATCAGCGATGTCCTAAATGGTAAAAGGTATGCTGGGTATGCCGTCAGCACCAGTCAAGAAATAATAGAGTCAGGACCTTTGCCCATGAATACTTCTGCTGAGAAGGCATAAATAATTGATTTGACCCACGCCTTGGACTTGGCCCAAGGCAAAGCTGTGAATATCTATACAGACTCGAAATATGCCTTTGGGGTTGTACATGCACATGGAGCTATCTGGAAAGAGAGGGGACTATTGAATTCACAGGGCAAAAACATCAAGCATGCAGAGGAGATCTTGAAACTGCTGGAAGCAGTCCAACTCCCTGAGAAAGTGGCAATCATGCACATTAAGGCTCACCAGAAAGTAAACTCGGAACTGGAAAGAGGAAATGAGCTGGCGGACAGAGAGGCAAAACAGGTAGCCAAAACAAAGGTAAAAACAGAAGGGGCTTTGGTCCCTGATGGACGAATTTCCCTAGAAGATAAGCCAGAATATACTGAAGAGGATCAGAAACTTATCATAGACTTAGAAGGGTCATACAACAAAGAGGGGTGGGCTCTCACCCCATAAGGGAAACTAATCGTTCCCTCCCATCTAACATGGTCTCTAGTAAGAGAAGAACACAGAAAGAGGCATTGGGGAGCAGAGACCTTATATAAAGACCTAATTAGAGAAATTGTAGCTAGAAACTTATACACCACTGTGAGACAAGTGACTCAGCAGTGTGAGCTATGCCTCCAGACTAATCCTAAGAACACCCCCAAACCAGAAATAGGCCAAATTGGGAGAGGCAACAGGCCTGGGCAACAATGGCAAATTGACTTCACAGAACTCCCAAGAAAAGGGGGGTATCGATACTTATTGGTATTAACTGATACCTTTTCAGGTTGGCCAGAGGCATTCCCTACCAGGACGGCCAAAGCTCGGGAGGTAACCAGAATATTAATACAAGAGATAATACCACGCTTTGGGGTTCCGGCAACCATATCATCTGATAGAGGGCCACATTTCATCTCGAAAGTAGTACAACAAATTAGCCGCTATTTGGGAATACCTTGGCAGCTTCACACCCCATATCGCCCTCAGTCGAGTGGTCAAGTAGAAAAAATGATCCACCTAATCAAACAGCAAATTGTAAAATTGGGACAGGAAACTAACTTGGCCTGGCCTCAGTCTCTTCCCTTGGCACTTTTGCGCATACAAACTAGGCCAAGAGCAAAGGAAGGACTGAGCCCTTTTGCCATAGTGTTATATGTTTTAAAGTCGCGAATGATAAAACAAATGAGGCAATTGATATATGCTCAATAACTCCGACAACAAGTCGAAGTAGGCAAAAATCTTATAAAGAACCTAGAAAGGAATGGAATAATATAAAGGGCACTAACATAAAGTAAATGAATTTACTTACTTTTTAGAAAAGGGGGGATTGATAGAGAGAACTAACACTTAAGGGCTAATAGCAGGAGGGAACATGCTTGATGCAAAACATATATCTATAACCTTGTAGCCATTGCATTGCTTAACCCATATCTATAATTATAACATTGGCCATCGTGTAAGACATTTAATCAGGGAACAGCAGAGGGAAGTTGCAGAGAAGAACAGAACAGTCATGGCCGGCCTTGCTAAAGAAACCTGCTGGAACTGACCTTGCGGTTGTGGAGTCTGATAAAAGAGAGACTGAGCTTACACAGGAATAAAGAGTCACTTGCGGTGATGAAGAAGAGAGGGTTTGCCTTCATCCTCTCGACCCTCAACGACCACCACCAGAAGAAACCGCGCATGCTCGGCGGGGAGGAGATCACGGAAATGGCTCATTTGCATACGAAGCGGGATAGATTGTTAATATGTATAGGCGTATTGCAAAACCTTATGAATATGTAACACTTTGCTGCATAAATATGATACAAGCTGCTGCGTTAGGCGCGCACGAATTTGGTGGGATGACCCCCCGTGCTGCCCAGCGCTGAATAAAAACATACCTACTTTACAACCATCTCGGTTGTGGAGTCTGATTTCCGCACGTCATAAGGACCTGGCTGGATGGCAGAACTCAGAGATTTGCGGTCAATGGCACGATGTCCCAGTGGTGACCAGTGATGAATGGAGTTCCTCAGGGGTCAATACTGGAACCAGTGCCATTTAACATGTTTGTTGTCGACATGGACAGTGGGATGGAGTGCACCCTCAGCAAATTTGCCAATGACACCAAGCTGTGTGGAGCATTCGACACACTGGAGGGAAGGGATGCCATCCAGAGGGACCTCTACAAGCTTGAGAGGTGAGCCTGTGCAAACCTCATGAAGTTCAACAAGGCCAAGTGCAAGGTCCTGCACGTGGGTTTTTCACTCAAAGGGTTATTAAACATTGGAATGGGCTGCCCAGAGAGGTGGTGGATTCACCATCCCTGGAGGTGTTTAAGAAAAGGGTAGATGAGGTGCTTAGGGACATGGTTTAGAAGTGGGTGTTTTTAAATCAGGGTAGGTTAACGGTTGGACTTGATGATCTTAATGGTCCCTTCCAACCTCACTTATTCTATGATTCTATGACATGGACCGGTTGAAGGAAGTCCAGAGGAGGGCCACGAAGATGTTCAGAGGGCTGGAGCACCTCTCCTATGAAGACTGGCTGAGCGAGTTGGGGTTGTTCAGCCTGGAGAAGAGAAGGCTCTGGGGAGACCTTATAGTGGCCTTCCAGTACTTAAAGAGGGCCTACAGGAAAGATGGGGAGGGACCCTTTATCAGGGAGTGTAGTGTTAGGATGAGGGGTAATGGTTTTAAACTGAAAGAGGGTAGATTTAGATTAGATATTAGGAAGAAATTCTTTACTGTGAGGGTGGTGAGACACTGGAATAGGTTGCCCAGGGAAGTTGTGGAGGCCCCGTCCCTGGAAGTGTTCAAGGCCAGGCTGGATGGGGCTTTGAGCAACCTGGTCTAGTGGAAGATGTCCCTGCCCATGGCAGGGGGGTTGGAACTAGATGATCTTTAAATGTCCCTTCCAACTCTAACCATGCTATGATTATATGATTTGCAGAGACCCTGCATGTGGTCACATAGGTGCAGAATAAATGTTTAGGTTTTTATGTTCAAATATGGCAAGACAGAACAGAGCATAGAATTTTATGATAAGAATTAACTTTGCAGCTCCTTCCCATCTGTAATTATTTAAAAATGCAGCCACTCACAGAGAAATAACAAAGCAGAGAATATTTCTGTGTGGTCTCTGCATACTAGTTGTTTTTTGGAACCATTGATGGGACTAAAACTGCTTCTAATACAACTGCCTCTCTACCTTAAAATACAACAATAACATCTTCCTTTCCAGAAGTTACTAACTGCTGTTTCAACAAGCTGTATTAAAAACCACAGACACACACCCATGCAAAAAAAAAAAAAAAAAAAGAAAAAAAGAAATCTCTCTCAACAAGCAGTAAAGGAGCCATTGGAATAGATCTGCATCTACTATTTGTGGCCTTTAACAAAGGAATATTCATGGTTTCTGCGTACCTCTAAGCTGAAAGTTTGGCTAGTGGAGTTGAAGGTTACTCTGATTAGGGTTCTTCATACTGTGTTGTAATCACAGAATCACAGAATGGTAGGGGTTGAAAGGGACCTCTAGAGATCATCTAGTCCACCCCCCCTGCCAAAGCAGGTTCACCAAGAGCAGGTTGGACAGGAATGCATCCAGGCGGGTTTTGAATATCTCCAGAGAAGTAGACTCCACAACCTCTCTGGGGCAGCCTGTTCCAGTGCTCTGTTACTCTCAAAGTAAAGAAGTTTTTCCTCATGTTGAGATGGAATTTCCTGAGTTCCAGCTTGTGGAACGCACTAGGGCAGAGCAGAGGGGGAGGATAACCTCCCACAACTTGCTGGCCATACTGTTTTTAATGCATCCCAGGATACCATTGGCCTTCTTGGCCACAAGGGCACATTGCTGGCTCATGGTCACCTGGTTGTCACAGCTTTGGTCACCTGTTTCTGATGGTACACTCTGTCCTCTGTCCCCTCATCCAGGTTTTCTTTAGTAGTGTACTGGTTTTGGCTGGGATGGAGTTAATTTTCTTCATAGTAGCTCCTATAGTGCTACTTTACGAGTGCACTCCTATAGTGCTCGTATGTTTTGGATTTGTGACCAAAACAGTGTTGATAACACACTGATGTTTTAGCTATTGCTGAGCAGTGTTTGCATATTGTTAAGGGCTTATCTGATTCTCATAATGCCTCGGCTGTGAGCAGGCTGGGGATGGGCAAGAAACTGGGAGGGGACACAGCTGGGTCAGCTGACCCAAGGGATATTCCATACCATATGATGTCATGTTCATCAATAAAATCTGGGGGAAGAAGAAGGAAAGAGGGGCACATTCGGAGTTATGGTGTTTGTCTTCCCAAGTAATCGTTATGCGTGATGAAGCCCTGCTTTCCTGGAGATGGCTGAACACCTGCCTGCTGATGGCAAGTAGTGAATGAATTACTTATTTTACTTTGCTTTCACATACAGGTTTTCTTTACCTATTAAACTGTCTTTATCCCAAGCCATGAGTTTTCTCATTTTTACCCTTCTGATTCTCTTCCCCATCCCACTGTAAGAGAGTGAGTGAGCAGCTGTCTGGTCCTTAGTTGCCTACCAGGGTTAACCTACAACAAGTAGAGACTGAAACTGTTCTGCTGAGCCTTTTCTGCCTGTAGTTCTAAGAAATTGTAACCTTGAAACTGTTAGGAGACCACTGAAATGAATTCACTTAATGAGCTTTCACAGTTCTTTGAGCAAAACAATTCTGATAAGGACTTTAAATTGAGATTCCAGAAATGAAAGGCAAAAAAAATGAGTCTAATAGACTGAAGCAGCTACACAGGACTTTCTGTTTACTCTCAAATCTGTCTCTATTGAAATAGGGCTAAACTGAGATGAATGCATTAACTTTTCATTTCTGAATCTGGTTTTGATGCCCCTAGAGAACTGAGAATTATTTAACTCCAGCTGTTTTGATATACCATTTGTGAACTGGATGACTATTGTTTGTACAGTAAGCAGGTAACAACCTAAAAATCATTCTTAATTAATTTAATTGAGTACTCCCACTGGTAAAAGATTGCTTTACATTTTTGAGCTATAACTTCTGCTACTATAAACCTTAAGAGGTTTTATATTGGTCCCACTTGTTCCTTTACTTTTGCTACAAGACACAATCACTGCTTCTGCTAGAAAGCCATGAAACAAATCTAGACTCAAAGTCTAAAGCAGCCCAGTAAAATATATCTTATTCCACTTTGAGTGGTTTTCAACTGAAGCTGAAGCACTCTGTCTGAGGATGTTGTACAGCACATCTTTGATCAACAGCGTGGTCACCTAGCAGTCATGAGAAATTACTCAATTTTGGTTCCTGGTTCTGCCATGAGTCTGCTGTGCAACACTGAACAAACAGCTTCAGTTCTCAACAACTATTTCTCCTTCTGCATTTTGTTTTGGCTGTACTGAGTGTAACTGCAAGTTAGAGACCCTGTCTCAACATCTGCTTAGTTAGTAACATAATGGGTCCTGCTATCTGTTGGTACTTATTCAAACTTCTATAAATGACCTTTTCTAGGTAGCACATGGAATCATAGAATCATAGAATGGTTTAGGTTGGAAGGGACCTTGAAGATCATCGAGTTCCAACCCCCCTGCCATAGGCAGGGACACCTCCCACTAGACCAGGTTGCCCAAGGCCACGTCCAGCCTGGCCTTGAACACCTCCAGGAACGGGGCTTCAACAACCTCTCTGGGCAACCTGTTCCAGTGCCTTACCACCCTTAAAGTGAAAAACTTCTTCCTAATGTTTAATCTAAACCTGCCCTCTTCCAGTTTAAAGCCATTCCCCCTTGTCCTATCACTACATGCCCCAGTAAAAAGTCCTTCCCCAGCTCTCCTGTAGGCCCCCTTTAGGTACTGGAAGGCCGCAATAAGGTCTCCCCGGAGCCTTCTCTTCTCCAGGCTGAACACCCCAACTCTCTCAGCCTCTCCTCATAGGAGAGGTGCTCCAGCCCTCTGATCATCCTCGTGGCTCTCCTCTGGACACACTCCAGCAGGTCCATGTCCTTCTTATGTTGGGGACTCCACAGCTGGATGCAGTACTCCAGGTGGGGTCTCACGAGAGCAGAGTAGAGGGGCAGAATCACCTCCCTTGACCTGCTGGCCACACTTCTTTTGATGCAGCCCAGGATATGGTTGGCCTTCTGGGCTGCGATCGCACATTGCTGGCTCATGTCGAGCTTCTCGTCAATCAGCACCCCCAGGTCCTTCTCCTCAGGGCTGCTCTCCAGCCATTCCCCGCCGAGCCTGTATTTGTGCTTGGGATTGCCCCGACCCAGATGTAGGACCTTGCACTTGGCCTTGTTGAACTGCATGAGGTTGGCTTGGGCCCACCTCTCCAGTCTGTCCAGGTCCCTCTGGATGGCATCCCTCCCCTCCAGCGTTTCTGCCTCACCAAACAGCTTGGTATCATCAGCAAACTTGCTGAGGGTGCACTCTACCCCACTGTCCATGTCGCTGACAGAGATGTTGAACAGTACAGGTCCCAGTACCGACCCCTGAGGAACGCCACTCGTCACTGCTCTCCACTTGGTCATCGAGCTGTTGACCGCAACTCTTTGAGTGTGACCGTCCAGCCATTTCTTTATCCACCGAGTGGTCCATTTGTCGAATCCATGTCGATTCAATTTAGAGACCAGGATATCGTGTGGGACAGTGTCAAATGCTTTGCACAAGTCCAAGTAGATGACATCAGCAGATCTTTCCTTGTCCAGCGCTGCTGTAACCCCTTCGTAGAAGGCCACCAAATTTGTCAGGCATGACTTGCCCTTGGTGAAGCCATGTTGGCTCTCGCCAATCACCTCCTTGTTTTCTATGTGCCTCAGCAGAGTTTCCAGGAGGATCTGTCCCATGATCTTGCCAGGCACAGACGTGAGACTGACTGGCCTGTAGTTCCCCGGGTCTTTCTTGTTTCCCTTTTTGAAAACAGGGGTTATTTTTCCCCTTTTCCAGTCGGCAGGAACCTCGCCAGACCGCCACGACTTCTCAAATATGATGGCTAGTGGCTTCGCGACTTGATCTGCCAGTTCCCTCAGGACCCGCGGATGTATCTCATCAGGTCCCATGGACTTGTGCACCTTCAAGTTCCTCAGGTGGTCTCTCACTTGATCTTCGTCTACAGTGGGCGGTGCTCCATTTTCCCAGTCCTCTCCTTTGCATTCTGCATCTTGGGCAGTGCGGCTGCTGTCCTTGTCTGTGAAGACTGAGGCAAAAAATCGAGTACCCCAGCTCTGTCTCTGTCCCAGGTAACCAGTTCTTGCATTTTCTTCCGGAGAGGGCCTACATTTTCCCTAGTCTTTCTTTTCTCACTGACATACCTATAGAAGGATTTTTTTGTTTGTCTTAATGTCCCTGGCCAGATTTAGTTCTAGCTGGGCTTTAGCTTGTCTAACCCGCTCTCTCGCTGCTCGAACGATTCCTCTGTAATCCTCCCAGGCTACCCGCCCCTGTCTCCACTCCCTGTAGGCCTCCTTTTTTCTTTTGGTCACTTCCAGGAGCTCCTTATTCATCCATGCAGGCCTCCTGGCTTTTCTGCCTGCCTTCCTCTTTGTAGGAATTCATTGCTGCTGTGCTTGGAGGAGGTGGTCCTTGAATATTAACCAACTTTCTTGGACCCCTCTTCCTTCCAGCGCTTCATCCCACGGCACCATACCAAGCAGATTCTTCAAGAGGCCAAAGTCAGCTCTCCTGAAGTCCAGGGTCATCAGCCTGCTGCGCACCTTCCTCGCTGGAGGCCAAAGTGCACAAAGAGGTTTACAAAGCATAATTAGTTTGCTAACATGTTACCCTACTACTACTGCCCTGCTATAAGCAGCTATTGTTGCTTATATCATTTAAACAACTACTGTTGCTGACATAACTTACAGGGGTCCCAACTGCATATCATCAGAAATAAACTGGATTTGGTTTAGACCACTGGCGCAAAAATGTGTTGCTTGACTGTTTATTTCTGAGATATGATAATTGCCAGAAAACCCACCTGATAATTCACATCAAAGAAGTTCCTTAACATGCGATGTCTTCTGCAAACCTGAGAATGCATCTGTATGTACTGTGACTTTATTGGAAGTGCAAAGGAGTTGGCAGATTGAATGCTGTCTGCATTTCCACGCAACACCTATGATAAAATAACATATTCATAAAAATATCCATAGAGAATTACTGGATATTATTTTGATTTCCATGTCTCAAACGTATCCACTTTCTTTTTCTAACCTTCCCTCTCTTTATCTCTGTGACTTTTTCAAAAATAGAGGCTGTTCTTTCACTTCTACTGCCTGACACTCAAGACTTTATGACAACATACTGCCATTGGCTTACACAGACATGTTTGCACACGTGCCGAATCAGGGCCTTTATCTTATGACTCATAGAAACTGAAGTTGTGAATGTACTAAATTACATCTTCTTTTCAAACTAGTGTATTAAATAGTTCCTATTCAATTTAGCCTGCAATTATTTACACTGAATGACTTTTTTTTCCTACTTCAGGAACCTCATCCAACTGTCACTGAAGTCTCTTGGAAACTTTCCACTGATTTCAATGGGAGTTGAATCAAACCTATAAGCATTCTTCTATTCACTCCTCTAACAAGGTATGCTTATATTTGTTTTCTTCCCTCATTATATACCTTTTCACGTAGTATTTAAACTTCCTGTCTGAATAAGAGAAACTACATCTAATGCTGCAAATTGCCTTATTTCTATCTTAACTTACACAGTAAAGTAATTTTTGCTGCTTTGTATGCAGAACTCTATAAAAATAAATTGTAACTCTAATTTGTAAACAGTTGTTTCTGGATGATACTGTTTGTGCAATACAGAGATTAGCATTGATGAATGGGTTCTATGCTTTTAAGGGTTAAAATTAATCTGCCAAATAATAAAACTAAATTGAAAACAGTTACTGGTAAACTAATTAAAATGAAAAAGTTAAGTGAAATAAACAATATTCTAGCCTTGGTACATAATATTTATACAACAATCAATTAAATTAAAAGAAATTCTTAGCAGACAGGAAGTTCAAATTTATTGCTGTGGGTTTTTTTTTCAGAGAAAAATGATAACAAGGCAACACATAAAACCTCTATTTCTCTGTCAGGCAATTATGCTTATCTACTACTTATGCTTCTGAAGGCAGATAAATCATGAGACTTATTTATATACAGATGACTTAATCTTACTATATCTTCCTTTGTGCCTTTTATTTTGTACGTTGTTCATGACTTTCCATCAGGATTTCCAGTCCTCTTGGCACCTTGGGTTATAACTCCAGTGACTCATTTTCCTCTGCAGATTTATATGAAATAACAATGCAATATTATTACTAACCATCTGAGGGACACAATTCTGATCATAGATTCCTATTTTTTTTTGACTCAGAGGAAAAAAACATAGCTGCATAATTTAAATGACTGTCTCTACATTTGTGTTAATTCCTTTTATCTTCCATTCATTTCATATATATACACACACACATAAATATATGTAAAAAAGTCTGAAGAAGCATGTGCTATGCTGCTGTCTTTGTGTGTGTGCATGCACACACATGCACACATATTACCGATATGTATCTAAAAAGTTAATGCAACAATGCTTTAATTTAAAGTTGAATCTTCTGTTCTATTAGAAGTCAATTTTGAACGAAAGAGCCCAAGTTAACTTCAGGTTAACTTTTTTTGTGAAAGTCTAAGTAAAAATATATGGATGTTCTATAAAGTAAACAGAATCATAGAATATCTCAAGTTGGAAGGGACACATAAGGATCATCAAGTCCACCTCCGTGTTCCTCACAGGACTACCTAAAACTAAATCATATGGCTGTCGTGGTTTGGCCTCAGCCGGCAACAACAAACCACGCGGCCGCTCGCTCAACCCCCCACAGCCGTGGGGGGAAATGGGAAGAGAAAGGCAAAACTCGTGGGTTGAGATAAAGGCAGTTTAACAGAACAGCAAAGGGAAGAGAAAAACAGTAACAATAACACTGATAAAGGAATATACAAACGCGATTACGGCACCGCCGCTCACCGACCGGACCCGGACCGCCGCAGACTGCGCTGAGCAGCGACTTCCTGCCCCCTCCCCCCAGCCAGCTCCCCCCTACTGCCCAGGCATGGCTCACATGGCATGGAATACCTGTGTCCCCTCCCATCCTTGGGGAAATTAACCCCATCCCTGCTGGAACCAGGACAATGGCTAAGAGCATCGTCCAGATGCTCCTTGAACTTTGACAGGCTTGGTGCCGTGACCACTTCCCTGGGGAGCTTGTTCCAGTGACTGGCCACCCTCTCAGTGAAGAACCTTTTCCTAAGGTCCAATCTGAACTTCCCCTGATGCAGCTTCATACCATTTCCTTGTGTCCTATCGCTGGTTACCAGAGAGAGGAGATCAGCACCTCCCCCTCCACTGCCCCTCTTGAGGAAGTTGTAAACTGCAATGAGGTCAACCTTCAGCCTTCTTGTCTCCAAGCTGAACAAACCAAGTGATCTCAACCGCTCCTCATAAGTCTTGCTCTCAAGACCTTTCACCATCTTGGTCGTCTTCCTCTGGGCACACTCTAAAAGTTTGATGTCCTTCTTATATTGAGGCACCCAAAACTTCACACAGTACTTGAGGTGGGGTCACACCAGTGCAGTGTAGAGAGGAACAATCACCTCCCTTGATTGGCTAGCTATGCTGTGCTTGATGCACTCCAGGACACAGTTGGCCCTTTTGGCTGCCAGGGCACACTGTTGATTCATATTCAACTCGCCATCCACCCAAACCCCCAGATCTCTTTCCACAGGGCTACTCTCCAGCCTCTTGTTCCTCAGTTTGTATGTATAACCAGGATTACCGCGGCCCAGGTACAGAATCTGGCACTTACTCATGTTAAATTTCATACGGTTGGTGATTGCCCAGCTCTCTAGTCTATCCAGATCTCTCTGTAAGGCCTCACTACCCTCGAGGGAGTCCACAGCTCCTCCTAATTTAGTAGCATTGGCAAACTTACTTAATGTACATTTGACTCCTGCGTCCAGATCATTGATAAAAACATTAAAAAGCACTGGCCCTAAAATAAATAGACTTTTCCTTGATTCTCACTGAAAATGCATATATCTAAAGAATATGAGTAAAATGCTAATCTCAAAGAAGTCAATAGCAAAATATCAACGGCTATCAAAAGATATAAACATTCCCAATGTACTTGTCTGACTTAGCCTCAATGCCACAGAGAAAATGAAATGAAGATGTATAGAGAGTTCAAGTTACTATATTCAGATAGCCTTAATTTTGCCTTGTTTATTCATCTATGATATGTGAAAGCAGAAATTTATAAAATTCAGAATGTTATATTCATAAATCAAATAATACTAGCATCATTGTCATCCCTTTAATAAAGACAATCAAGAAGCAATCTGTTTCAATTGCTCTCTTACCCTCTTACTGATAGGCAGTTGAAACCTGTAACTTCTAGAAGCAGCAGCCTGTAAAAGTTCAGATTTTTTACAGTATCTTTCTCACATTTACCAGGAAAATGCAGGAACATTGCAATTATAATTTAGTGAATGGAATCACACCAGGAATTTAGAGAGATACAAATAATAGAAGATTCAGGTCTAAAAATACTGCAACACCCAGTACCAATACAAGCTGGGGGATGAAGGGATTGAGAGTAACCCTGAGGAGAAGGACTTGGGGGTACCAGTGGATGAAAAGCTGGACATGAGTCAGCAACCTGCGCTCGCAGCCCAGAAAGCCAACCGCATCCTGGGCTGCATCAAAAGAAGCATGGCCAGCAGGTTGAGGGAGGTGATTCTTCCCCTCTACTCTGCTCTCGTGAGACCCCACCTGGAGTACTGCATCCAGCTCTGGAGTCCCCAACATAAGAAGGACATGGACCTGCTGGAGTGAGTCCAGAGGAGGGCCACGAAGATGATCAGAGGGCTGGAGCACCTCTCCTATGAAGACAGGCTGAGAGAGTGTTGCGTTAAAGGGCAAAGTAATTTGGCAGAAAATAAACCCCCTTGCGTTCCAGCTTGTCCTCAGATATCAGAGGGGCTGGGGGTGGCTGGCCTTAGATTCTGAGTGATGCCCAATTCGGCGTTATACATCTGGTCATATTCAAGATATTGAACTATCACAATTACGGATGCACAAATAACACCATACACCTTCAGTCTAGTCACGTTCCATGAACTAGCACAGCGATACTTAAGGAGTTTGGTCACGTTCAATGAGAACTCTCATGGCTAGATTAATGAATAGTGTAGTTTATTGAAGCAACAGATGCACAAATTCTTTTGGATTGCCAGTGATAAAGTCACTGTCTGCAAAGCATGTGTAAATACCAAGAATATGAGCAATACAGCCTGGCTACAAACACATTAAGTCATAAAACAACTCTATGGAGTTTTCTAAATTTCCTGGGAAAGCACTCGGTACAACCAAATGTTCGATTCTTACCCAAAGGCGTCTTTATGGGGGGGAAGAGAGGCCCATCGACTGATCCCAGAAGTCAGGGGTGGTCAGCAATGGTATTTCCCTGACTGCATTGGTATCTTCCCTGACATCCCTCCTCTCTTAAGCTATTTTTATATTATTTTTTACCTTTCAGGTGGAGCTTGAGGGACTCTAGTCATATATACTTTTGTTATGAGTGGTGTAAGATTTTCTCACTTCACTTTTAAAGGTATAGACTAGGAAAACTTCAGAGCACAAGCTCAGTGAGGAGTGGTTGCACCTTAGAGGCAGGTAGCTTTTGGCATGGAGGTGTGTTTTGGTATTATAATGAGATTATAATGAGCAAAGTTCACCCAAAGGATAGTATTTTGTCAAAAAATGACAGACCATTGGCCCAGGGTAGCAAATATGCAGCTTATTAGTTCCATAGTACCTTCAAGTTCCCATATTATCACAGAGCCTGGCCTCAGTGCCTTCATTCCATTCCATCCTCCATGCAGTTTCTCTTAGAGTCAGCACATCAAGCTCCCCTGGTGTTGCCAACATCTAAGGTTGCAGGTTATGTTGCCTAGGGAACTTCTGTGGAATGGTTCTCTTGCATATCAGCTGCACTCCATCCTGAAAGTTTCTTCAGTGCTTTACTTTTCTTTAAAATGTGAATATAAGTTTAATTTCTAAGTCACCTCCAGCAATTATTCCATAGACAGTTGGGGTTATTCAGCCTGGAGAAGAGAAGGCTCCGGGGAGACTTTATAGCAGCCTTTCAGTACTTAAAGGGGACCAACAGAAAAGGTGAGGGACTCTTTCTCAGGGAGTGTAGCGATAGGACGAGGGGTAACGGTTTTAAACTGAAAGAGAGTTTAGATTAGATATTAGGAAGAAATTCTTTACTGTGAGGGTGGTGGGACACTGGAACAGGTTGCCCAGAGAAGCTGTGGATGCCCCATCCCTGGAAGTGTTCAAGGCCAGGCTGGATGGGGCTTTGAGCAACCTAGTCTAGTGGGAGGTGTCCCTGCCCATGGCAGGGGGGTTGGAACTAGCTGATCTTTAAGGTCCCTTCCAACCTAAACCATTCTATGATTCTATATATCTACCGAGGAATGGGACACAAGGGAGTAACCGGATGATTGCATTAAGGAATAGGCTCCCAGTCCTTTTGTTTTCTGGTCTATTTTGGATACATAAATTATGTTTTTAGCCTGAAGGCTAAATGTATGGACATTGCGGGAGATCTGCAGCTGACCTGACCTGACAGACATTGGTATTGGGTTCACTGAAGTCAGCAAACATATGACAAACTTTGACCAGTTGAAGATCTGTTCTAATTACTGTAGTTCATAAGTCCTACATGGAACAGTTTTCAGAGAATTCAACCACAGAATCACAGATTCACCTTAACCATTCTGTGATTCTGTAGGAGTTATTCTTGAAATGTTTGCAAACCCCACTTGTTCGATAACTACAGGCTGGCCACTCCTATCATAGATGCCAGCAAGTGAGAATTTTGGGATTCAACCTGGAGAAGAGAAGGCTCCGGCCTTTCAGTATATAAAGGGCGCTTATAATAAAGATGGAGAGGGACTTTTAACCAGGGCCTGTGGTGATAACCTTACAGCTACTTTAATGATGGGTAAGTGGCTTTGCAGAGTACAAATGAGGAAGTAACCATATTATAGTATTCCCTCTGTTTATTTTCTAGTGAAGACCCGTCTAGGGGGACAATGCTAAACATTTCTGAATTTTTTTCTCCAAATTATTTAATAAAATCCATGCTCTAAAGCAGCCCCAAAAGCTACTATAACACTAATGCTTTTCATTATCCTTTAAAGTTACATTAGCTTTCTACTCCTGATAAAATAATTCTGCTCAAGTCCCTTAACATTATGCTTTCCAGTTCTTTTTCAATGTATACATTTTCTGTTTCCTAACCCTCTCATCTTTACATATGAAAACTGACCTAAGATACATTGAAGGACCTTTGTGTTTTCACTCTGTGGTGAATAACAAACAATAACATCAGCTACATTTTTCAAAACTGTCAAAAGGCAGCATTCTCACCACATTAACTGTAAAAAACTTTATCAAATAGTGCTTTGCGCTGACTTTCTAAACAAGAAAAATGAACAGGCAATCCTGTACACATTTTGCCAAAACCCTCTGGGAACTGTTCAGAAAAATCACAACTGATAGACAGTAAAAAAAACTTGAACGTGAACAAAAGTTATGATATTTACACAAAGTAACATCAAGAATATGTCTGACACAACTGAGGGACATACAGACATGGACTGTTCAACCTACTCAATTCTGGTAGACTAGATATCAGTTTTGTCTAAGCAATTGAAGGAGATAGGAGCATTATCAAGCCTATCTATCTGAGTTGGGGCTGTAGTATGGGTGAGAAGTGCAGAGTAGCTTTTCTGTATGGAAGTGCTTCAAGTGTTCTTTTGGGGGGTGAATTAATTTCAGCTGGCTTCTTGACATGCCCCACTCACAAGAGAGGGGGGGAAGTGACTCAGATTCGCAAATCCCCAGTGGTGTGGACTAAGGTGAGACAACTCTCAAGGTCCATATAAAAACGTTTATTAGATTCCCACAGTGATTAATATATGTCTTAACTAGGTCCACAATAATTGGTTAGGTATATAACAAATTATGGCAAACAGTAAAACAAAGTATGACAAGTGGTAAAGTACGCCTTGCGTTACTTCGCAACAGATATACAACAAATTATACCATGAATTATGGCGAATGGTAAGGCATGCCTTGCGTTACGTACTTAACTTTAAAAGAAAAAGAGAAAAGAAAGAGAAACAGAGGGATAGAGAAAAAGAGAGAGAGAGAGAGACAAAGAGATCACCGGTCCTGGTTCCAGCATTGGTCCAGCCAACGGGGGTCTCTGGTTCGTAGAAGCGCTCTTCTGTGGATCTCCAGGGAAAAAAGTCTCTCTAGGGGCACTTATTTTCCCCTTTTATGTTCGCGGTATCAGTACGACCCGCCCCGCTGTTACGGTGCTCAGGTTTCTCTCCCCCCCAGGTGATGTGTAGCATGATTTGGGTGGAGAGACGAGTCCTATAGTCATGTATGTTTAGCATGATCTCGATAATCTTCATCAGCATATGCAGGGGTGTGAACTTTAATATGCATTTCGTGGATAATGAGGCAAAGGTCATTCATCGGACACGATGGCCCCGAAAACAGAGAAACTAACAAGCTTCACAAGTTGAGCAGAAAGCCCTGTCTTCACAAGACTTTTCCCCCCACAGACACATCCTGTGCTGTCCAGATGAGTTTTCTCTCCTGGGTCACACAAGAGAGAAGCATTAGCCTTATCAGCTCTTTGAGCACAAGGCCTATATTGTACAGACTCCACATTATCCACCCCTTGGCTACAGCCATATCTCAAGGTCCTTGCGAGTGTTTCAGACATTCATCAGTGAGGCTCAGAGGGCCTCCCCCGTCTTTCGTCTCTCACCATTTGTTTCAGGGAATTTACAAGTTATCTCTTACACTTCTGCAGTCTGTTCCCAACTATCTAGAGCAGCCAAAGGATGCAACAGTGATTGAACAGGAGAGCAGAAGACGATGACATGATGACATGCCTCCTCATTATCTTTTGCTTCTCCCTTTGCTATGCCCAAGCCCTTCTATGACAGCTGCAGCTGTACACAGAAGAATGCAGTTCACATGGTTCAAGTCCTGTTGGGAGGCTGGCTACTACTGCTGCCAGAGACTGGGTCTGTGCCACTGCCTCCCACTTATCCTGAAGTAGTAGTGGCCCTCATTGTACCAACTTTTGCTGTTTCTCTGGTGGGTTCACTGGGAGGGAAGCACCCTCTTCACATATGGACCATACTGATTAGTATGAAATTTTTTCCCACAAGTATATAACATCGCCTATATTAACTAACAGCTGAACCTACTAAATCTTAGCCCAATTCACATATCATAAAAAGAAAATAGCTTAAAAGTAAAGAACTACTGAAACTACTAGATAATCATTATTTTTATTAACATACAGCCACGGGACTTCATATTCCATTGCTTCATGACTTTTTCTGAATTCATTTGCTAGTCCCAGAGAAATCCAGTCCACAAGGGACACTGCCATTTGAATCATTCTAGAGATTATGTCCTTGAGCAGGAATGAAATAAATGTATATTTTCAGCTTCATGGATATGATTGAACTAACAACTATTTCAACCCAAACCAGTTACTGTTACTTCCAGCATGATGCACAATGCATTCTTAAACTGTATATGTGTGCTGAGCAGTGAAGCAGAGAGGATAAACTATTCCTGCAGGCCTTGGTATGGCAAAAACAATATTAAATCAGACTAGAACTATGCCCTAAGAAGGTTGAAGGAGTGTGTCAAAGTATCTCCACCAAGAGATATTGCTGCTAAACGCTACTAAGGACCTAATGAGCAAATGGAACATATGTAAAAAGCAGCTTCTATGAAAAGAGTCTTTATAAATCTGCTTCTATGGCTAGAGATTCTTAGAGTCACAATGGAACATACGCATGTATTTTTTTAAATAAAAAGATCTGTGTATTTGTAAAGTTGAGATTATTACTGTTTTGCAACTAAATAGTCCCTTTTACTCTAGGCTACATTTATGACAGTAACTGAGAATCTAGCTATTAGTTTACCACTTGTCTTCATCAGTTTCTTAAGGGACTCTGACAGTCAAGATTTTTTTCTCCTCAGCTCCATCTGTTACCTGAATCCACGGCCCATGTCATTTTCTGCAGCAGTCCAAGCATTCACAAAACCCTTCTTATTGTCATGCATAGTATGGATACCATTTTTGGAGTCCAAAAAGAGCTCAGTGAGTGGATGATGCAGGAATATGTTGTTTTGACACAATTCTTTCTGTTCCTAGTGGGCCACAGCATCCTATGAATGGAAACAGTAAAAGAAATAAATGCAACTGAAATTATCAACTCATGAGTGATCAAGTCATGAGTGATTGCAACTAGAAACAACATATAAATAGATCCAAAATATCACATGCCAAATATGCTTTAGAAGAGATTTAAACCACCTGAGTAGCATTTTCATTTTGTAGAAATTAATAAATACTACAAAAATATTGTGTGGAAATAATTAATCCCATTGCAAAATTAATAAATTGATTAAGGTTATAATTTCTTTCAGTTTGCCTTCTCTGAGTTTTATGGATACAAACATTAAGAAAATGATTCTTAGATTCAAATATTGAAATAATCACTAGAAGCAAATTTAAAATTCTGTAATTGCTATAAAGTTTCCATATTGCTTCTTGTGCAATAAAGGTTAGCCTTTAGCCAATATACTACAAATTGTTATTGCATTTATCTTTAGAAATATGAATCTAGAACCATGATATTGTTCAATTACATTAAAAATAAAGGTCTTATATTTAAGACCTTTTAATATATATTATATTAATATATTTTATATATACATATATATACATGGGAGCGCAAATAGTGTTTGCTTCTATCCCAACAATTGCAAAGATGGATGCAAAGATTAACAGGAAATGCCAGCTAATCAATGCCTGGCTCAGAGACTGGTGTCGTCGGCAAGATTTTGGGTTCTTTGACCATGGGCTGCTTTTCAGGACACCAGGCCTGCTGGCAACAGACACCAAAAGCCTGTCTCAGAGGGGGAAAAGCTGCTCTCCTCGGCGACTGACCGTTGGCGTGTGTAACTACATAACTACATCTGAAACATATCCATTTGCACCGCAAAGCAAATGATCATTAGTCCAGATTTCACTTGTAGACCAAGGATATGGGGATCAAATAGCTCTCCAGATAAAAGATGAATTCTGTGTTTACACCCTTATCTCTTCCATAAATAAATTCTGCCAGTTGAACAAAAATATTTATGCAAAAGGGGAAATAGAAGAAGATGACAATTAGTAAAAAGCTTACTGTGCTTCACACTGATATCTCTTCAGATGCAAATTAGAATAGGGAAATATGTCACTGATTCCTATTCTTAGTAGGGAAAAGACAAACCATTTCAAGAAAAAAAATTACTACGTTAGGAGATAATAATAAACAGAAAACACTGGGTAAGTATGTTACTTGAGTGCATTTAATTTGGACTTCTATATTTATTTCAGTCCATAAATTAAGCAAAAAATGCAAATGGTTTAAAATTGCTTGAAAATTGCTTGAAAAAAAGCAAGCAGAGGAACATCTGAGTGCAAGGGCACGGGCTCAGGGTGTGCGGGAAGCTGACAGCAGAGATTCATCACCTCCCGGCACAAGAGAAGAACATGGCCGCAAAACGGTCAAAAGCCGCTGCAAGAAAGACTGTGGGAACTCAGACTGAGCTCCCGCACAAGCATGTGGCTGTGCAGGTCTCGGGCTGCAACGAATGCCTGAGCCTGGCACTGCTGTCACAGGGAGCCAGAGACACCGCCTGTGTACGGTGTGATCAAGTAAATGATCTGCTCAGGCAGGTAGTTGAACTGAGGGAAGAGGTAGAAAGGCTAAGAAGTATTAGAGACTGTGAAAATGAAATAGATTGGTGGAGCCATACCCTGAGGCAAAGGCAGCAGGAAGAGGCCCTACCAGAAGTGGATGATCCCCTTCCCTCCTGTCATCAGGCAGAAGGAGGGGACTTAAGGGATAAGGGGGAGTGGAGTCAGATCCCTCCTCAGAGAGGCAAGCGAAACCCCTCACAGCCCCCCTCACCATCCCAATTGCCCTTGCATAATAGGTATGGGGCTTTGGAAATCGAGGACCAGGTGACTGAGGATGGAGAGGATGATCCATCCAGTGAGTTGCCCAGGGGCTAGTCATTCACCCCCACGCCTTACGACTTCCTCAACCAAGAAAAAAAGAAAGGTAATTGTAGTAGGTGACTCCCTTCTGAGGGGAACAGAGGGCCCTATTTGTAGACCGGACCCATCCCACAGGGAAGTCAGCTGCCTCCCTGGGGCCAGAATTAAGGATATATGGAGAAAACTACCTTCTGTGGTTCAGAAGTCAGATTACTACCCGCTACTAGTATTTCAGGTAGGTGGTGATGAGGTAGGTACCAGAAGTCTAAGGGCAATGAAGAAAGACTTCAGGGCCCTGGGACGGCTGCTTAGGGGATCAGGAGCACAAGTAGTTTTTGCTTCTATCCCAACAGTTACTAAGAATGATGATGAGATTAACAGGAAGTGCCAGCTGATCAATGCCTGGCTCAGGGAGTGGTGTCATTGGCAGGACTTTGGGTTCTTTGATTATGGGCTACTTTTCAGGACACCAGGCCTGCTAGCAGCAGATGGCAAATGCCTGTCTCAGAGGGGGAAAAGGGTTTTAGGGCAGGAGTTGGCGGGGCTCATTGACAGGGCTTTAAACTAGATTCGAAGGGGGATGGGGATGGATCCGAGCTTGCTAGCAAAAAGCCTGAAAGCGGCATGCTGGCACTAGACCTGGAAAAGAGAGGGGGTGTAACCGGGCTCCTCAGGAATAAGTCTGGCGGTGGCAGAATTTTGGCTCCCTCCAGCAAAAAGGAGAAAGGACCAATAGCCCAGCTGAAGTGCTTATACACTAATGCACGTAGCATGGGCAACAAACAGGAGGAGCTGGAAGCCATTGTGCAGCAGGATAACTATGATGTAGTCACCATCACAGAAACGTGGTGGGATGACTCACATAGCTATAGTGCTGCCATGGATGGCTATAGGCTCTTCAGGAAGGATAGGCAAGCAAGGAGAGGCGGGGGTGTGGCCCTGTATGTCAGGGAGTGTTATGAATGCTTTGAACTAAATGATGGAGATAATGGGGTTGAGTGTTTATGGGTAAGAATCAGGGGGAGAGCTAACAGGGCAGACATCATAGTAGGAGTCTGTTATAGACCGCCCAACCAGGATGAGGAGGCAGATGAAATATTCTATAAACGGCCGGGAGAAGTCTCAAGATCGTGAGCTCTTGTCCTCGTGGGGGACTTCAACTTGCCAGATATCTGTTGGGAATACAATACAACAGGGAGGGAACAGTCTAGAAGGTTCCTGGAATGTACTGGGGATAACTTCCTGACACAGCTGGTGAGGGAGCCGACTAGGGAAGGTGCCCTGCTGGATCTGTTGTTTGTAAACAGGGAAGGTCTTGTGGGGGATGTGACGGCTGGAGGCTGTCTGGGGAACAGCGATCATGAAATGACGGAGTTTTCGATTCTGGGAGAAGCAAGGAGGGGGGTCAGCAGAACTGCTACCTTGGACTTCCGGAGGGTGGACTTTAGGCTTTTCAGGAGCCTGGTTGACAGAGTCCCCTGGGAGGCAGTCCTCCAGGGCAAGGGAGCCCAAGAAGCCTGAATGTTTTTTCAAGAAGGAAGTATTAAAGGCACAGGAGCAGGCTGTCCCCATGTGCCGGAAGACAAGCTGTTGGGGAAAAAGACCGGCCTGGCTGAACAGAGAGCTAGTGTTGCAACTTAGGGAGAAAAAGAGGATTTATGGCCTTTGGAAGGAAGGGCAGGCCACGCAAGAGGACTACAAGGAGGTAGTAAAACCATGTAGGGAAAAAATCGGGAGGGCCAAAGCCCAGCTAGAACTAAACCTGGCTTCTGTTGTCAAGGACAACAAAAAAAGTTTCTATAAATATATTAGCAATAAGAAGAGGACTAAGGATAATCTCTGTCCTCTAGTAGATGGGGCCGGTAACATAGTGACCAAGGATGAGGAAAAGGCTGAGGTACTTAATGCCGCCTTTGCCTCAGTCTTCAGCAGTAGGACCAGTTGTTCCCTGAGTACCCAGACCCTGAGCTAGAAGATGGGGATGGGGAGCAGAATGAATCCCCTGTAATCCAAGGGGAAATGGTGAGGGACCTGCTTCAGCACCTGGAGGTGCACAAATCTATGGGGCCAGATGGGATCCACCCGAGGGTACTGAAGGAGTTGGCGGAAGTGCTCACCAGGCCACTTTGCATCATTTATGAGCAGTCCTGGCTAACTGAGGAGGTCCCAGCTGACTGGAGGTTGGCAAATGTGACACCCATCCACAAGAAGGGCAGGAAGGAGGATCCAGGGAACTACAGGCCGGTCAGTCTGACCTCAGTGCCTGGGAAGGTGATGGAACAGATCATCCTCAGTGCCATTACGTGGCACATGCAGGAGAACAGGGTGATCAGGCCCAGTCAGCATGGGTTTGTGAAAGGCAGGTCATGCCTGACCAACCTGATCTCCTTCTATGATAAGGTGACTCACTTAGTGGATGAGGGAAAAGCTGTGGATGTTATCTACCTGGATTTTTGCAAAGCTTTTGACGCCGTCTCCCACAGCATTCTCCTGGAGAAACTGGCTGCTCATGGCCTGGACAGGTGGACTCTTCGCTGGGTAAAAAACTGGCTGGATGGCCATGCCCAGAGAGTGGTGGTGAATGGAGTTAAATCCAGTTGGTGTCCGGTCACAAGTGGTGTCCCCCAGGGCTCGGTGCTGGGGCCGGTTCTCTTTAATATCTTTATCAATGATCTGGATGAGGGGATCGAATGCACCCTCAGTAAGTTTGCAGATGACACTAAACTAGGTGGGCGTGTTGATCTGCTTGAGGGTAGGCTGTCCCTGCAGAGGGATCTGGACAGGCTGGACAGATGGGCTGAGGCCAATGGTATGAGGTTCAACAAGGCCAAGTGCCGGGTCCTGCACTTGGGTCACAACAACCCTGTCGTGCCATTCGCCAGAACGGAGGGAAGAAGCAGTCACTCAATATGAGGGATCAGCAAACTTCGTTTATTAAAGCACGGTTACACCTTTTATAACAGTCTTAATTAGCTCATACATATTGCAAAAGCCAAGCTCCTTATTGGTTAGGCATCTCAAGGTCTATGTTTGCATACACATCTTATCACTACACATAACTCTCATTTCTTTTAATCACAAGTTCCTTACTTAGCTTTTGTTGGAATAAACAAGGGCAGATTGTCTTTGTTATCTATTAGTTCTCACAGGAGCTGCTCTCGGTATTTCTTGAGACCCTGATGAGTCAACATTTCGATGTTGATATGCCCTCGCTCGGCTAGCCAGCTCTCCACACAACCCCATGCAGCGCTACAAGATTGGGGAAGAGTGGCTCGAAAGCTGCCTGGCAGAAAAGGACCTGGGGGTGTTGGTGGACAGCCGGCTGAATATGAGCTAGCAGTGTGCCCAGGTGGCCAAGAAGGCCAACAGCATCCTGGCCTGTATCAGGAATAGTGTGGTGAGCCGGACTAGGGAAGTGATCATCCCCCTGTACTCGGCACTGGTGAGGCCCCACCTCGAGTACTGTGTTTACTTTTGGGCCCCTCACTACAAGAAGGGCATTGAGGTGTTGGAGCGTGTCCAGAGAAGGGCTACAAAGCTGGTAAGGGGAGGACAAATCTTATCAGGAACGACTGAGGGAACTGGGGTTGTTTAGCCTGGAGAAGAGGAGGCTGAGGGGAGACCTTATTACCCTCTTGTCCTGGTTCCGGCAGGGATGGGGTTAATTTCCCCAAGGATGGGAAGGGAAACAGGTATTCCACACCATATGAGCCATGCCCGGGCGGTAGGGGGGGGCTGGCGGGGGGGGGGGGGGGGGGGGGGGGGGGGGGGGGGGGCAGGAAGTCGTGGCTCAGCGTGGGCTGCGGCGGTGCGGGTCCGGTCGGTGAGCGGCGGTGCCCTAATCGTGTTTGTATATTCCTTTAACGGTGTTATTATTGCTGTTTTCTCTTCCCTTTGCTGTTCTGTTAAACTGCCTTTATCTCAACCCACGAGTTTTGCCTTTTTTCTTCGTATTTCCCCCCCACGGCTGTGGGGGGTTGAGCGAGCGGCCGCGTGGTTCGTTGCTGCCGGCTCAGGCCAAACCACGACAGTCCTTTTGGCGCCACACGTGGGGCTCGGAGGGTTGAGATAATGACAGATCCGACCCGAGATTGTTAACACGAGTTTGTTATATATATTTCTCATATTAGTTAGATAGTCGCCGGTTACAATGTTCCTTCATTTGTTTGCGTGGCTGTGTTATGTAAATTCTTACGTGTTCTATGTACTCCCCATGATGATGTTTGTTACCTCGGGCAGAGGGATCAGGATTATCATTTTGCTGTCCTGTGCGATATCAGCGTATGATATGATAGCATCACTGCTCAGGTCGCTGTGTTGGGGTGTTTATGCAGTATTGCTGTCATGCCCATACCTTGGTCGCCGTCTCTCAGAATTTATTAATAATCATACCCGATCTATGGGGGAAACAGGGGGGGATACTTTCCCTAGCTCTTTCACCTCCCTTTTCTCCTTCGGGCCAGGTATGACAGCTTTTGAGAATTTTGAATATCCTTGGGATGCTCAAACCAGTCTGGTCCTATTGCTATGTCTCCTGAATGTGTTTCAGGTCTTGTTTAGGGTTAGATAACTGTTAAGACTACCACCCAGAGATCTGCCCCAAGGCTGGATAGTCATGAGTGGCATGGCATGTGGGAGAATATGGGCAGGTATCTAGAGAATTTCTCGCCTCCAATGTTTTGGGACTTCACCCCCCGAACAACTACAGGACCCTGATAAAGTGGTAGAATTTTTAAAAGGAAAATGCTGTGGCTATTCCAGAGAGGCACAACTCACTGCACTGTGCTGGGCCCTGGCCAGTATCTACCAAACACTGCTTGGTATTATGCAGCACCCTCAGGGGAAAGAGGGGGAAACCAGACCAGTAGGCACTGCAACTATTCCAACCCCTGCGGCAGACAATGCGGCTACTCCAACCCCGGTGGCAGGCCCTGTGGCTACTCACCCCCCTGCGGCAGACACTGCAGCTATTCCAACTCCAGTGGCAGAAAATACAGCTACTCCAACCCCCGTGGCAGGCAATGCGGCCGCTCAAACCCCAGTGGCAGACACTGCAGCTGAACCAGACAACCAACCTGTGCCAGTATCAGTTGCTCCTGTACAGAAGAAGAAATACACCAAGAAATCAGTTCGCTTAGTTAGGGATGATGATGAACGAGGGCCATCAAAAGAACGGGAGGAAGACACGGAACCGGAGATAATCACCCGATCCCTATCCCTGAGTGAGCTGAGAGATATGCGAAAGGATTTCAGCCGACTTCCGGGCGAGCACATTGTCACCTGGCTGCTCCGATGCTCGGATAATGGGGCCAGTAGCTTGGAATTAGAGGGTAGGGAAGCCAGGCAGCTGGGATCCCTGTCTAGGGAAGGGGGCATTGACAAGGCGATTGGGAAGAAGACACAAGCCCTCAGCCTCTGGAGGCGACTCTTGTCAGGTGTGAGGGAAAGGTACCCCTTCAGTGAAGATGTTGTATGCCGTCCAAGCAAGTGGACCACCATGGAAAAAGGTATCCAGTACCTAAGAGAACTAGCCGTGCGGGAGATGATTTACTATGACCCAGATAACACACAGTTACCTACAGGCCCTGATGAAGTCCAGTGCACAAGGCCCATATGGCGGAAGTTTGTACAGAGTGCACCATCATCGTATGCCAACTCCTTGGCAGTGATGGAATGGAAAGGCGAAGAGGGACCAACGGTGGATGAGGTGGCTGGCCGACTCCGGCAATATGAAGAAAGTCCCTCTTCCCCCCTTGTCTCAGCTGTGGAGAAACTGTCCCAGAAAGTCCAGCAACTCAAAGAGAATATATCCTACTCCCTACCTGTACAGGCCAGCATCTCAGCTATTAGGAGCAACTGTTTCCCTACTCAAGAGGGAGAGTCTAGAGGGTACACACCACGAGGCACCCTGTGGTTTTACTTGCGCGATCACGGAGAGGACATGAGGAGGTGAGATGGACAACCTACCTCGACCCTACGGGCACGGGTACGTGAGTTGCAAGGAAGAACAATCACAAAAGGGGATCCTTCCAGGAAAAGTGCTGCTCCCATTTCCAGCAGACAGCTCCCCAGACAGAGTAGAAGGCCTGATCTTACTTCTGATCCTCTTGAAGGGACTTCCAAGTCATTTGTGCAACAGGTGAGTAATGGATACTATGATCAGGATTAGAGGGGCCCTGCCTCCAGCCAGGTGGGGGAAAGGGACAACCAGGTTTATTGGAACGTGTGGATTCGATGGTCTGGCACATCAGAGCCACAGGAGTATAGGGCTCTAGTGGACACTGGAGCTCAATGTACCTTAATACCATCAAGTTACAGAGGGGCAGAACCCATTTGTATTTCTGGAGTGACAGGGGGATCCCAAGAGTTGACTGTATTGGAAGCTGAGGTGAGCCTAACTGGAAATGAGTGGCAAAAGCATCCCATTTTAACTGGCCCAGAGGCTCCGTGCATCCTTGGCATAGACTATCTCAGGAGAGGGTACTTCAAGGACCCAAAAGGATACCGGTAGGCTTTTGGCATATCTGCTTTGGAGACGGAGGAAATTAAAAAGCTGTCTACATTGCCTGGTCTCTCGGAGGACCCTTCTGTGGTAGGTTTGTTGAGGGTCAAAGAACAACAGGTGCCGATTGCTACCACGACAGTGCATCGGCGGCAATATCGCACTAACCGAGACTCTCTGATCCCCATCCATATGCTGATTCGTCAACTGGAGACTCAAGGAGTGATCAGCAAGACCCGCCCACCCTTTAATAGTCCCATATGGCCAGTGCGAAAAACTAGTGGAGAGTGGAGGCTAACAGTGGACTATTGTGGCCTGAATGAAGTGACACCACCGCTGAGCGCTGCCGTGCCAGACATGCTAGAACTTCAATACGAACTGGAGTCAAAGGCAGCCAAGTGGTATGCAACAGTTGATATCGCCAATGCATTCTTCTCAATCCCTTTGGCAGCAGAGTGCAGACCACAGTTTGCTTTCACCTGGAGGGGCGTCCAGTACACCTGGAATCGACTGCCCCAGGGGTGGAAACACAGCCCCACCATTTGCCATGGACTAATCCAGACCACACTGGAACAGGGTGAAGCTCCGGAACATCTGCAGTACATTGACGACATCATCGTATGGGGCAACACAGTGGAAGAAGTTTTTGAGAAAGGGAATAGAATAGTTGAAATTCTTCTGAAAGCTGGTTTTGCCATAAAACGAAGTAAGGTCAAGGGACCCGTACAGGAGATCCAGTTTTTAGGAATAAAATGGCAAGATGGACGCCGTCAGATCCCAATGGATGTTATCAACAAAATAGCAGCTATGTCTCCACCAACCAGTAAAAAGGAAACGCAAGCTTTCTTAGGTGTTGTGGGGTTTTGGAGGATGCATATTCCAGATTACAGTCTGATTGTGAGCCCTCTATATCAAGTAACCCGGAAAAAGAATGATTTTAAATGGGGCCCTGAGCAACGACAAGCCTTCAAACAAATTAAGCAGGAAATAGTTCATGCGGTAGCCCTGGGGCCAGTCCGGGCGGGACAAGATGTTAAAAATGTGCTCTACACCGCAGCTGGGGAGAATGGCCCTACCTGGAGCCTCTGGCAGAAAGCACCAGGGGAGACTGGAGGTCGACCCCTGGGGTTTTGGAGTCGGGGATACAGAGGATCTGAAGCCCGCTATACTCCAACCGAAAAAGAGATATTGGCAGCATACGAGGGGGTCCGAGCTGCTTCGGAAGTGGTTGGTACTGAAGCACAGCTCCTCTTGGCACCTCGACTGCCGGTGCTGGGCTGGATGTTCAAAGAAAGGGTCCCTGCCACACACCATGCGACTGATGCCACATGGAGTAAGTGGATTGAACTGATCACACAGTGAACTCAAATGGGAAACCCCAATCGCCCAGGAATACTTGAAGTGATCATGGACTGGCCAGAAGGCAAAGATTTCAGGATATCACCAGAGGAGGAGGTGACGCGTGCAGAAGAGGCCCCACCGTATAATATACTACCAGAAAATGAGAGGAAACATGCCTTGTTCACTGATGGGTCCTGCCGGATTGTGGGAAAGCATCGTAAGTGGAAGGCTGCTGTGTGGAGTCCTACACGACGAGTTGCAGAAGCCACTGAAGGACAAGGTGAATCGAGCCAGTTTGCAGAGGTGAAAGCCATCCAGCTAGCTTTAGACATTGCTGAACGAGAGAAATGGCCAGTACTTTACCTCTATACTGATTCATGGATGGTGGCAAATGCTCTGTGGGGGTGGTTACAGCAGTGGAAACAGAGCAACTGGCAGCGCAGAGGTAAACCCATCTGGGCGGCTGAACTGTGGCAAGATATTGCTGCCCGGATAGAGAATCTGGCTGTGAAAGTACGTCATGTAGATGCCCACGTACCCAGGAGTCGCGCCACTGAGGAACATCAAAACAACCAGCAGGTAGATCAGGCCGCTAAGATTGAAGTGGCTCAGGTGGATCTGGACTGGCAACATAAGGGTGAATTATTCATAGCTTGGTGGGCTCATGATGCCTCAGGCCATCAGGGAAGAGATGCGACATATAGATGGGCTCGAGACCGAGGGGTGGACTTGACCATGGACACTATTGCACAGGTCATCCACGAATGTGAAACATGTGCTGCAATTAAGCAAGCCAAGCGGTTAAAGCCTCTTTGGTATGGAGGACGATGGCTAAAATACAAATATGGGGAGGCCTGGCACATTGATTATATTACACTCCCACAAACCCGCCAAGGCAAGCGCCATGTGCTCACAATGGTGGAAGCAACCACCGGGTGGCTGGAAACATACCCTGTGCCCCATGCCACCGCCCGGAACACTATCCTGGGCCTTGAAAAACAAGCCTTATGGTGACATGGCACTCCAGAGAGGATTGAGTCAGACAACGGGACTCATTTCCGAAACAGCCTCATAGACACCTGGGCCAAAGAGCATGGCATTGAGTGGGTATATCACATCCCCTATCACGCACCGGCCTCAGGGAAGATAGAACGGTACAATGGACTGTTAAAGACTACACTGAGAGCCATGGGTGGTGGGACTTTCAAACACTGGGATACGCATTTAGCAAAAGCCACCTGGTTAGTCAACACCAGGAGATCTGCCAATCGAGCTGGCCCTGCCCAATCAAAACTTCCACGTACAATAGAAGGGGATAAAGTCCCCGTAGTGCACATGAAGAATATGTTAGGGAAGACAGTCTGGGTTAGCCCTGCCTCAGGCAAAGGCAAACCCATCCGTGGGATTGCTTTTGCACAAGGACCTGGGTGCACTTGGTGGGTGATGCGGGCGGATGGGGAGGTCCGATGTGTACCTCACGGGGATCTGATTTTGGGTGAGAATAGCCAATGAATCAAATCTTATGATGTTATATGCTAAATAACGCTGTCACTGCATGTCATCATTACTATAACTGCTATCAAGGGTACTACAATAGGAATCTCCCAAACCAATGACAGATGGACTTTGATAAAATGGAGTAAAGTGCAGTGGTGAGGTAATAGGAACTGACCTCATTAGCTGGCGCCCAGCAACTTCCTTGAGATCAACACCTTCAACCTGCAAACTGTGGGTATGGGCCACACCGGGTACACCAGCCACGAGCTCCGAATGCAGCGTGCACCAGTCCAGCACCACCCACCATCTCGCCTGCCCTGAGAGACTGCTTTCACAGATGGGGCCCACAGTGATGTACTAAATTAACTCGGTGGACATTTTAGAGGGATCGCCCATAGACTGCGGGAATTAAATCTGTATGTATATAGATGTACATATATATATATATAAAAGACAGGGGAAAGTGGTGGTAAATGATTGGGAACTGTAGGATCTGGGCATGGCGCAGATGGTATGGAATAAGGGGTGGATAATGTCCTGGTTCCGGCAGGGATGGGGTTAATTTCCCCAAGGATGGGAGAGGACACAGGTATTCCACACCATATGAGCCATGCCGGGCAGTAGGGGGGAGCTGGCCGGGGGGAGGGGGCAGGAAGTCTCGGCTCAGCGCGGGCTGCGGCGGTACGGGTCTGGTCGGTGAGCTGCGGTGCCCTAATCGCGTTTGTATATTCCTTTATCCGTGTTATTATTGCTGTTTTCTCTTCCCTTTGCTGTTCTGTTAAACTGCCTTTATCTCAACCCACGAGTTTTGCCTTTTTCTTCGTATTTCCCCCCCACGGCTGTGGGGGGTTGAGCGAGCAGCCGCATGGTTCTTTGTTGCTGGCTGAGGCCAAACCACGACACCTCTACAACTACCTGAAAGGAGGTTAGAGAGGTGGGGGCTGACCTCTTCTCCCGGGTGACAAGTGAAAGGACAAGAGAAAATGGGTTTAAGTTATGTCAGGGGAGGTTTAGACTGGATATTAGGAAACATTTTTTCACTGAAAGGGTTATTAAACATTGGAATAGGCTGCCCAGGGAGGTGGTAGATTCACCATCTCTGGAGGTGTTAAAAAAAAGGGTAGATGTGGTACTTAGGGACATGGTTTAGAAGTGGGTTTTTTCAGGGTAGGTTAATGGTTGGACTTGATGATCTTAAAGGTCCCTTCCAACCTCAGCGATTCTATGATTCTATGAAAATGTGAGGATTATGCCTCTACAAAAGAAGAAAAAAAAATCTTGTTATTCATAGAATCATAGAATGGTTTAGGTTGGAAGGGACCTTGAAGATCATCGAGTTCCAACCCCCCTGCCATAGGTAGGGACACCTCTCACTAGACCAGGTTACCCAAGGCCACGTCCAGCCTGGCCTTGAACACCTCCAGGGATGGGGCTTCAACAACCTCTCTGGGCAACCTGTTCCAGTGCCTTACTACCCTTAAAGTGAAAAACTTCTTCCTAATGTTTAATCTAAACCTGCCCTCTTCCAGTTTAAAGCCATTCCCCCTCGTCCTATCACTACACGCCCTAGTAAAAAGTCCTTCCCCAGCTCTCCTGTAGGCCCCCTTTAGGTACTGGAAGGCCGCAATAAGATCTCCCCGGAGCCTTCTCTTCTCCAGGCTGAACAGCCCCAACTCTTTCAGCCTCGCCTCATAGGAGAGGTGTTCCAGCCCTCTGATCATCCTCGTGGCTCTCCTCTGGACACGCTCCAGCAGGTCCATGTCCTTCTTATGTTGGGGACTCCAGAGCTGGATGCAGTACTCCAGGTGGGGTCTCACGAGAGCAGAGTAGAGGGGCAGAATCACCTCCCTTGACCTGCTGGCCACACTTCTTTTGATGCAGCCCAGGATACGGTTGGCCTTCTGGGCTGCGATCGCACATTGCTTGCTCATGTTGAGCTTCTCATCAATCATCACCCCCAGGTCCTTCTCCTCAGGGCTGCTCTCCAGCCATTCCCCGCCGAGCCTGTATTTGTGCTTGGGATTGCCCCGACCCAGATGTAGGCCCTTGCACTTGGCCTTGTTGAACTGCATGAGGTTGGCTTGGGCCCACCTCTCCAGTCTGTCCAGGTCCCTCTGGATGGCATCCCTCCCCCTCCAGCGTGTCTGCCTCACCAAACAGCTTGGTATCATCAGCAAACTTGCTGAGGATGCACTCTACCTCACTGTCCATGTCACTAACAAAGATGTTGAATAGTACAGGCCCCAGTACCGACCCCTGAGGAACGCCACTCGTCACTGCTCTCCACTTGGACACCGAGCCCTTGACCGCAACCCTTTGAGTGCAACCGTCCAGCCAGTTATTGATGATGAAGTAGGTCTGATTTTGAGGAAGTAATATAGATCTTTCATTTCTGTTATTGGTTTGTCTCTAGGTAATGTCATAAAAAAAAAAACAGATGCAAAATTGAAGGAATGCAGAAAAATCTGCTTTAGACATCGGCAGTCCTGTCTTTCTCTAAGCATCTCATTTTGTGGAATGATATTATTCTGGCTGTGCTTAGCATAGCATGGTAATTGTACTGAACACAAACCTTAACAATGGGATTACAGATGACCTCTGATATTGCAGTAATTAATGCTGATATATACATAAGCTTCCCACCATGCAATCTAGATATCATCCTCCTATTTCTTCTTATTGTTCCCCCTGCCATCCACACATGCTTGCGCAGTTTGTTCTGTCAACGATAGCTCCCTTCAGATAACAATGAATTTGTTTTTATAGGAGCTGGTTAGATGGACAATCATTTAGCAATCTGCTATTAAAGTATCCATCCATATTCAATATATGAAGGTATGTTCCTGTAGGGTTTGGGTTTTCAAAACCTTGACACACTTATGATAAAATCTTTTCATGTTGTACATGCTATTTAAAGTGATTTTGTAGTGAGGTGACTAAGCTTTCCTTCCAATGAGAGGTGTCAGTGGAATCTCTCATGGCTTCAGGGACATTACAGCCCCCAATTTCCAGCTTCACAATTGCACAGATTCACAAAGAGACTTTGGCTCTCTGACAATAAGTATTGCCACGCATTGGCCTGCAGCCCCCAGAGTGAAATTCACATTCCTCCGACGGGCATGCAGGGGCATTTTCTACACTGAGCTAGCTCTAAGAATAGTGCAGGAGCATATGGAGATGGCAGCTCAGACACTGAAAGCAGATTAGATCTTTTTTATATAGTGTTATGTCTGAAACACAAGCTTGTTATTCATGGAGTAATTTGCTTAGTCTAGTTTGGTGCATTCTGCTTGTTGCATATAATTAATATGTTCTTAAGTTCCCCATAAAAAACCACAGGAATTAATGTCTGGGGAATTGCAACACAGCATGTTTAATGAGGGGAACCTATCCAACAGGAAGTAATAAAATTAAAGGAAGATACAACTTCTGATTTAGGAAGTCCCTAAACTGGGGACTGCTAGTAGCTAGGAAAACATAATGGGAGAACCGTCACTTAATGCTTGTCCTTTTCTTACACTCATTCACTAAGCATTCACTTCATATCACTGTCAAAGACAGGACTATTGGACGTTCATCTGACCAAGCATAGCTATTCTTATGTTCAAAAAGAAGGATGCATCTAAAATTTCATAACTGCAAAGCTGTAATAAGAAAATAATTTCTTCTAGTAGACCTCCATGACACGATTGTTTCATCTATGTTTTGTGCTGAACACAATGACATTAATGTTATTAATAACATCCTTAGGCATGTTCAAAATGCCTGGACCTGGAAAGGGGACTTTTAGAATTAAAACACACTGTGGATGCTTATCATAGAAAAACAGGACTTCAAATGATCTGTAAAAGTCTCTATCCCAAGTGTCTTGGTTTAACCCTGGCCTGAAGCTAAGCACCACACAGCCACTCGCTCACTCTCCCACAGTGGGATGGGGGAGAGAATCAATAGGTTAAAAGTGAGAGAACTTGTGGGTTGACATGAAGACAGTTTAATAGGTAAAGCAAAATCTGTGTGCACAAGCAAAGCAAAATAAGGCATTCATTCACTGCTTCCCATTGGCAGGCACATGTTTAACCATCCCCAGGAAAGCAGGGCTCCATCATGCATAACAGTTATTTGAGAAGACAAACACCATAACTCTGAACGTCCCCCCCCTTCCACCTTCTTTCCTGCAGCTTTTCTTGCTGAGCGTGACATCATATGGTACGGAATATCCCTTTGGTCAGTTGGGGTAGGCTGTCCCAGCTTTATTCCCTCCGAGTTTCTTGTGCACTCCCAGCCTACTCATTGGCAGGGAAGTATGAGAAGCTGAAAATCAGATACAGTATTTTGCTAGTCAGATACAGTATTTTGTGAAAGTTCCATCTGATTTCAACATGGCTACAAACAACTCTCAGAGTTCCTTGTTTTTATATTTACTTTGATCTATCTTTACTAACATGTAGGGCTTTTGGGTTTTTTTGTGTGTGTGTGATAAGGAGAAAAATGTAGGCCATACAAAGAATTTATCTATATGACAAATGCATTATCTTGTAGTATATCCCGTCTTTTCCCGAAGTTCATTTCAAAGGACATGTTTTTTCTGTCCCAAGGCAACATTCATACCAGAAAATCTAGTAACTTTTTTAATTAAATGGGTGAATAGATCTTAAACTGGTAATATTACCATTTTTAGTGGCTGTCACCACTCCTAAGAAAATCAGTGCAACATAAAGAATATGCGTATCAATGCTACAAAATGAGGTTCACCACTTGGAAAGCATATGTTCTTCCTCTCTATTGGAGTAACCAATTAACACATGCCCATTCTCACAGTCATGCTGGCTGGTGGGAATGCTAATTTCACAGGTGCTAATAGCACAGGAAATCTCATTGATATCCTTTATAACTTTTGTTAAATCCTATCAGTAGAGGTGAAATATCTGGATTCTGATCAGCTGACTATTTTAAAGTTCTGAACTGATTCTCTGAATTAGTTACAGGAAGCAGATGATGATACTGTTTTGTTTTGGTTTTTTAAGCGTTAACCAATTTCTGCTAACTTAAAGGTAGCTCATGACATATATGCACACATAATGATTGCTTCATCTGAAAATTTGCCTGTTCTAAAAAATAATTTTGTAAAAAATGCTTTCTCTTGCAAACAAAACTGGAAAGACAAGCTACAGTTATAATCAAAGTCAATCTGCATTTTTCTAGCAGATTTACAATGGAAATCACTGGGATTACAACATTAATGTAATTAGTATTCCTGCAAGACAGCCTGACAATGAGAATGTTCATTTGAAGAAGGAAACGTACTTTCAAGAAGCAAATCTCATTTTGCAGCCTAGATACATCTTTGGAGGGTTAGTTTTTTTCCGACAAGAACAGCAACAGTTCTAGAAACAACAATATTACTAGTTGCAAGATATATTCAATGAAATTGTTTAAAAACTGATATTGGTATTAATTTGAATTCTACATCGTGATGGTCTACATGTCCTTCGGAAAGAACTAAAAATATGGAAATATCCTACAATACCAAGCTGAAATAATATGTTAAATATGAGCTATTGACGTGCGGAAATCAGACTCCACAACCGAGAGGGTTGTAAAGTAGGTATGTTTATTCAGTGCTGGGCAGCACGGGGGGTCGTCCCACCAAATTCGTGCGCCCCTAACGCAGCAGCTCATATCGTATTTATGCAGCAAAGTGTTACATATTCATAAGGTTTCTCAATACACCTATACATATTAACTATCTATCCCACTTCATATGCAAATGAGCCATTTCCGTGATCTCCTCCCCACCGAGCATGCGCGGTTTCTTCTGGTGGTGGTCGTTGAGGGTCGAGAGGATGAAGGCAAACCCACTCTTCATCACCACAAGTGACTATTCCTGCGTAAGCTCAGTCTCTCTCTTATCACACTCCACAACCACAAGGTCAGTTCCAGCCGGTTTCTTTAGCAAGGCTGGTCATGACTGTTCTGTTTTTCTTTGCAACTCCCCTCTGCTAGTTCCTGTTTAAACGTCTTACACAATGGCCAAGGTTATAATTATAGATATGGGTTAAGCAATGCAATGGCTACAAGGTTATAGATATATGTTTTGCGTTAAGCAAGTTTCCTCCTGCTATTAGCCCTTAAGTGTTAGTTCTCTCTATCAATCCCCCCTTTTCTAAAAAGTAAGTAAATTCATTTACTTTATGTTAATGCCTTTTATATTATTCCATTCCTTTCTAGGTTCTTTATAAGATTTTTGCCTACTTCGACTTGTTGTGGGAGTTGTTGAGCATATATCAATTGCCTCATTTGTTTTCTCATTCGCCAATTTAAAACATATAGCACTATGGATAAAACAATACTAATCAGGGACAAGCCCAGGAGAACAACAATAGGGTGACATAACTTATTAAGGATTCCTGTAGCAGTGGGTGACCAGCCGAAGAGTATTTCCCACCATTTATGTTCTCCATCTTTTTCTACCCTTTTTAGAACCTCTGTTATTTTATCTGCGTCATGATGAACCGTTATCAAAGTTTCATGTCCATTGGTTTTGATTTCCTCTAGTATTTGCATTAACCCTTGATGCTGTAGTAATTTCTTCATTAGAGTTATGTCTGTCCCAATGGGTGTAGACGCCAATTCGTGGAGTAATGTATAATTAGAATTAAAAAGCTGATGGGATATGACTGGAGCTGTATAATTAAAGTCACATCTGGTGATGTTAGGAAAATTACAAACACAGAAATTTGAGCGATGTCTAGTATCTACTTCTACGTCCCCTACAGATATGAAACTACAAGCGGTTCTCAGACACACACAACCTTTGCCAATGTATATTGATATGGTTTTAAGGTCAACACTGGGACAAACTTCATAATGGCAAACTTTCTGATCAGGGTCAAGACAAATGTCTTGTGCACTGATGGCGTTACTTTCACAAATGAATCCTTGTTGTTCTCGCACAATACAGGATTCTAGGTCTACTGTTTGCCATTTATCCTTTACTTTCCGGGCCCATGTCTTATGCTCAAAAGGATAGAGTAAAATCCCGTTGTGATTTAATCCTAATGCTATAATGGGATGAATCACATATATCGAAGCATTACGAATGGTTAACACAAAAGTTGTAACTGTGTCTGTAGTGGGATCATAGGTAAAGTTTACCAAATTCCACCAGGCCTGGAGTTTCCTTTCGAAGTCATTAGCATTGTCCCAGATTATTTTCTGGATTTCAGGGGGAAAACCTTCCTCCTCACCTTCTCTTATGATTGAAGCAGTCATTGATTGCATCCATAACTGAGCCTGGATACAGCTGAGAGCCAAAGAGACGTTACTTTGGAGCCCACCCAGTGCGTCTATAATTAATTCGTGATCTCTTATGTTTATTCTTTCCCAATTTGGTAATACTTTCGACACTAGCCACTGATGAGTTCCCAAAGCCACTAGGGAAGATCTTAAAGGCTGTTGTAATTTTGTCAAATCAGCAGTGGAGGCAGCCAACTTATTCATTATTATTTCTGAGTCAATGCTATTCAGAACGCTTAGTTCTGTTCCTATAACACCAGTCAGGTCTCTTGATATTCGCCTATGAAAAGTTGCTGGTGCTCTTCTGCGTAGCCAGTTGGTCCATCCCTCGAAAGAGGTTCGTAAAAAGGGAGAACAGGCTGGTTGAATCTCTGTGACATTGTTTTGCATTGACAACTCAACATGTTTAAGAGACCATTCCGGGTTAAACAGCATTTGCTGTTGGCCTGTGTTTTTTATTACATATGGGCCATTCTCATAAATTTTGGGTTCGAGCCTGGGTGCTGGCGTAGGTCGTGTGGTAAACATATCTTTTACTGTTGTAGCAGGCACTGTTGTAACGGGCCTAGCTACGGCATTTATTTTAAATTTGAATGAGAGTCCAATAGTCCAATGAGAGTACCATAGGCCCAGAGACAAACCACTTCACTGGTCCGTTCCAATGTAAAGTTATGCCAGCAATCTAATTCCCTGGAAGTACAGACTGTTTTGTTCTTCTTTGTAAGAACATCTGAGACAGTGATTTGGGATACCTTTTTGTGGGTGGTGCCATTAACCAATCGGCATCCCACTTTGATTTCTTCTCCTACAGTTCCTTGAAGTTGATAAATCCCCTTTACATCCTTACTCCATTCTTCCTTTAAGTATACTTGACTTCCATGCATAACTACGGTGGATAATTTTAAATGTTTTCAAGCAGAATAACCCCCCGTGGATCCAGTATACTTTATATAGGCTTGGGACCAAGGCCACCCAATATTATTTTGGCTAGAAGTGCTCTCCTGTCCCTGAATTATAATTAGGATCGTGAGAAAAATAATTTTCCTGGCTGAACTTGCGTGACCTTCCATGGAGATTCATGTGCTCTTTTCACTCTGGTGTGATGGATCCAGGCGCTCTGTTCTTTAATTTTGATTGCTGTGAAGGAGGTAAGGAGTACTTGGAATGGTCCTTCCCACTGAGGCTCCAGAGCCTTTTCTGTAAGAGACTTTATATACACATAGTCTCCAGGTTGCATGTTATGTACAGGCCCATCTAAACCTCTACTTCGAGTCCCAACCACGTTTCCCGACTTTACGGAGCTGTTTGCTTAATGCCACCATATAGGAGGTCATGATTTCATCCCCAGCTTGTGTGGACATCCCTTTTTGTATTCCATAGGGTCGTCCATATAAGATTTCAAAAGGGCTCAGTCCTTCCTTTGCTCTTGGCCTAGTTCGTATGCGCAAAAGAGCCAAGGGAAGAGACTGAGGCCAGGCCAAGTTAGTTTCCTGTCCCAATTTTACAATCTGCTGTTTGATTAGGTGGTTCATTTTTTCTACTTGGCCACTCGACTGAGGGCGATATGGGGTGTGAAGCTGCCAATCTATTCCCAAATAGCGGCTAATTTGTTGTACTACTTTCAAGATGAAATGTGGCCCTCTATCAGATGATATGGTTGCCGGAACCCCAAAGCGTGGTATTACCTCTTGTATTAATATTCTGGTTACCTCCCGAGCTTTGGCCGTCCTGGTAGGGAATGCCTCTGGCCAACCTGAAAAGGTATCAGTTAATACCAATAAATATCGACACCCCCCTTTTCTTGGGAGTTCTGTGAAGTCAATTTGCCATTGTTGCCCAGGCCCGTTGCCTCTCCCAATTTGGCCTATTTCTGGTTTGGGGGTGTTCTTAGGATTAGTCTGGAGGCATAGCTCACGCTGCTGAGTCACTTGTCTCACAGTGGTGTATAAGTTTCTATCTACGATTTCTCTAATTAGGTCTTTATATAAGGTCTCTGCTCCCCAATGCCTCTTTCTGTGTTCTTCTCTTACCAGAGACCATGTTAGATGGGAGGGAACGATTAGTTTCCCTTGTGGGGTGAGAGCCCACCCCTCTTTGTTGTATGACCCTTCTAAGTCTATGATAAGTTTCTGATCCTCCTTAGTATATTCTGGTTTATCTTCTAGGGAAATTCGTCCATCAGGGACCAAAGCCCCTTCTGTTTTTACCTTTGTTTTGGCTACCTGTTTTGCCTCTCTGTCCGCCAGCTCATTTCCTCTTTCCAACTCCGAGTCTACTTTCTGGTGCGCCTTAATGTGCATGATTGCCACTTTCTCAGGGAGTTGGACTGCCTCCAGCAGTTTCAAGATCTCTTCTGCATGCTTGATGTTTTTGCCCTGTGAATTCCACAAAGGTCCCGACTCTATTGTTTCTTGACTGGTGGTGACGGCATATCCAGCATACCTTTTACCATTTAGGACATAGCTGCTTCCATCCATGAACCAGTTCTCTGTTGTTCTCCATAGGACTGTCTCTCAGGTCCAGACGGCTCGAATATGTTGCTTCAATGGTCTCCAGACAATCATGATGCACTGGTTCTCCTGTATTCCCGCTGAGGAAAGAGGCTGGATTGACAGTGTTATTGATTACAATTTCCACATCATCTTGTTCCACCAGTATGGCCTGATATTTCAAGAATCTTTGCAGGGACAGCCAGTGTCCTCCTTTCGCTTCTAGTACTGAGGATACTGTATGGGACACTAACACAGTCATTTTCTGGCCCAGGGTGAACTTTCGGGCTTCCTGGATGTTTAATCGCAAGCATCCAGGCCAGCCTTTCGCAGTTGTATCCAATTGCTTGGAGAAATATGCAACTGCTCGCCGATACGGGCCTAGACCTTGTGCCAATATCCCTCAGGCAATTCCCTGTTTTTTGTGAGAGAAAAGGATAAACGGTTTACTCACGTCTGGGAGTCCCAAGTCTGGCGCTGACATCAAGGCCTTTTTAACGACTCAAAGGCCTGTATGGTCTCTTTAGTCCATTTAAGGGGTTTCTGTTCAGTAGTCGTTAGGGTATACAGGGGTTTGACAAGCAGCCCATAATTATAAATCCACAGCTGACACCACCCAGTCATTCCCAGAAAAGATCGTAGCTCCTTCACTGTTTGCGGTCTTGGAGTTTGGCATATTGTCTCTTTTCAGGCCTGTCCCAAAGTCCTTTGTCCAGCACTACTCGCATGGCCCAAATATATCACCTTACACTGCGCTACTTGGGCCTTCTTCTTAGATACCCGGTATCCTTGGAGTCCTAAAAAATTCAGCAGACTCACCGTCCAGGTTATACATGCATCCTCTGTCTTGGTGGCAATCAAGAGATCATCTACATATTGTAACAGTTTCCCTTCCCGGGGAATGGCTGGAGAGCAGCACTGTGGAGAAGGACCTGGGGGTGATGATTGATGAGAAGCTCAACATGAGCAAGCAATGTGTGATCGCAGCCCAGAAGACCAACCGTATCCTGGGCTGCATCAAAAGAAGTGTGGCCAGCAGGTCAAGGGAGGTGATTCTGCCCCTCTACTCTGCTCTGGTGAGACCCCACCTGGAGTACCGCATCCAGCTCTGGAGTCCCCAACATAAGAAGGACATGGACCTGCTGGAGCGTGTCCAGAGGAGAGCCACGAGGATGATCAGAGGGCTGGAGCACCTCTCCTATGAGGAGAGGCTGAGAGAGCTGGGGCTGTTCAGCCTGGAGAGGAGAAGGCTCCGGGGAGATCTTATTGCGGCCTTCCAGTACCTAAAGGGGGCCTACAGGAGAGCTGGGGAAGGACTTTTTACTAGGTCATGTAGTGATAGGACGAGGGGGAATGGCTTTAAGCTGGAAGAGGGCAGGTTTAGATTAAACATTAGGAAGAAGTTTTTCACTTTAAGGGTAGTAAGGCACTGGAACAGGTTGCCCAGAGACGTTGTTGAAGCCCTGTCCCTGGAGGTGTTCAAGGCCAGGCTGGACGTGGCCTTGGGCAACCTGGTCTAGTGGGAGGTGTCCCTGCCTATGGCAGGGGGGTTGGAACTCGATGATCTTCAAGGTCCCTTCCAACCTAAACCATTCTATGATTCTATGATTCCTCGGGCGGGGCTTCCCAAGACTCTAAATCTTTTGCGAGTTGATTACCAAATATGGTGGGGCTGTTTTTGAACCCTTGTGGCAACACCGTTCATGTGAGCTGAGTCTTACATCCACTTTCAGGATTTTCCCATTTGAATGCGAATATTTTCTGGCTGGCTTTATGGAGAGGGAGGCAAAAGAAGGCATCCTTCAGATCTAAGACTGTAAACCGGGCTAGTTCAGGTGTCAATGCAGTCAGTAGGGTGTATGGATTTGCCACTACTGGGTAGAGGTCTTCAGTTATTTTATTTATAGCTCGTAGGTCCTGGACTATCCGGTATGACCCGTCAGGTTTACGGATAGGTAATATGGGAGTGTTAAAATCAGATTCACATTCTCTTAGCAACCCCAGTTGTAAAAATTTTTCTATTATTGGTCGAATTCCCTCCCTATCCTCCTTCCTTAAGGGATATTGTTTGACTCTTACCGGTTGTCGTCCCTCTATAAGTTTGACCTCAACAGGTGTAGCATTTTTGCTCTTCCTGGTATATCTGTGGCCCATACCCCGGGATATACCTCGTTCATGATTTCTTCGCTGATTTTTCCTCCCGTGGGGACACTAGCTAGGGATAAGCTCATTATCTGAATACACTGCTGGTCATTTACCTCCAGAGTAATCTCTCCTTTTTCAAATTTAATTATTGCACCCAATTGTTCCAATAAATCTCTCCCCAAAAGTGCCTTTGGGGAGTTGGGCATGTACAGGAACCTTTGAATGCCCCATTGTTTTCCCAGTTTATATCTCAGAGGTTCGCAAAAATATGCCTTTTCAGTTTGGCCAGTTGCCCCTTTTACCATGATATATTCATTTCCCAGGGGCATCAAAGCTTGATTTAAGACTGAATACGTAGCCCCTGTACCAACGAAAAATTCTACTTGCTTTTGTTCCTCCCCTAGCTTCATTATAACCAGTGGATCCCCTAGGGTAGATTCCTCTGGTCCCCGTCAGTCTACCTTCATGTGAGCCAACACTCTTCCCTTTTGATTGTTCCATGCCTTTTCCTTATCCAATCTCCTCCTTTGTTTAAATATTCCCAAGGTTCGAGCCCAAACCACCGAAGGAGTGACTTCCTCTGTTCTGCCACTTTGACGATTAGCCAAACCCCTGATAGGAGAGCGACTAAACACCACAGCAGCCTAACTTACATATATCAGAAAAAAACTTTTACAGATCTTTCACTCGTGTCAGATGTTTTGTCCGTCTCTGAGTTCCTCGGAGAGTCACGAAACCGCAACTCAGGACTCCCCCTCACTTTACAACGACGCTGCGTCTTAAACACACACACACACACGCGCACACACACACACACAAGTGCTTTTAACACAAAATACCCGGGCATTTACAAATGAGACACGAAATTATCACTCCAGTTAGTATCCCTCCAGCAGCTGCAAATATTACTCAGTTGACATATCACAATTGTGAGAGGCTCGCTTACCCTTCTCCTGCTTCTTAGACAGTCATTAGCAGGTCCGTCCTGGCTCCCGATGCTGGGATGCAGCGATAACCTCGGATTCACTCGATCTACTCCCAAGATCGCTAGCGGCCACTCTATCAGTCAGCGAATCCCCTTACTACAATACAGGGTACCCTCTTCCCATACGGGGACTATGCTGCATGCCAGACGTCTCTGCGCGCTTTACCAGCAGCCCCAGCCACGCGTGGGTGTCCCCTACGACTTAGTGGCCCCCTCATTAAACATACCGTTTGTCCGTGGCTTCAGGAGGTTGTTTTCTACTCCCACGGTGAGCGGCTGGGAGCGGAGGCTCCTCTGAGGAAAGTGCTCGGGGCGCGCCTAGGGGCGTCCGCTCCGCAGTCGATCCCGCAGCTGAGCAGAGAACCTCCTGCCTGGCTCGCCAAAACTGACGTGCAGAAATCAGACTCCACAGCCGAGAAGGTTGTAAAGTAGGTATGTTTTATTCAGCGCTGGGCAGCACGGGGGGTCGTCCCACCAAATTCGTGCGCCCCTAACGCGGCAGCTCGTATCGTATTTATGCAGCAAAGTGTTACATATTCATAAGGTTTCTCAATACGCCTATACATATTAACTATCTATCCCGCTTCGTATGCAAATGAGCCATTTCCGTGATCTCCTCCCCACCGAGCATGCGCGGTTTCTTCTGGTGGTGGTCGTTGAGGGTCGAGAGGATGAAGGCAAACCCACTCTTCTTCATCACCACAAGTGACTCTTTATTCCTGCGTAGGCTCAGTCTCTCTTTTATCAGACTCCACAACCGCAAGATCAGTTCCAGCCGGTTTCTTTAGCAAGGCTGGCCATGACTGTTCTGTTCTTCTCTGCAACTCCCCTCTGCTAGTTCCTGATTAAACGTCTTACACGATGGCCAAGGTTATAATTATAGATATGGGTTAAGCAAGGCAATGGCTACAAGGTTATAGATATATGTTTTGTGTTAAGCATGTTTCCTCCTGCTATTAGTCCTTAAGTGTTAGTTCTCTCTATCAGTTCCTTGGACATTTCTCCCGATCTTCCAAAGTATACAATGGCCATCAATTATTGCAATATTCCACCAGCTGTTTCCTCATAAAAGGATCACCTCCTATCTGTTTCCAATACTTCAAAATGCACCTGAGAGGGGATTTCTTTAAGATCCCCCCCCTTCCACCAAGGGCTTATTACCCATCATAAGACAGTACAAGTACAAACAATCAACACAAAACACAAGGAAAATAGTAGCTTAACATTGATTACACAAGACAATAACTTTAACACTAAATATTAAGACATTAGGAATTCCAACCTTTTATACCATTATTCATTGGACTTCCAACCCACTACCCTTTTACTTTTGCTCTTAGTACAGGCCTCTCCCGCCTGGTGTTGAGAGCAGCTACCCAGGGTAACCACTAACCTTTTACCTGAAACCTTTTACCCAAAACCTTTTACCCAGGTTTCTCACGGACTTTCGTGCGGTGAGACCAAATCCTTCCCTTAGGTACCTTTGTAGCCCAACCCTGCGAAGCTTTCGCCGCGCCTTATGTGCAGGCAGCCCTTATCCTTATCCTTATCTGCTCTTGGTGTGGGCCTGTCCCGCCGCATTCCTAAGAGTAGGTACCCAGAAATACCCCTTTTAAGAAAAGAATGCCTTTACCTTCCCAGGGGCCTTGCTCGGAGCTCTTTGGTCCGGGGATCGGAGGTTCTCCCCGAGAATCCCTCGGTGTCGGCTGGAGGTCCTGCGATCCCACGGATCCATCAAGATTCAGAAGCAGTGTCCCATCTGGGGTGCTGTCCTGGTTTGAGGTAAAACAGGACCAATTTTGTTCAGTAACTTCGCTTCTTAGCTGGGCCTCTTCTAACTACTGAAATTAACAGCATATTGTGCAGACAATGTTCACTCTCTCAGAGTGATAAGACCTATGTTTATGGCTGATGTCCAGACATAGTATGCAGGGAGGCTCTTGCTTATACTTATTGCTATAACAACCAAGGCCAACCAACTGTGTTATTTGCCACGCTGGAGGGTCAGAAGCGGAAAAGCATAATGGGGTCCCACCTGCGGGGAGGAGCGGACAGGACAGGTGACCCAAAACTGACCAACAGGGTATTCCATCCCATCTGCCTCATGCTCAGTATAAAAGCTGACAGAGCAAAGGGTCAGCCCCTCTTTTTTTCCCCCTTCTTTTTCCCTTCTTCCTTCAATGGCTGACATCTGAGGAGGACTCTGTCTGTTCGTCTGCCTTTGGACCCGATCCTGAATCCAGATCCGGAATCCAGTTCCCGTCCGTCACGGAGTCCAGCCTGGGACCGCCCCAGTGCCAGCTGTTGTCATGATTGTCATCCTGGGAGCTTGATACGGTTTTGTATATTTCTCATTATTTCCTTTTATTTTATTATTAATATTTCATTAAAGTAGTTTAGATCCTTCTAAACTCGTAAGTCTCTTTTTCCTCCTCTACCTCTCTCTTTGAAGAGGGGTAGAGGGGAGCATCTGTCGGTTCCATCTGGGGTCCCTATGTCCCCAGTGGCTGATTTGGCCTAAACCACGACAGGTGCCAAAACTGTCACCGAAATTGGGAATAAACTCCTTAACACCAATGTAGTACTAAGAAGCAGGCATTCTCTTTATTGCAGCGCTGGATGCACGGGGGATCACTCTGCCCAGCGTGCATACCACAGCTTCTAGCTAGACCCTATTTATTACAATGTAGGCTTTACATATTCATGACAATTTATACATATGAAAATTATTTCATTAACCCCTCCCTTTTATCCTGAGCGGTGGTCCTGAGAGTTCTTGGTGGCTTCTATTCTCTTCTTGAAGGGGCCGCTTTGTTATTCTTTGGGCGAGCTTTGTGCTCCGTCCTGCAGATTCCTTTCATATCAGTCTCATAATTGTGCGCTTAACCTCCTAGATCACTTGTGCTCGCCTCCCGGACGGCCTTGAATTACAATACATGCTGTCTGAGTTCTTTGCAGTTATCTCTTTTTAGATTATTTCCATTCTGTCTGCAATTTAACCATTTCAGCACCTGCCTGAAAAACCCAATTTTGTAACGGCAGCCTGTCACAAGTGGGGTTCCCCAGGGATTGATGCTGGGCTTTACGCTGTTCAACATCTGATGACAACAGTATGAAGTTTAACAAAGACAAGTGCAAGGTCCTGCACCTGGGACGACATAAACAAAGAGTCCAGTACAGGCTAGGATCTGTGTGGCTGGGGAGCAGCCTTGCTGAAAGGGACCTGGGGGTCCTGGTGGACAACAAGCTGAACATGAGTCAGCAGTGCGCCGCTGCAGCAACAAAGGCAAATCGGATCCTGGGCTGCATCCACAGGGGCATTACTAGCAGACATAGATAGAAACATGATCATCCCACTCTACTCAGTGCTTGTCAGGCCACACCGAGAGTATTGTGTCCAGTTCTGGTCCCCACAATTCAAGAAAGATGTGGACAGACTGAAGAGGGTCCAAAGGAGGTGAAGAGAGGACCCGATGGAAACTTATTTTATCTTTAAGGAACAGGGCTAGCTTTATCTTTAAAGAACAGGGCGTGAAACTACAACTATCACCCAACAAAGAGAACAGGATATCTTGAGACCATTGAGACACAACCAGCCAGAACCAGCTCGGCGCCTTTGGCAACCAGGTAAGGAACAAAGAACTACAGTTCACCAAAAGAATACGGTGATAAAGAGGAGTAAACGAAGTAAACAACGACTACCTGAAGTTTATGAAGGACCACCTAGAGACTATAGTGCCCATGTGAGGGAGGGCGGTAACCTATGGTAATAAGTTCCTGGAAACCTTGTGAATATGTATATATGGCATGTATATAAGCTGTATAACTAACCTTTTACGGTGTGCACATTAGGAGTGATCCCCTGTGCATCCAGTGCTGCAATAAAGAATACCTGCTTAATAGTCACCAAGACTATTGAGTCCCGATTTCAGCTTTTCACGGCATCAGAGGCCCACAAAGATAATAAAAGTGCTGGAGAATCTTCTCTATGAGGAAAGACTGAAGGAGTTAGGTATTTCTCCCTGGAGAAGAGAAGGCTCGGAGGGGACCTCATCGCAGTATTCCAGTACTTAAAGGGCAGCTACAAAGAGGACGGAGGCTCTCTCATCACAAGGAGCCACATGGAGAAAACAAGGGGGAATGGGTGCAAGTTGCACCAGGAGAGGTTTCATCTCAAAATAAGAAAGACATTTTTTACAGTGAGAACAATCAATCACTGAAACAACCTCCCCAGGGGATGTAGTAGTGTTCCCATTGCTGGAGGTTTTCAAGACACGATTGGACAGGGTGCTAGATAATCTCATCTAGGCTCCCTTACCCACAAAATGTTGGACCAGATGATCTTTCAAGGTCCCTTCCAACTTTGGCTGTTCTATGATTCTATGAAAGTCCTGCACCTGGGAAGGAACAATGCCATGCGTCAATATATGCTGAGGGCTGCCCAGCTGGAAAGCAGCTTGGCAGAAAAGGAGCTGGAGGTCCTAGTGGACACCAAGTTGAACATGAGCCAGCAATATGCCCTTGATGCAAAGACAGCTAATATTATCCTGGACTCCATCAGGAGAAGTGTTGTCAGCAGGTCAAGGGAGGTGATCCTTCTTTTCTTCCCAGCACTGGAAAAGCTATACCTAGAGTCCCTTTTCCAGTTCTGGGCTCCCTGGTACAGGAGAGACATGGACATACTGGAGAGGGGTGTGCAAAGAAGAAAGAGCCAGGCTCTTGTCAGTGGTGCCCAGTGACAGAACAAGAGGCAATGGGCACAAATGGAAACATAGGAGGTTCCATCTGAACATCAGGAAACCCTTTTTTACTGTAAGGTTGACTGAGCACTGGAACAGGTGGCCCGGAGAGGTTGTGGAGTCTCCCTCCTTGGAGACAGTCAAAAGCCTCCTGGACATGGTCCTGGACAATTGGCTCTAGGTGGCTGTCGCGGAACCTCACAAAATTTACAATTATTAAAAAGTTAAATATTTGGTAGAAGAAGATGGAAACAGCTTAGAGGCTATGAGAACTGCAGTTTCTGGATAGCCTTATTTAAATAACAGTTGTTCACTTGCAGTTTGTGTTCTGTCCTGTGGTTATAGAGATAGAGAGAATTAACACTTAAGGGCTAATAGCAGGAGGAAACATGCTTAACACAAAACATATATCTATAACCTTGTAGCCATTGCCTTGCTTAACCCATATCTATAATTATAACCTTGGCCATCGTGTAAGACGTTTAATCAGGAACTAGCAGAGGGGAGTTGCAGAGAAGAACAGAACAGTCATGGCCAGCCTTGCTAAAGAAACCGGCTGGAACTGATCTTGCGGTTGTGGAGTCTGATAAAAGAGAGACTGAGCCTACGCAGGAATAAAGAGTCACTTGTGGTGATGAAGAAGAGTGGGTTTGCCTTCATCCTCTCGACCCTCAACGACCACCACCAGAAGAAACCGCGCATGCTCGGTGGGGAGGAGATCACGGAAATGGCTCATTTGCATACGAAGCGGGATAGATAGTTAATATGTATAGGCGTATTGAGAAACCTTATGAATATGTAACACTTTGCTGCATAAATACGATACGAGCTGCCGCGTTAGGGGCGCACGAATTTGGTGGGACGACCCCCCGTGCTGCCCAGCGCTGAATAAAACATACCTACTTTACAACCTTCTCGGCTGTGGAGTCTGATTTCCGCACGTCAGTTTTGGCGAGCCAGCCAGGAGATTCTCTGCTCAGCTGCGGGATCGACTGCGGAGCGGACGCCCCTAGGCGCGCCCCGAGCACTTTCCTCAGAGGAGCCTCCACTCCCAGCCGCTCACCGTGGGAGTAGACAACAACCTCCTGAAGCCGCAGGCAAACGGTATGTTTAATGAGGGGGCCAGTAAGTCGTAGGGGACGCCCACGCGTGGCCGGGGCTGCTGGTAAAGCGCGCAGAGACGTCTGGCATGCAGCATAGTCCCCGTATGGGAAGAGGGTACCCTGTATTGTAGTAAGGGGATTCGCTGACTGATAGAGCGGCCGCTAGCGATCTTGGGAGTAGATCGAGTGAATCCGAGGTTATCGCTGCATCCCAGCATCGGGAGCCAGGACGGACCTGCTAATGACTGTCTGAGAAGCAGGAGAAGGGTAAGCGAGCCTCTCACAATTGTGATATGTCAACTGAGTAATATTTGCAGCTGCTGGAGGGATACTAACTGGAGTGATAATTTCGTGTCTCATTTGTAAATGCCCGGGTATTTTGTGTTAAAAGCACTTGTGTGTGTGTGTTTAAGACGCAGCGTCGTTGTAAAGTGAGGGGGAGTCCTGAGTTGCAGTTTCGTGACTCTCCGAGGAACTCAGAGACGGACAAAACATCTGACACGAGTGAAAGATCTGTAAAAGTTTTTTTCTGATATATGTAAGTTAGGCTGCTGTGGTGTTTAGTCGCTCTCCTATCAGGGGTTTGGCTAATCGTCAAAGTGGCAGAACAGAGGAAGTCACTCCTTCGGTGGTTTGGGCTCGAACCTTGGGAATATTTAAACAAAGGAGGAGATTGGATAAGGAAAAGGCATGGAACAATCAAAAGGGAAGAGTGTTGGCTCACATGAAGGTAGACTGACGGGGACCAGAGGAATCTACCCTAGGGGATCCACTGGTTATAATGAAGCTAGGGGAGGAACAAAAGCAAGTAGAATTTTTCGTTGGTACAGGGGCTACGTATTCAGTCTTAAATCAAGCTTTGATGCCCCTGGGAAATGAATATATCATGGTAAAAGGGGCAACTGGCCAAACTGAAAAGGCATATTTTTGCGAACCTCTGAGATATAAACTGGGAAAACAATGGGGCATTCAAAGGTTCCTGTACATGCCCAACTCCCCAAAGGCACTTTTGGGGAGAGATTTATTGGAACAATTGGGTGCAATAATTAAATTTGAAAAAGGAGAGATTACTCTGGAGGTAAATGACCAGCAGTGTATTCAGATAATGAGCTTATCCCTAGCTAGTGTCCCCACGGGAGGAAAAATCAGCGAAGAAATCATGAACGAGGTATATCCCGGGGTATGGGCCACAGATATACCAGGAAGAGCAAAAATGCTACACCTGTTGAGGTCAAACTTTATAGAGGGACGACAACCGGTAAGAGTCAAACAATATCCCTTAAGGAAGGAGGATAGGGAGGGAATTCGACCAATAATAGAAAAATTTTTACAACTGGGGTTGCTAAGAGAATGTGAATCTGATTTTAACACTCCCATATTACCTATCCGTAAACCTGACGGGTCATACCGGATAGTCCAGGACCTACGAGCTATAAATAAAATAACTGAAGACCTCTACCCAGTAGTGGCAAATCCATACACCCTACTGACTGCATTGACACCTGAACTAGCCCGGTTTACAGTCTTAGATCTGAAGGATGCCTTCTTTTGCCTCCCTCTCCATAAAGCCAGCCAGAAAATATTCGCATTCAAATGGGAAAATCCTGAAAGTGGATGTAAGACTCAGCTCACATGAACGGTGTTGCCACAAGGGTTCAAAAACAGCCCCACCATATTTGGTAATCAACTCGCAAAAGATTTAGAGTCTTGGGAAGCCCCGCCCGAGGAATCATAGAATCATAGAATGGTTTAGGTTGGAAGGGACCTTGAAGATCATCGAGTTCCAACCCCCCTGCCATAGGCAGGGACACCTCCCACTAGACCAGGTTGCCCAAGGCCACGTCCAGCCTGGCCTTGAACACCTCCAGGGACAGGGCTTCAACAACGTCTCTGGGCAACCTGTTCCAGTGCCTTACTACCCTTAAAGTGAAAAACTTCTTCCTAATGTTTAATCTAAACCTGCCCTCTTCCAGCTTAAAGCCATTCCCCCTCGTCCTATCACTACATGACCTAGTAAAAAGTCCTTCCCCAGCTCTCCTGTAGGCCCCCTTTAGGTACTGGAAGGCCGCAATAAGATCTCCCCGGAGCCTTCTCCTCTCCAGGCTGAACAGCCCCAGCTCTCTCAGCCTCTCCTCATAGGAGAGGTGCTCCAGCCCTCTGATCATCCTCGTGGCTCTCCTCTGGACACGCTCCAGCAGGTCCATGTCCTTCTTATGTTGGGGACTCCAGAGCTGGATGCGGTACTCCAGGTGGGGTCTCACCAGAGCAGAGTAGAGGGGCAGAATCACCTCCCTTGACCTGCTGGCCACACTTCTTTTGATGCAGCCCAGGATACGGTTGGTCTTCTGGGCTGCGATCACACATTGCTTGCTCATGTTGAGCTTCTCATCAATCATCACCCCCAGGTCCTTCTCCACAGTGCTGCTCTCCAGCCATTCCCCGGGAAGGGAAACTGTTACAATATGTAGATGATCTCTTGATTGCCACCAAGACAGAGGATGCATGTATAACCTGGACGGTGAGTCTGCTGAATTTTTTAGGACTCCAAGGATACCGGGTATCTAAGAAGAAGGCCCAAGTAGCGCAGTGTAAGGTGATATATTTGGGCCATGCGAGTAGTGCTGGACAAAGGACTTTGGGACAGGCCTGAAAAGAGACAATATGCCAAACTCCAAGACCGCAAACAGTGAAGGAGCTACGATCTTTTCTGGGAATGACTGGGTGGTGTCAGCTGTGGATTTATAATTATGGGCTGCTTGTCAAACCCCTGTATACCCTAACGACTACTGAACAGAAACCCCTTAAATGGACTAAAGAGACCATACAGGCCTTTGAGTCGTTAAAAAGGCCTTGATGTCAGCGCCAGACTTGGGACTCCCAGACGTGAGTAAACCGTTTATCCTTTTCTCTCACAAAAAACAGGGAATTGCCTGAGGGATATTGGCACAAGGTCTAGGCCCGTATCGGCGAGCAGTTGCATATTTCTCCAAGCAATTGGATACAACTGCGAAAGGCTGGCCTGGATGCTTGCGATTAAACATCCAGGAAGCCCGAAAGTTCACCCTGGGCCAGAAAATGACTGTGTTAGTGTCCCATACAGTATCCTCAGTACTAGAAGCGAAAGGAGGACACTGGCTGTCCCTGCAAAGATTCTTGAAATATCAGGCCATACTGGTGGAACAAGATGATGTGGAAATTGTAATCAATAACACTGTCAATCCAGCCTCTTTCCTCAGCGGGAATACAGGAGAACCAGTGCATCATGATTGTCTGGAGACCATTGAAGCAACATATTCGAGCCGTCTGGACCTGAGAGACAGTCCTATGGAGAACAACAGAGAACTGGTTCATGGATGGAAGCAGCTATGTCCTAAATGGTAAAAGGTATGCTGGATATGCCGTCACCACCAGTCAAGAAACAATAGAGTCGGGACCTTTGTGGAATTCACAGGGCAAAAACATCAAGCATGCAGAAGAGATCTTGAAACTGCTGGAGGCAGTCCAACTCCCTGAGAAAGTGGCAATCATGCACATTAAGGCGCACCAGAAAGTAGACTCGGAGTTGGAAAGAGGAAATGAGCTGGCGGACAGAGAGGCAAAACAGGTAGCCAAAACAAAGGTAAAAACAGAAGGGGCTTTGGTCCCTGATGGACGAATTTCCCTAGAAGATAAACCAGAATATACTAAGGAGGATCAGAAACTTATCATAGACTTAGAAGGGTCATACAACAAAGAGGGGTGGGCTCTCACCCCACAAGGGAAACTAATCGTTCCCTCCCATCTAACATGGTCTCTGGTAAGAGAAGAACACAGAAAGAGGCATTGGGGAGCAGAGACCTTATATAAAGACCTAATTAGAGAAATCGTAGATAGAAACTTATACACCACTGTGAGACAAGTGACTCAGCAGCGTGAGCTATGCCTCCAGACTAATCCTAAGAACACCCCCAAACCAGAAATAGGCCAAATTGGGAGAGGCAACGGGCCTGGGCAACAATGGCAAATTGACTTCACAGAACTCCCAAGAAAAGGGGGGTGTCGATATTTATTGGTATTAACTGATACCTTTTCAGGTTGGCCAGAGGCATTCCCTACCAGGACGGCCAAAGCTCGGGAGGTAACCAGAATATTAATACAAGAGGTAATACCACGCTTTGGGGTTCCGGCAACCATATCATCTGATAGAGGGCCACATTTCATCTTGAAAGTAGTACAACAAATTAGCCGCTATTTGGGAATAGATTGGCAGCTTCACACCCCATATCGCCCTCAGTCGAGTGGCCAAGTAGAAAAAATGAACCACCTAATCAAACAGCAGATTGTAAAATTGGGACAGGAAACTAACTTGGCCTGGCCTCAGTCTCTTCCCTTGGCTCTTTTGCGCATACGAACTAGGCCAAGAGCAAAGGAAGGACTGAGCCCTTTTGAAATCTTATATGGACGACCCTATGGAATACAAAAAGGGATGTCCACACAAGCTGGGGATGAAATCATGACCTCCTATATGGTGGCATTAAGCAAACAGCTCCGTAAAGTCGGGAAACGTGGTTGGGACTCGAAGTAGAGGTTTAGATGGGCCTGTACATAACATGCAACCTGGAGACTATGTGTATATAAAGTCTCTTACAGAAAAGGCTCTGGAGCCTCAGTGGGAAGGACCATTCCAAGTACTCCTTACCTCCTTCACAGCAATCAAAATTAAAGAACAGAGCGCCTGGATCCATCACACCAGAGTGAAAAGAGCACATGAATCTCCATGGAAGGTCACGCAAGTTCAGCCAGGAAAATTATTTTTCTCACGATCCTAATTATAATTCAGGGACAGGAGAGCACTTCTAGCCAAAATAATATTGGGTGGCCTTGGTCCCAAGCCTATATAAAGTATACTGGATCCACGGGGGGTTATTCTGCTTGAAAACATTTAAAATTATCCACCGTAGTTATGCATGGAAGTCAAGTATACTTAAAGGAAGAATGGAGTAAGGATGTAAAGGGGATTTATCAACTTCAAGGAACTGTAGGAGAAGAAATCAAAGTGGGATGCCGATTGGTTAATGGCACCACCCACAAAAAGGTATCCCAAATCACTGTCTCAGATGTTCTTACAAAGAAGAACAAAACAGTCTGTACTTCCAGGGAATTAGATTGCTGGCATAACTTTACATTGGAATGGACCAGTGAAGTGGTTTGTCTCTGGGCCTATGGTACTCTCATTGGACTATTGGACTCTCATTCAAATTTAAAATAAATGCCGTAGCTAGGCCCGTTACAACAGTGCCTGCTACAACAGTAAAAGATATGTTTACCACACGACCTACGCCAGCACCCAGGCTCGAACCCAAAATTTATGAGAATGGCCCATATGTAATAAAAAACACAGGCCAACAGCAAATGCTGTTTAACCCGGAATGGTCTCTTAAACATGTTGAGTTGTCAATGCAAAACAATGTCACAGAGATTCAACCAGCCTGTTCTCCCTTTTTACGAACCTCTTTCGAGGGATGGACCAACTGGCTACGCAGAAGAGCACCAGCAACTTTTCATAGGCGAATATCAAGAGACCTGACTGGTGTTATAGGAACAGAACTAAGCGTTCTGAATAGCATTGACTCAGAAATAATAATGAATAAGTTGGCTGCCTCCACTGCTGATTTGACAAAATTACAACAGCCTTTAAGATCTTCCCTAGTGGCTTTGGGAACTCATCAGTGGCTAGTGTCGAAAGTATTACCAAATTGGGAAAGAATAAACATAAGAGATCACGAATTAATTATAGACGCACTGGGTGGGCTCCAAAGTAACGTCTCTTTGGCTCTCAGCTGTATCCAGGCTCAGTTATGGATGCAATCAATGACTGCTTCAATCATAAGAGAAGGTGAGGAAGGGATTTTTCCCCCTGAAATCCAGAAAATAATCTGGGACAATGCTAATGACTTCGAAAGGAAACTCCAGGCCTGGTGGAATTTGGTAAACTTTACCTATGATCCCACTACAGACACAGTTACAACTTTTGTGTTAACCATTCGTAATGCTTCGATATATGTGATTCATCCCATTATAGCATTAGGATTAAATCACAACGGGATTTTACTCTATCCTTTTGAGCATAAGACATGGGCCCGGAAAGTAAAGGATAAATGGCAAACAGTAGACCTAGAATCCTGTATTGTGCGAGAACAACAAGGATTCATTTGTGAAAGTAACGCCATCAGTGCACAAGACATTTGTCTTGACCCTGATCAGAAAGTTTGCCATTATGAAGTTTGTCCCAGTGTTGACCTTAAAACCATATCAATATACATTGGCAAAGGTTGTGTGTGTCTGAGAACCGCTTGTAGTTTCATATCTGTAGGGGACGTAGAAGTAGATACTAGACATCGCTCAAATTTCTGTGTTTGTAATTTTCCTAACATCACCAGATGTGACTTTAATTATACAGCTCCAGTCATATCCCATCAGCTTTTTAATTCTAATTATACATTACTCCACGAATTGGCGTCTACACCCATTGGGACAGACATAACTCTAATGAAGAAATTACTACAGCATCAAGGGTTAATGCAAATACTAGAGGAAATCAAAACCAATGGACATGAAACTTTGATAACGGTTCATCATGACGCAGATAAAATAACAGAGGTTCTAAAAAGGGTAGAAAAAGATGGAGAACATAAATGGTGGGAAATACTCTTCGGCTGGTCACCCACTGCTACAGGAATCCTTAATAAGTTATGTCACCCTATTGTTGTTCTCCTGGGCTTGTCCCTGATTAGTATTGTTTTATCCATAGTGCTATATGTTTTAAATTGGCGAATGAGAAAACAAATGAGGCAATTGATATATGCTCAACAACTCCCACAACAAGTCGAAGTAGGCAAAAATCTTATAAAGAACCTAGAAAGGAATGGAATAATATAAAAGGCATTAACATAAAGTAAATGAATTTACTTACTTTTTAGAAAAGGGGGGATTGATAGAGAGAACTAACACTTAAGGGCTAATAGCAGGAGGAAACTTGCTTAACGCAAAACATATATCTATAACCTTGTAGCCATTGCATTGCTTAACCCATATCTATAATTATAACCTTGGCCATTGTGTAAGACGTTTAAACAGGAACTAGCAGAGGGGAGTTGCAAAGAAAAACAGAACAGTCATGACCAGCCTTGCTAAAGAAACCGGCTGGAACTGACCTTGTGGTTGTGGAGTGTGATAAGAGAGAGACTGAGCTTACGCAGGAATAGTCACTTGTGGTGATGAAGAGTGGGTTTGCCTTCATCCTCTCGACCCTCAACGACCACCACCAGAAGAAACCGCGCATGCTCGGTGGGGAGGAGATCACGGAAATGGCTCATTTGCATATGAAGTGGGATAGATAGTTAATATGTATAGGTGTATTGAGAAACCTTATGAATATGTAACACTTTGCTGCATAAATACGATATGAGCTGCTGCGTTAGGGGCGCACGAATTTGGTGGGACGACCCCCCGTGCTGCCCAGCACTGAATAAACATACCTACTTTACAACCCTCTCGGTTGTGGAGTCTGATTTCCGCACGTCAATAGCTCATATTTAACATATTATTTCAGCTTGGTATTGTAGGATATTTCCATATTTTTAGTTCTTTCCGAAGGACATGTAGACCATCACGATGTAGAATTCAAATTAATACCAATATCAGTTTTTAAACAATTTCATTGAATATATCTTGCAACTAGTAATATTGTTGTTTCTAGAACTGTTGCTGTTCTTGTCGGAAAAAAACTAACCCTCCAAAGATGTATCTAGGCTGCAAAATGAGATTTGCTTCTTGAAAGTACGTTTCCTTCTTCAAATGAACATTCTCATTGTCAGGCTGTCTTGCAGGAATACTAATTACATTAATGTTGTAATCCCAGTGATTTCCATTGTAAATCTGCTAGAAAAATGCAGATTGACTTTGATTATAACTGTAGCTTGTCTTTCCAGTTTTGTTTGCAAGAGAAAGCATTTTTTACAAAATTATTTTTTAGAACAGGCAAATTTTCAGATGAAGCAATCATTATGTGTGCATATATGTCATGAGCTACCTTTAAGTTAGCAGAAATTGGTTAACGCTTAAAAAACCAAAACAAAACAGTATCATCATCTGCTTCCTGTAACTAATTCAGAGAATCAGTTCAGAACTTTAAAATAGTCAGCTGATCAGAATCCAGATATTTCACCTCTACTGATAGGATTTAACAAAAGTTATAAAGGATATCAATGAGATTTCCTGTGCTATTAGCACCTGTGAAATTAGCATTCCCACCAGCCAGCATGACTGTGAGAATGGGCATGTGTTAATTGGTTACTCCAATAGAGAGGAAGAACATATGCTTTCCAAGTGGTGAACCTCATTTTGTAGCATTGATACGCATATTCTTTATGTTGCACTGATTTTCTTAGGAGTGGTGACAGCCACTAAAAATGGTAATATTACCAGTTTAAGATCTATTCACCCATTTAATTAAAAAAGTTACTAGATTTTCTGGTATGAATGTTGCCTTGGGACAGAAAAAACATGTCCTTTGAAATGAACTTCGGGAAAAGACGGGATATACTACAAGATAATGCATTTGTCATATAGATAAATTCTTTGTATGGCCTACATTTTTCTCCTTATCACACACACACAAAAAAACCCAAAAGCCCTACATGTTAGTAAAGATAGATCAAAGTAAATATAAAAACAAGGAACTCTGAGAGTTGTTTGTAGCCATGTTGAAATCAGATGGAACTTTCACAAAATACTGTATCTGACTAGCAAAATACTGTATCTGATTTTCAGCTTCTCATACTTCCCTGCCAATGAGTAGGCTGGGAGTGCACAAGAAACTCGGAGGGAATAAAGCTGGGACAGCCTACCCCAACTGACCAAAGGGATATTCCGTACCATATGATGTCACGCTCAGCAAGAAAAGCTGCAGGAAAGAAGGTGGAAGGGGGGGACGTTCAGAGTTATGGTGTTTGTCTTCTCAAATAACTGTTATGCATGATGGAGCCCTGCTTTCCTGGGGATGGTTAAACATGTGCCTGCCAATGGGAAGCAGTGAATGAATGCCTTATTTTGCTTTGCTTGTGCACACAGATTTTGCTTTACCTATTAAACTGTCTTCATGTCAACCCACAAGTTCTCTCACTTTTAACCTATTGATTCTCTCCCCCATCCCACTGTGGGAGAGTGAGCGAGTGGCTGTGTGGTGCTTAGCTTCAGGCCAGGGTTAAACCAAGACACTTGGGATAGAGACTTTTACAGATCATTTGAAGTCCTGTTTTTCTATGATAAGCATCCACAGTGTGTTTTAATTCTAAAAGTCCCCTTTCCAGGTCCAGGCATTTTGAACATGCCTAAGGATGTTATTAATAACATTAATGTCATTGTGTTCAGCACAAAACATAGATGAAACAATCGTGTCATGGAGGTCTACTAGAAGAAATTATTTTCTTATTACAGCTTTGCAGTTATGAAATTTTAGATGCATCCTTCTTTTTGAACATAAGAATAGCTATGCTTGGTCAGATGAACGTCCAATAGTCCTGTCTTTGACAGTGATATGAAGTGAATGCTTAGTGAATGAGTGTAAGAAAAGGACAAGCATTAAGTGACGGTTCTCCCATTATGTTTTCCTAGCTACTAGCAGTCCCCAGTTTAGGGACTTCCTAAATCAGAAGTTGTATCTTCCTTTAATTTTATTACTTCCTGTTGGATAGGTTCCCCTCATTAAACATGCTGTGTTGCAATTCCCCAGACATTAATTCCTGTGGTTTTTTATGGGGAACTTAAGAACATATTAATTATATGCAACAAGCAGAATGCACCAAACTAGACTAAGCAAATTACTCCATGAATAACAAGCTTGTGTTTCAGACATAACACTATATAAAAAAGATCTAATCTGCTTTCAGTGTCTGAGCTGCCATCTCCATATGCTCCTGCACTATTCTTAGAGCTAGCTCAGTGTAGAAAATGCCCCTGCATGCCCGTCGGAGGAATGTGAATTTCACTCTGGGGGCTGCAGGCCAATGCGTGGCAATACTTATTGTCAGAGAGCCAAAGTCTCTTTGTGAATCTGTGCAATTGTGAAGCTGGAAATTGGGGGCTGTAATGTCCCTGAAGCCATGAGAGATTCCACTGACACCTCTCATTGGAAGGAAAGCTTAGTCACCTCACTACAAAATCACTTTAAATAGCATGTACAACATGAAAAGATTTTATCATAAGTGTGTCAAGGTTTTGAAAACCCAAACCCTACAGGAACATACCTTCATATATTGAATATGGATGGATACTTTAATAGCAGATTGCTAAATGATTGTCCATCTAACCAGCTCCTATAAAAACAAATTCATTGTTATCTGAAGGGAGCTATCGTTGACAGAACAAACTGCGCAAGCATGTGTGGATGGCAGGGGGAACAATAAGAAGAAATAGGAGGATGATATCTAGATTGCATGGTGGGAAGCTTATGTATATATCAGCATTAATTACTGCAATATCAGAGGTCATCTGTAATCCCATTGTTAAGGTTTGTGTTCAGTACAATTACCATGCTATGCTAAGCACAGCCAGAATAATATCATTCCACAAAATGAGATGCTTAGAGAAAGACAGGACTGCCGATGTCTAAAGCAGATTTTTCTGCATTCCTTCAATTTTGCATCTGTTTTTTTTTTTATGACATTACCTAGAGACAAACCAATAACAGAAATGAAAGATCTATATTACTTCCTCAAAATCAGACCTACTTCATCATCAATAACTGGCTGGACGGTTGCACTCAAAGGGTTGCGGTCAAGGGCTCGGTGTCCAAGTGGAGAGCAGTGACGAGTGGCGTTCCTCAGGGGTCGGTACTGGGGCCTGTACTATTCAACATCTTTGTTAGTGACATGGACAGTGAGGTAGAGTGCATCCTCAGCAAGTTTGCTGATGATACCAAGCTGTTTGGTGAGGCAGACACGCTGGAGGGGAGGGATGCCATCCAGAGGGACCTGGACAGACTGGAGAGGTGGGCCCAAGCCAACCTCATGCAGTTCAACAAGGCCAAGTGCAAGGGCCTACATCTGGGTCGGGGCAATCCCAAGCACAAATACAGGCTCGGCGGGGAATGGCTGGAGAGCAGCCCTGAGGAGAAGGACCTGGGGGTGATGATTGATGAGAAGCTCAACATGAGCAAGCAATGTGCGATCGCAGCCCAGAAGGCCAACCGTATCCTGGGCTGCATCAAAAGAAGTGTGGCCAGCAGGTCAAGGGAGGTGATTCTGCCCCTCTACTCTGCTCTCGTGAGACCCCACCTGGAGTACTGCATCCAGCTCTGGAGTCCCCAACATAAGAAGGACATGGACCTGCTGGAGCGTGTCCAGAGGAGAGCCACGAGGATGATCAGAGGGCTGGAACACCTCTCCTATGAGGCGAGGCTGAAAGAGTTGGGGCTGTTCAGCCTGGAGAAGAGAAGGCTCCGGGGAGATCTTATTGCGGCCTTCCAGTACCTAAAGGGGGCCTACAGGAGAGCTGGGGAAGGACTTTTTACTAGGGCGTGTAGTGATAGGACGAGGGGGAATGGCTTTAAACTGGAAGAGGGCAGGTTTAGATTAAACATTAGGAAGAAGTTTTTCACTTTAAGGGTAGTAAGGCACTGGAACAGGTTGCCCAGAGAGGTTGTTGAAGCCCCATCCCTGGAGGTGTTCAAGGCCAGGCTGGACGTGGCCTTGGGTAACCTGGTCTAGTGAGAGGTGTCCCTACCTATGGCAGGGGGGTTGGAACTCGATGATCTTCAAGGTCCCTTCCAACCTAAACCATTCTATGATTCTATGAATAACAAGATTTTTTTTTCTTCTTTTGTAGAGGCATAATCCTCACATTTTCATAGAATCATAGAATCGCTGAGGTTGGAAGGGACCTTTAAGATCATCAAGTCCAACCATTAACCTACCCTGAAAAAACCCACTTCTAAACCATGTCCCTAAGTACCACATCTACCCTTTTTTTTAACACCTCCAGAGATGGTGAATCTACCACCTCCCTGGGCAGCCTATTCCAATGTTTAATAACCCTTTCAGTGAAAAAATGTTTCCTAATATCCAGTCTAAACCTCCCCTGACATAACTTAAACCCATTTTCTCTTGTCCTTTCACTTGTCACCCGGGAGAAGAGGTCAGCCCCCACCTCTCTAACCTCCTTTCAGGTAGTTGTAGAGGTGTCGTGGTTTGGCCTCAGCCAGCAACAAAGAACCATGCGGCTGCTCGCTCAACCCCCCACAGCCGTGGGGGGGAAATACGAAGAAAAAGGCAAAACTCGTGGGTTGAGATAAAGGCAGTTTAACAGAACAGCAAAGGGAAGAGAAAACAGCAATAATAACACGGATAAAGGAATATACAAACGCGATTAGGGCACCGCAGCTCACCGACCAGACCCGTACCGCCGCAGCCCGCGCTGAGCCGAGACTTCCTGCCCCCTCCCCCCCGGCCAGCTCCCCCCTACTGCCCGGCATGGCTCATATGGTGTGGAATACCTGTGTCCTCTCCCATCCTTGGGGAAATTAACCCCATCCCTGCCGGAACCAGGACATTATCCACCCCTTATTCCATACCATCTGCGCCATGCCCAGATCCTACAGTTCCCAATCATTTACCACCACTTTCCCCTGTCTTTTATATATATATATATGTACATCTATATACATACAGATTTAATTCCCGCAGTCTATGGGCGATCCCTCTAAAATGTCCACCGAGTTAATTTAGTACATCACTGTGGGCCCCATCTGTGAAAGCAGTCTCTCAGGGCAGGCGAGATGGTGGGTGGTGCTGGACTGGTGCACGCTGCATTCGGAGCTCGTGGCTGGTGTACCCGGTGTGGCCCATACCCACAGTTTGCAGGTTGAAGGTGTTGATCTCAAGGAAGTTGCTGGGCGCCAGCTAATGAGGTCAGTTCCTATTACCTCACCACTGCACTTTACTCCATTTTATCAAAGTCCATCTGTCATTGGTTTGGGAGATTCCTATTGTAGTACCCTTGATAGCAGTTATAGTAATGATGACATGCAGTGACAGCGTTATTTAGCATATAACATCATAAGATTTGATTCATTGGCTATTCTCACCCAAAATCAGATCCCCGTGAGGTACACATCGGACCTCCCCATCCGCCCGCATCACCCACCAAGTGCACCCAGGTCCTTGTGCAAAAGCAATCCCACGGATGGGTTTGCCTTTGCCTGAGGCAGGGCTAACCCAGACTGTCTTCCCCAACATATTCTTCATGTGCACTACGGGGACTTTATCCCCTTCTATTGTACGTGGAAGTTTTGATTGGGCAGGGCCAGCTCGATTGGCAGATCTCCTGGTGTTGACTAACCAGGTGGCTTTTGCTAAATGCGTATCCTAGTGTTTGAAAGTCCCACCACCCATGGCTCTCAGTGTAGTCTTTAACAGTCCGTTGTATCGTTCTATCTTCCCTGAGGCCGGTGCGTGATAGGGGATGTGATATACCCACTCAATGCCATGCTCTTTGGCCCAGGTGTCTATGAGGCTGTTTCGGAAATGAGTCCCATTGTCTGACTCAATTCTCTCTGGGGTGCCATGTCACCATAAGGCTTGTTTTTCAAGGCCCAGGATAGTGTTCCGGGCGGTGGCATGGGGCACAGGGTATGTTTCCAGCCACCCGGTGGTTGCTTCCACCATTGTGAGCACATGGCGCTTGCCTTGGCGGGTTTGTGGGAGTGTAATATAATCAATGTGCCAGGCCTCCCCATATTTGTATTTTAGCCATCATCCTCCATACCAAAGAGGCTTTAACCGCTTGGCTTGCTTAATTGCAGCACATGTTTCACATTCGTGGATGACCTGTGCAATAGTGTCCATGGTCAAGTCCACCCCTCGGTCTCGAGCCCATCTATATGTCGCATCTCTTCCCTGATGGCCTGAGGCATCATGAGCCCACCAAGCTATGAATAATTCACCCTTATGTTGCCAGTCCAGATCCACCTGAGCCACTTCAATCTTAGCGGCCTGATCTACCTGCTGGTTGTTTTGATGTTCCTCAGTGGCGCGACTCCTGGGTACGTGGGCATCTACATGACGTACTTTCACAGCCAGATTCTCTATCCGGGCAGCAATATCTTGCCACAGTTCAGCCGCCCAGATGGGTTTACCTCTGCGCTGCCAGTTGCTCTGTTTCCACTGCTGTAACCACCCCCACAGAGCATTTGCCACCATCCATGAATCAGTATAGAGGTAAAGTACTGGCCATTTCTCTCGTTCAGCAATGTCTAAAGCTAGCTGGATGGCTTTCACCTCTGCAAACTGGCTCGATTCCCCTTGTCCTTCAGTGGCTTCTGCAACTCGTCGTGTAGGACTCCACACAGCAGCCTTCCACTTACGATGCTTTCCCACAATCCGGCAGGACCCATCAGTGAACAAGGCATGTTTCCTCTCATTTTCTGGTAGTATATTATACGGTGGGGCCTCTTCTGCACGCGTCACCTCCTCCTCTGGTGATATCCTGAAATCTTTGCCTTCTGGCCAGTCCATGATCACTTCAAGTATTCCTGGGCGATTGGGGTTTCCCATTTGAGTTCACTGTGTGATCAGTTCAATCCACTTACTCCATGTGGCATCAGTCGCATGGTGTGTGGCAGGGACCCTTTCTTTGAACATCCAGCCCAGCACCGGCAGTCGAGGTGCCAAGAGGAGCTGTGCTTCAGTACCAACCACTTCCGAAGCAGCTCGGACCCCCTCGTATGCTGCCAATATCTCTTTTTCGGTTGGAGTATAGCGGGCTTCAGATCCTCTGTATCCCCGACTCCAAAACCCCAGGGGTCGACCTCCAGTCTCCCCTGGTGCTTTCTGCCAGAGGCTCCAGGTAGGGCCATTCTCCCCAGCTGCGGTGTAGAGCACATTTTTAACATCTTGTCCCGCCCGGACTGGCCCCAGGGCTACCGCATGAACTATTTCCTGCTTAATTTGTTTGAAGGCTTGTCGTTGCTCAGGGCCCCATTTAAAATCATTCTTTTTCCGGGTTACTTGATATAGAGGGCTCACAATCAGACTGTAATCTGGAATATGCATCCTCCAAAACCCCACAACACCTAAGAAAGCTTGCGTTTCCTTTTTACTGGTTGGTGGAGACATAGCTGCTATTTTGTTGATAACATCCATTGGGATCTGACGGCGTCCATCTTGCCATTTTATTCCTAAAAACTGGATCTCCTGTACGGGTCCCTTGACCTTACTTCGTTTTATGGCAAAACCAGCTTTCAGAAGAATTTCAACTATTCTATTCCCTTTCTCAAAAACTTCTTCCACTGTGTTGCCCCATACGATGATGTCGTCAATGTACTGCAGATGTTCCGGAGCTTCACCCTGTTCCAGTGTGGTCTGGATTAGTCCATGGCAAATGGTGGGGCTGTGTTTCCACCCCTGGGGCAGTCGATTCCAGGTGTACTGGACGCCCCTCCAGGTGAAAGCAAACTGTGGTCTGCACTCTGCTGCCAAAGGGATTGAGAAGAATGCATTGGCGATATCAACTGTTGCATACCACTTGGCTGCCTTTGACTCCAGTTCGTATTGAAGTTCTAGCATGTCTGGCACGGCAGCGCTCAGCGGTGGTGTCACTTCATTCAGGCCACAATAGTCCACTGTTAGCCTCCACTCTCCACTAGTTTTTCGCACTGGCCATATGGGACTATTAAAGGGTGGGCGGGTCTTGCTGATCACTCCTTGAGTCTCCAGTTGACGAATCAGCATATGGATGGGGATCAGAGAGTCTCGGTTAGTGCGATATTGCCGCCGATGCACTGTCGTGGTAGCAATCGGCACCTGTTGTTCTTTGACCCTCAACAAACCTACCACAGAAGGGTCCTCCGAGAGACCAGGCAATGTAGACAGCTTTTTAATTTCCTCCGTCTCCAAAGCAGATATGCCAAAAGCCTACCGGTATCCTTTTGGGTCCTTGAAGTACCCTCTCCTGAGATAGTCTATGCCAAGGATGCACGGAGCCTCTGGGCCAGTTAAAATGGGATGCTTTTGCCACTCATTTCCAGTTAGGCTCACCTCAGCTTCCAATACAGTCAACTCTTGGGATCCCCTTGTCACTCCAGAAATACAAATGGGTTCTGCCCCTCTGTAACTTGATGGTATTAAGGTACATTGAGCTCCAGTGTCCACTAGAGCCCTATACTCCTGTGGCTCTGATGTGCCAGGCCATCGAATCCACACGTTCCAATAAACCTGGTTGTCCCTTTCCCCCACCTGGCTGGAGGCAGGGCCCCTCTAATCCTGATCATAGTATCCATTACTCACCTGTTGCACAAATGACTTGGAAGTCCCTTCAAGAGGATCAGAAGTAAGATCAGGCCTTCTACTCTGTCTGGGGAGCTGTCTGCTGGAAATGGGAGCAGCACTTTTCCTGGAAGGATCCCCTTTTGTGATTGTTCTTCCTTGCAACTCACGTACCCGTGCCCGTAGGGTCGAGGTAGGTTGTCCATCTCACCTCCTCATGTCCTCTCCGTGATCGCGCAAGTAAAACCACAGGGTGCCTCGTGGTGTGTACCCTCTAGACTCTCCCTCTTGAGTAGGGAAACAGTTGCTCCTAATAGCTGAGATGCTGGCCTGTACAGGTAGGGAGTAGGATATATTCTCTTTGAGTTGCTGGACTTTCTGGGACAGTTTCTCCACAGCTGAGACAAGGGGGGAAGAGGGACTTTCTTCATATTGCCGGAGTCGGCCAGCCACCTCATCCACCGTTGGTCCCTCTTCGCCTTTCCATTCCATCACTGCCAAGGAGTTGGCATACGATGATGGTGCACTCTGTACAAACTTCCGCCATATGGGCCTTGTGCACTGGACTTCATCAGGGCCTGTAGGTAACTGTGTGTTATCTGGGTCATAGTAAATCATCTCCCGCACGGCTAGTTCTCTTAGGTACTGGATACCTTTTTCCATGGTGGTCCACTTGCTTGGACGGCATACAACATCTTCACTGAAGGGGTACCTTTCCCTCACACCTGACAAGAGTCGCCTCCAGAGGCTGAGGGCTTGTGTCTTCTTCCCAATCGCCTTGTCAATGCCCCCTTCCCTAGACAGGGATCCCAGCTGCCTGGCTTCCCTACCCTCTAATTCCAAGCTACTGGCCCCATTATCCGAGCATCGGAGCAGCCAGGTGACAATGTGCTCGCCCGGAAGTCGGCTGAAATCCTTTCGCATATCTCTCAGCTCACTCAGGGATAGGGATCGGGTGATTATCTCCGGTTCCGTGTCTTCCTCCCGTTCTTTTGATGGCCCTCGTTCATCATCATCCCTAACTAAGCGAACTGATTTCTTGGTGTATTTCTTCTTCTGTACAGGAGCAACTGATACTGGCACAGGTTGGTTGTCTGGTTCAGCTGCAGTGTCTGCCACTGGGGTTTGAGCGGCCGCATTGCCTGCCACGGGGGTTGGAGTAGCTGTATTTTCTGCCACTGGAGTTGGAATAGCTGCAGTGTCTGCCGCAGGGGGGTGAGTAGCCACAGGGCCTGCCACCGGGGTTGGAGTAGCCGCATTGTCTGCCGCAGGGGTTGGAATAGTTGCAGTGCCTACTGGTCTGGTTTCCCCCTCTTTCCCCTGAGGGTGCTGCATAATACCAAGCAGTGTTTGGTAGATACTGGCCAGGGCCCAGCACAGTGCAGTGAGTTGTGCCTCTCTGGAATAGCCACAGCATTTTCCTTTTAAAAATTCTACCACTTTATCAGGGTCCTGTAGTTGTTCGGGGGTGAAGTCCCAAAACATTGGAGGCGAGAAATTCTCTAGATACCTGCCCATATTCTCCCACATGCCATGCCACTCATGACTATCCAGCCTTGGGGCAGATCTCTGGGTGGTAGTCTTAACAGTTATCTAACCCTAAACAAGACCTGAAACACATTCAGGAGACATAGCAATAGGACCAGACTGGTTTGAGCATCCCAAGGATATTCAAAATTCTCAAAAGCTGTCATACCTGGCCCGAAGGAGAAAAGGGAGGTGAAAGAGCTAGGGAAAGTATCCCCCCCTGTTTCCCCCATAGATCGGGTATGATTATTAATAAATTCTGAGAGACGGCGACCAAGGTATGGGCATGACAGCAATACTGCATAAACACCCCAACACAGCGACCTGAGCAGTGATGCTATCATATCATACGCTGATATCGCACAGGACAGCAAAATGATAATCCTGATCCCTCTGCCCGAGGTAACAAACATCATCATGGGGAGTACATAGAACACGTAAGAATTTACATAACACAGCCACGCAAACAAATGAAGGAACATTGTAACCGGCGACTATCTAACTAATATGAGAAATATATATAACAAACTCGTGTTAACAATCTCGGGTCGGATCTGTCATTATCTCAACCCTCCGAGCCCCACGTGTGGCGCCAAAAGGACTGTCGTGGTTTGGCCTCAGCCGGCAGCAACGAACCACGCGGCCGCTCGCTCAACCCCCCACAGCCGTGGGGGGGAAATACGAAGAAAAAAGGCAAAACTCGTGGGTTGAGATAAAGGCAGTTTAACAGAACAAGGGAAGATCTACTGATGTCATCTACTTGGACTTGTGCAAAGCATTTGACACTGTCCCACACGATATCCTGGTCTCTAAATTGAAGAGACATGGATTCGACAAATGGACCACTCGGTGGATAAAGAACTGGCTGGATGGTCGCACTCAAAGAGTTGCGGTCAACGGCTCGGTGTCCAAGTGGAGAGCAGTGACGAGTGGCGTTCCTCAGGGGTCGGCACTGGGACCTGTACTGGTCAACATCTTTGTCAGAGACATGGACAGTGGGGTAGAGTGCATCCTCAGCAAGTTTGCTGATGATACCAAGCTGTTTGGTGAGGTAGACACGCTTGAGGGGAGGGATGCCATCCAGAGGGACCTGGACAGGCTGGAGAGGTGGGCCCAAGCCAACCTCATGCAGTTCAACAAGGCCAAGTGCAAGGTCCTACATCTGGGTCGGGGCAATCCCAAGCACAAATACAGGCTCGGTGGGGAATGGCTGGAGAGCAGCCCTGTGGAGAAGGACCGGGGGGTGATGATTGACGAGAAGCTCGACATGAGCCAGCAGTGTGCGATCGCAACCCAGAAGACCAACCGTATCCTGGGCTGCATCAAAAGAAGTGTGGCCAGCAGGTCAAGGGAGGTGATTCTGCCCCTCTACTCCCCTCTTGTGAGACTCCACCTGGAGTACTGCATCCAGCTCTGGAGTCCCCAACATAAGAAGGACATGGACCTGCTGGAGCGTGTCCAGAGGAGAGCCACGAGGATGATCCGAGGGCTGGAGCACCTCTCCTTCAAGGACCTCTTCAAGGTCCCTTCCAACCGAAACCATTCTATGATTCTATGATTCTATAACCTTGTAGCCATTGCCTTTCTTAAGCCATATCTATAATTATAACCTTGGCCATCGTGTAAGGCGTTTAAACAGGAACTAGCAGAGGGGAGTTGCAAAGAAAAGCAGAACAGTCATGGCCGGCCTTGCTAAAGAAACCGGCTGGAACTGACCTTGCGGTTGTGGCGTCTGATAAGAGAGAGACTGAGACCCCTCTCTCACCTGCATGGGGCCTGACAACACCCTGGGGTGGATTCTGTCCTGGCCCATAGATTTATGTGGGTTGAGTCCTTGCAAGAGGCTGCAAACCAGCCCTTCCTCCAGTACTGGTGGGTCGATACATGCGTTGTCATGGCTACTTGATCCTGTGATCTGGGGTCCAGCTGAGACTTAGCCTTCATGTCTGCATCTCTGCATGTGCTAGCAAGGTTCTTGTAGTCCTTGGTGCCTGTTTGGCTGCCTTTCCATAGCTGGTACACTTCTTTAGTGCTTTTAAGCACACCCAAAAGCTCATTTTTAGCCAGGGTGGTCTCTTGTTCTGCCTTCTTCCTTTCCCTTTGTAGGGGATGGACTGTTCTTGTCCTTTCAGGAGGATGTTCTTGAATAACTACCAACAGTCACAAGGTCCTTTGCCCTCTATGGATGGTTCTCATGGAATTCCTCACAGCTGGGCTCTGAGTGTATTAAAGTTGGCTCTTCTGAAATCCAATGTCTTTGACCAAGTACTGGTCTTCAGTGTGCTCAGCAGGATCTTAAACTCCACAATGTTTCATTTCTGTGGTCATATAACAGAACGTCATTTTAATGTAGATTTCTAATCTACATATCTAAGTTATGTTAGTATAACCTGAATTAAGCAGAGTGCATTTTTCTTAATGAGAATGTCTATTGCAGTATTGTAGTTCCACCTATCTAACTGTCATGGCTACCAGCTGTGCTTCTCCTTTTGGTGGCAGTTTCTTTTTCTACAGTATTTCTCATCTGTTTCTGATTCTGTGAAACTTTTCCCTGATGGGTATTACTTCTTTAGCCCATGTTCTCTTAAGGTCAGATACTTGACAAATAAATGGTTTCTTCCTATGTCTAGAAATTGCTAAATTTTGGCTCCCCTGAGGTAATATTTCTCGGAGAATGCTTATCAGCTGTTGCCTCTCTCTGAGTGCCTGTGCTGTCTTTCTTAACAGTTGTAGACAGTAGTTTGGTACTAGATAAGCATATACCACAGTTGGTTACTTATCATAACTAATATTTTAACCTTCATCAAGAGACCAGCAAGTAGCCACTTCAAATCTAGCATGGTGATACCATGACTCAACAAGAACTTTTTTGTTTTGTACCTACTTCAGTCTCCAGATGGTTCTAAGAGATATTCTGCAGACTGTATTATAATAATCTAGTCATCTACCAATCTTGAAATGACTGGGACAGCAGCTCTTTACCTGATAGTGAGGACTTGACCCTTTCTTCAAAGACTTGCTGCTTTTTCATGATTCAAGCTCTTTAAAAACAAGAAGTCAAAAAATCATGAACTCTGATTATCTTTTCTACAGTATATATCTTGTTAGATGATATGATAAAATTTCACATTTAGGTGTATATCTTTCAAATGTTCTATTTTTGTTGGTGTCTAGCTCTGACTACTCAAACACGTCAGTATTATCAGTATCAACATAGCTTCAAATGCCAGATCTGTATAATCAGTGAATAACCTCTTTTGTTTTTTTTAAGGAATGGTCAATTAGTGTGTGTTTATGTATAAATAACTAGGCCTACATGATGTTTAGATGACATCATGCACATATGAACCGATAACTTCTGTATTTTAACAGCAAAAATTCCCTAAGCTGTAAATTTTATCAATTACTTTTAAATATGCTATTGTGCATCAGTACTGCTCACATCAGTTTACATATATATATTAATGTATTTTAATATATGTGTAGCTATTCCTTTATATTACAATTTTATATGCATATTTGTATATAAAGACAGCATTATATTTTTCCTGAGTTTTTTCTCATTCAGGTTTGGGACTGTGCTGAAGAACAGTATAGTTCTGTTGAGCAGGGAGAGTGGAAAAATATTTGTTCTACAGCAAAGACTAGTATAAAACTCACTTTGTTTACTGCAGTAGGAGTTAAATGAATGACTCCTTTAGTTTGGAGTGTAATTATTTTACTTTAAGTCATCTAAAAAGTGGGTAATAGAATGTTTGTGTTTTCTTGATTCATTAATGTTGTCTGTCCTTCCATCATATCCAGTTGAATTCCTTGTGATTTTTTTTTCTGTTCAAAAGCATAATGAATTAACCAGGACTTAGCGCTGGCTTTGTTTAGGAAGGCACTTCTCTATATTGTTGCCTTAAAGAGAATACTAATTTCTGTAGTTTTCATTTATGAAAGACTGCTATAATAAGGGCCTTTCACTGTTAACCTGATTTTTTAAAATATCAAGGCATGTGTTTGTATTTTCTTTCCCTTAAAATGAACTTTCACCCAGTGGTTGAATCCAAATATGTCTTTCATTTTTGAGAACAGGCTGGAGTTGCTCCTTATTGTTTCTGTCATTTCACATTTGGGAACACTAATATGATTGTGTAATTTTACAGCCTGTATAAGGTGTGGGGTTTTTTTTTATACTGTCTATATGGTTCCCTTAGTTTCTGAAGCAGATCTCCTCCAGTCTATCATCTGCTGACTACTGTTTTTTGAATGTGTATGAAGCCAGTATAAGGATACCAATACTGAGAGCATCCTTTTATATATTATAACCTACATTAAAAATTTCCAGTTTGAAGGAATGTCCTTATTCATTGTAGCTTTCAGAACAGTGATATTTAGAGAGACAAAAACATTAAGGATGTCAATCTGAACTCGAAAGAAGCTTTTACACAGATTTCCTGTTTAAGTACCTAGTTCCTCTATATCTCAGTATCTGTCTACAAAGTATGAATAAGACTATTCCACTTCAAAATATATTTTGAAGGTTAAAAGCTTTTTTCATTAGAAGAACAATGTAGTGAGCCTGAGATTATTATTTGCATTGTATCTGTATAAGAAGTCAGTCCATGGGCTGTCTGCTATACAAACATGCATCAAAAGATGACCCTTTCCTAAAGAACTTACAGTCAAAGAGTAAGACATGAGGTAAGATAGATGCAGTGGGATAGGATATTAAGTCTTTATCCAAGTTGCTGTAGCCTTGCCTAAAGCTGGTAAAGATGGTAATGAAGCCTTTATATATATAAATCTGTTTATATATATAGATATATAAAGGAGGTGTCCATTTTTTCCAAGAGTAAACTAAAATTATGGTAGATGAAGCGCATAATGAGGTAGGAGGAACCAATGTAAGCACTCTTGCCAAGGTCAGATTGACCAATCCCTCGCAACAAGACCTGCATTAAGACCAAGGCCAAGAAGAAACAACGGCAAGTTATGGCCATCGGTGACTCCCTCCTGTGTGGAACTGAAGCATCTATTTGCAGACTGGACCCTCTTTTCAGGGAAGTTTGCTGCCTCCCTGGGGCCCGAATTAGGGATGTCACCAGATGACTGAAGAGCTTAGTACAGCCTTCGGACTATTATCCACTCCTGCTCTTTCATGTGGGTACTAATGATGTTGCAATAAAAAGTCTAAGGTTGTTCAAAAGATATTTCAGGGCCCTGGGAAGAATGCTAAAAAACTCAGGAGCACAGGTAGTGTTTTCCTTGATCCTCCCGGTAACGGGGAGAGACTTTGGAAGAAAACAGTGAGCCCAAGGTATCAATACCTGGCTCAAGGACCGGTACTGCTGCCAAAACATTGGGTTTTATAACCATGGAAGAGTCTTCAAGGCACAAGGTATGCTGGAGCATGATGGGATCCACCTGCTTCAATGGAGGAAATGCATCTTTGGTCATAAGCTGGCAGGACTAACTGAGAGGGCTTTAAACTGGAATTGACAGGGGAAGGGGATACCAACAGGAGAGCTGAAGGTAAGATAAGGGTTGACATGGCATTGCCTGAGGGTGACAATGCTAGCGGGAACATTTACGCTGCTCCTGGGAGCACGAAAGGCTCAGGAGCACATCTGAAATGCTTGTACATCAATGCACGAAGTATGAGAAACAAACAGGATGAACTGGAAGCATTGGTCCTTTCCCAGAGCTGTGATGTCTTTGGTATTAGTGAGACTTGGTGGAATGAGTCCCACAATTGGAGTGCTGGGATGGAGGGCTACAGGCTGTTCAGGAGGGATAGGCAGGACAGGCAATGTGGAAGAGTTGCACCATATGTAAGGGAGAGGTGTAACTGTACAGCCCTTACAGTTAAGGATGATGTGGTGGAGAGCCTCTGGGTGAGGATTAGGGGGATGGAAAAAATAGGAGATGTTGTAGTGGGTGTCCACTACCGATTGCCCAGCCAAGATGTTAGTGCTGATGTCTATAGACAATTAGGAGAAATCTCTGGAATGGTAGCCCTTGTCCCGTCCTTATGGGAGAGTTGAACTTCCCAGGCATCAACTGGGAACACTATACTGCTGTGATAAGCAAGTCTGGGAAATTCCTGAAGTATGTGTGTCCTGGTTTCAGCTGGGATAGAGTTAATTTTCTTCCTAGTAGCTGCTGTGTTTTGGATTTGGTATGAGTGGGATGTTGATAACACATATTGTTTTAGTGGTTGCTAAGTGATGTTTACCTTAGTCAAGGACTTTTTCAGCTTCCCATAGAAACTGACAGTGAGCATAGAGAGGACAAGCTGGCCAAAGGAATATTCCATACCACAGACATCATGCTCAGTATATGTTGGAGTGGGATTGGAACCGGAGTAACAACGCGATCTCAATGTGAGTATGATCGTCCTCGTTTATTGCATATTTTAGCAGAGTATATATAGACTCGCAGCAAAGCATGCATATTCAGCAATGCTATGATTGGTCCAGCTGCCTTGTTCACATACAACGCCGCCCAACCCGATTGGCTAAGACCCTCTGTTCATGCGCCTCTGTTTAACTTTTCTCCCGGGCAGGGTGATGTCACCTTTCTTGTTTACTTAGATCTTTTCTCCCTCACTCTGGGTGCTTAGTTCAAACCCTGGGTTGCTCACCAGAACGAAACCATGCCTTTTCTCATTTAAGAATCTCTCCACAATTCCCCCTTCTTCTTTTTGAGCAACCCAGGCTTGGTGCACAATTTTCATGAGCATGCGCTGTAGACAAGAGAAGATACATAATACAACTGAGATTATAACAACTACAATGAGCAATATAAGCAAGCTAGTTTTCACAATAATGGCTATCCAACTTTTGATTCCCTAACCTGATAGTATTTGATTCAGCCATCCCCATTCATCATCTTTTCTCAGCTTTTGTATTCCTTGATACAATTCTCTGATGCTCTGGTGTACTGATTTGGAGTGGTCTGAGAGGTTCATACAACACATCCCGTCAAAAGTCTTCACACCCATGACATGCGCTAATAACAAAAATCTATGGCAGCCTTATTCTGGAGTGTAGCGTTAGATTGTTTAGCAAGCCAATATCCTAATTTATTAAGCGCGGTTAAAGCGTGTGCTGCTGCTACTCCTGGTACAAAAAAACCAAGGCAAAAATTGTTTGTGTAGTACGCACAGCTACCTATCATGAGTGATCCTACAAGTTCTAGCTCTTGCGGCTCGGCATGGAGGGGTGGTAGATATGCAGCCCATCCATCCCGGCTATCGGCAAGAGTTGCGGAGCCATTACCTAGGAATTGCGTTTGTAAGTTGGAAGGCCATTGGTCAGACGGAAGACCGACTAGACAGGTGGAAAATGGATTCTCGGGTGATGTTGTGGATAGGCAGATGGAATCTTGACCGGTCATATTTGCCAAAGTCACCCAGACATTCCTTTTAAGCTGCAGGGGTGATCAAGCCCTGCAGTTACTGCATCCAAAAGAAGGACACAACTACTTATTAGCAAGCTCTTAAGATTCTTTGGGCCCAATTTGTTGCGACGTCTCTTGGTCACGGTCTATGTGTCGTCCTTCCAATGCTGGTTTTATCGCTCTGCTCGGTACCCACACTGGGCCTGTTCCTGTAGAGACACACATGTACCCTCGACCATTAAAAATGACTGGCACTGGTCCCACCCATGCTCCGGTGGTCGGGTCTTTATAATGTACCATAAATTTAGGCAGGGTAGTGGTACTATTCAGCTTAATGTTTTGATGGTGTATCACTACTGGCGGTTCCTCTTGATCGCCCATAAGACACAAGTAATTTAGCGTAAACAATACTCTGTGTAATCGCTGTTGTGCATCTGTGTCTTCATCCTTTTGCTTATTTAGATAATCTTTTAGCACTTGATGGGTTCGCTCAACCAAGCTTTGCCCGGTTGGAGAGTGGGGTATTCCCGTTATGTGTTTAATTCCCCATCTCAGTAGCAAAGTTCTCACCTTTTGACTAATATATGCAGGCCCGTTGTCTGTTTTAATCTGTTCGGGCACTCCTAACACGGCAAAGCATGCAAGTAAATGCTTGCATACATGATGCGCTTTTTCCCCTGGTAATGCTGTAGCCCATATCATTTTTGAAAAAGTATCAATTGTAACATGTACATACTTCAATCGGCCAAATTCTGTAATGTATGTTACATCCATTTGCCATACTTCCAGCGCCTTTAACCCTTTCGGGTTCACCCCTAGTCCCACTCCCGGTCCATGATTCCCACACCTAGGGCATGCTTGTATAATAGAGAGTGCTTCATTTTCGGTTAATCCAAATTGCCTTTTTAAACCTTTAGCATTTTGATGGAAGTTGTCATGACTTTGTCTGGCTTGCTGAAATTTGTCAATTGGAGGTAAATGTCGCACTGTATGACTAGGTTATCGGCAATTTGATTACCCAATCCTAAACCTAAATTCAACTGATGGCTGCGAATATGGATGATACAACAAGACGCAGTTCGTTGACCAAGAGTGGATCTCAGCTGGATAAATAATTTTCCCAACCTTGGGTTGGTTGTTTCCCTAAGGAGGGCATCTTCTAGTCGCGGCACTACCCCAGCCACATACAGGGAGTCTGTTACTACATTTAAGGGGGCTGTCAGCCAGTTGGTTAGTGCCCAGACTACCGCAGTAAGTTCCAATGTTTGAAGGGAGTCTTGTGGCTGCCCCTCCAGTATGTGCTGGCACCATTGTCCTTTATCCTGCCAGACACACACCGCACGGCAAAGCCGCTTTCCAGCGTCTGTATACACTGTGAGACCATCAGCCAGTGGTTCTCGCCTGACTTTTGTTTTTGTCATCCACTGATTTCGTTTTAACACTTGCCACATTTTCCCTTTTGGTTGTTGTGAATGTATACGTCCATTATAGCCTATTAATGCTCCTTGGATGGGAGTTGAGTTACGCAACCACCATTCTGGATCGGCATCATTCACTGGAATACTGACATCATCAGGTTCCGTTCCACTAATCTCTATGATTCTTGTTCTGCCCTTCCTGATCAACTCCCCTATTGCCTCCGGTCTTGTTTGAATGCTAGACTTGGGTTGTACTCTTAAAAAGACCCATTCTAAAATCTTAAACATGTCACCTGATGATTTGTCAGTGGCACAGGTGGGGCGGGGGAGAATTTCCCCCTTTCCTGTTTGCCACTGACAAATAACCACATACGGCGATTCAACAGTATTACAAATTAACAGAGAAATTGGCAACTCAAGGATACGCCGGGCTGACCATGCCTCTTGTAGTTTCTGTAGAATTTGTTGCAATGCGGCTCGCTGTGTTGTGGACAGTGTGACGATGTCGGCTGGTTGTCGTCCTCGTAACAGTTCCTTTAATGGTGCAATTGCGGTGTTCGAAATGCCAATGCAGTTGCGCACCCATTGGATGTCTCCTAGTAAAGTCTGTACATCTGTCAATGTCCTCAATTGAGTTGTCAAGTCTGTCTTCTGCGGGTGAATTTTCGCGTCTGAAATAGGCCATCCCAAATATTTCCAGGGGACCGCTTGCTGCACTTTCTCTGGTGCTATGACGAGTCCCTTTTTGGATAAGGTCTCAGCTAGCTGTTGCAGGGATTCCTCCGTAAATAGCTCTTTTTGACAACAAAGAATATCGTCCATGTAATGATAAATTATTGTGTTAGTCCATTGTTTCCTAAGTGGCTGCAATGCCCAGGCTACATAAAGTTGACACAAAGTAGGTGAGTTTTTCATGCCTTGTGGCAAGACTACCCATTCATAACGTTCTGCTGGTTTTTCCTTATTTATTGCTGGCAACAAAAAGGCAAATCGCTGCATATCTTGTGGGTGCAGCGGGATGGTAGAGAAACAGTCTTTTAGATCTACTATCAGTATGTGCCATCCTTCTGGTAGCATAGCAGGGGAAGGCATTCCAGGTTGCAGTGCCCCCATGGTTTGCAGCTGGTCATTAACTTTTCGTAGGTCATGCAAAAGTCGCCACTTTCCGCTCTTTTTTGGGATTACAAAAATAGGGGTGTTCCATGGACTGACTGAGGGTTTGATATGTCCAGCTTCAAGTTGTTCGGCTATCAATTGTTTGGCAATTTGCAGTCGCTCTTCTGTCATGGGCCACTGGTCAACCCACACTGGCTTATCCGTGAGCCAGATCAATGGTGGGTAGGGCAACTGCTTACCAGTGTCCACTATCGAAAATGTGTTGTGGTGAGGACGGCACCCAGCTGGCTAAGCACATCGCGACCGATCAAGGCGTTTAAAGTCCCAGGTAGATTCACGATGTAAACTTTAATATTGACTTGCTGTTTTTCCGGGAACTGCAAGGTTACCGGGTATTCGCTCACATATGGGACTGATTGTTCTCCAACCCCGGAAATCGAGGATGTAGGCATCTCAAGTGACCAGTCTTTTGGCCATACTGAGTGACTCATGATTTTGACATCTGCGCCAGTATCCAGCATGGCGATGATTTGCTTGGACACGTTTCCTTGGGACATAATTATAGCCATCATTGATCGATGGTCCATCTTTGTGGTAGAGCACACTGCTGGTCCGGTGGATCCAAAGCCTTGATTTACGCGGTAGACATTAGATTCAAGTGGGTTGCAAAACAAATTATCTGTAGGGACTATTTGAGCTATATGGCTACCCTTTGGAATAAACAGAGGAGGACAGATGGTGTAGACCATGATGTAAATACGTCCAGTGTAATCTGCATCAATGACTCCAGGCAATACAATTAGTCCCTTAATTCCTGCCGAGGATCGGCCCACTAAAAGACCTCCTATAGAGCTGTCTTGGTGATATAAAGGCCCTACTGCGTCACTGGGTATCTTCTGGACAGTGTTATCAGTAAGTGTCGTGTCTATTGCTGTTGCCAAGTCGAATCCCAGGCTTCCCCTGGTTGCTGGTCGGCGCTGTTGTAGAAAACCTTTGGTCCCTCGTGAGGTTTCATTTGTTTCATCACGCGGCCTCTTTCCGCGCTCTGCCTCCCGTTTCCCGTACACGCTTTTGTGGCATGAGTATTTTTCTGACACTTTTCACACCATACTGCTTTTACGCAGTGAGTTTTAACATGCCCCTGTTCTCCGCACCGAAAGCATTTTCCTGTGAATTGTTTATTGGGGTTTGCACCATCTTTCATTTGTTGTTTCTGCACAACCGCGGCTAATGGCTGTATGATCTCTCTTACCGCTCCTTGGACTGCTGCTGCAACCGTAGCGGTCTGGTTTTGGCCTTCAGCCCTGTCGACTCTTAATAACGTGTCTTCAACTCCTGCCTCTCTGGGTAAGGTGGCTAGTAGTTGCTTGGTGGCGTTATTGGCATTATCAAAGGCTAATATTTTAGACATCTGGTTTTTGTTTTCTTCATTCAGGTCAGGGTGTTGCATCACTGCCTCCCACAGCCTATCAATAAAGTTGTTATATTTTTCTGTTGTTCCCTGTTTTACAGTTCCAAATGACGGAATTGCCGATCCAGGCAAACCAAAAAATGCGTCCAGGGCAAGTTGCGCAGCTCGCTGCAGGAGATTGGAGGGGAAAGTCAGCTGTTTTTCTAGGGTAGCAAATTGCCCACTGCCAGTGAGCATTTCTGCGGTGACCCCTAGCAGTGGGTCACCCTGCAATTGTCTCTGTGCTGCTTCCTGCATCGCGCGGTGCTGCCAAGATGATTCCCATAGCAAGAATTGTGTTGGTGTGACCAGCAACCTCATCAGGTTTCGACAGTCGTAGGGGCACATCAAATCGGCAGAAAAAATCCAGCTGACAATTTGCCTAGTAGCTTCTGATTTTAGTCCATAGTTGGAGATAGTGGTACGGGCTTGTTGCAGGATCTTCCAGTCATGCGGCTGCCATTTCGCGGTGCCATTTTGTTGATTCTGAATCACTGGAAAAGCCAACTGCGAGGTATTACCTAAGCTAGCAGCGGCAGTCCACTGTCCCTCCAAGATAGCGTCTCTAATGATTCCGCTCCACCGTTTAGGCTTCAGAGGTGCTGGCGGGGCTTCAGGGTAGGAAGGAGGGTTCGGTTCTTCTTTGCACATCACGGGGTGTTCGGCCTGTAACGTCGTGCCCTTTAATTGTAAGTCTAAGTTATCAAGATGTTGCAGTACTGTTCGTAACACTTTGTCTGTATTCTCATGTGAATGATCCTGGCAGTCGTCAACAGGTGGTGTTGCAGGATCAGATGAGTCAGTGGAGGGGGGCAGAGGAGGGGCCGAAGGCACAGGCCGACAGGCTTGTCCTCCTGGGCGACTGCGGCCGCACCCCCTCTCGGGTCTCCTGAGGCGCCACTTCCACCTTTTGTTCAGTCGGCTGCCTCAGCTCGGGAGCGGCCACTTCCGCCCTTTGTGTCGCTGGAGCGAGGTCGGCGCCCGCGCGGACTTCCGCAACAGTTTTATATGTAGCTCCAGTCATCCCTTTCACCGCCGGCCGCCCGAAGAACCGTGCCCACGCACCAGGTTTCGTTTCAGTGCTCTTATATTCTGCTCTATTCGGGTCTGGACCCAGCATTTGAGCGGCAGCACAGGCTACCTCCTTCTCCGCCTTCATGGCCTTGAAAGATAACACCATGCGCCAGAACTCGCAAACAGCCTTTATCTCCTTCTCCTCTTTCTCGTTCCCGGTTATCGTTTTTTCCCACATTGTATCACCGAAAGTTCGCCCTTCCATGGGGGAAAACATCGTATGCGTATCATTAAAATGCCCCCACCGTTGTCTCAACTTAATCAGCTTAATCAGCTGTTTCGGCGCTGCCTCAATCCCTCTCTTAGAGAGGATACTTGCGAGCAGCGTCGCTGTTGCTTCAAGCTCCATGATAGCAACTTCACCTTTTTAAACCTGGAAGGCGAGAGGCCACCTCGAACCGTGTCTGCCCTAGTCTATGCTCCCGAGCAGCACTCCTTCCAGCCGTGTTTCCCACTCCCCTCCTCTCGCTGCTTACCGCAGTCTCGGAGACCTCAGTCCTGCTGAAGGGTTACAGTTGACATCCTCTGCTACCAGATGTCGGAGTGGGATTGGAACCGGAGTAACGACGCGATCTCAATGTGAGTATGATCGTTCTCGTTTATTGCATATTTTAGCAGAGTATATATAGACTCGCAGCAAAGCATGCATAGTCAACAATGCTATGATTGGTCCAGCTCCCTTGTTCACGCACAATGCCCCTCAACCCGATTGGCTAAGACCCTCTGTTCACACGCCTCTGTTTAACTCTTCTCCCGGGCAGGGTGATGTCACCTTTCTTGTTTACTTAGATCTTTTCTCCTTCAGTCTGGGTGCTTAGTTCAAACCCTGGGTTGCTCACCAGAACTAAACCATGCCTTTTATCATTTAACAATCTCTCCACAGTATATAAACGGGGGTTGGCCGGGGGGCAGTAATCTGCCATCACTCCTCAGGACAGGCTGGGCAACCGATCATCAGGTGGTGAGAGTGACTTTTGTTGTATTACTTTATTTTGCATATTCTTTTACTACTACTACTACTACTACTATTATTATTATTTTCTGTTACTGTTCTATTAAACTGTCTTTATCTCAACCCACGAGTTTTTTTCCTTTCCCCTCCTTTTCTTCTTCTCCCTACTCTACTGGGTGGGGGTGGGGTGACAGAACAGCTGCATGGTCCTAGTTGCTGGCTGGGGTTAAACCACGACAGTCCTTTTTGGTGCCCAACGTGGGGCACAACGGGTTGAGATAATGACAAACCTGATCAGTGCACGATAAAACAAAATCTGTTATAAGCATTAATTGTATTGGGTTAATAGTCATTGGCCACAGTGTTGATTTATTTGCTCTCAAGGTTGTGCTTGCTCTTGGGGTTGTGTTTTGTAATACCTTACCTGCTGTATGTGCTCCCTGTTGTGCTGCTTATCATCCCTGGGAACTGGGTCAAGATTATTGTTTTGCTGTACTTTGTAGTGTGGGCTTATGACATGATGAAATCGTGCGTGCTGTGGCTGTACTGGTTAGTGATTAGGGGCGATGAACAGGGCGGTCAGCGGTGGTTTCATCTCTGTACTTCGAGAGCCATCTAGCGGAAAGTATTAGTAATTACACTTTTAACCTTTTCTCGGAGAACCAATCTGTGGGGGAGACATCCTTCTCCTCCCCCCCCCCCCTTCTCCGGGCTAATTACAACGGCATTCGAGAATTTTGAATACCCCTGAGATGCTCGAACCAGCATGCCTCTATTGCTAGGTGCTACATTGCTTCTGAATACGTTTCAGGTCTTGCTTAGGGTTAAACATTGGCTTGTATGTGGGCACACTACTCCACCCCCCCCCCAATGACCACTGCAGTTACTCAAACCCCAGCAACAGGTACTGCAGCTACTGAACCAGAGGAACCAACCCGTGCCAATATCATTTGCCCCAATACAGAAGAAGAAATATGCAAAGAAAATAGATCACGGGGTAAAGAACAACCAGGGTCTTCACGAGAACAGGAGGACCAACCAGAGGTAATCACCTGATCCTTATCCCTGGGTGAGCTGCGAGTTATATGAAAAGATTTCAGTCATTGCCCAGGCAAGCACATTGTCACCTGGCTGCTCCAATGCTAGAATAATGGGGCCAGCAGCTTGGAATTAGAGGGTAGGGAAGCCAAGCAGCTGGGATCCCTGTCTAAGGGGGTTGTGGAGATATTCCTAAATGAAAAAGGGCATGGTTTGGTTCTGTTGAGCAACCCAGGGTTTGAACTAAGCACCCAGAATGAGGGAGAAAAGATCTAAGTAAACAAGAAAGGTGACATCACCAAACCCGGGAGAAGAGTTAAACAGAGGCGCGTGAACAGAGGGTCTTAGCCAATCGGGCTGAGGGGCATTGTGCGTGAACAGGGGAGCTGGACCAATCATAGCGTTGTTGACTATGCATGCTTTTGCTGCGAGCCTATATATACTCTGCTAAAATATGCAATAAACGAGAACGATCATACTCACATTGAGATCGCGTTGTTACTCCGGTTCTGATCCCACTCCGACATCTGGTAGCAGAGGATGTCAACGGTAACCCTTCAGCAGGACTGAGGTCTCCGAGACTGCGGTAAGCAATGAGAGGAGGGGAGTGGGAAACACGGCTGGAAGGAGTGCTGCTCGGGAGCATAGACTAGGGCAGACACGGTTCGAGGTGGCCTCTCACCTTCCAGGTTTACAGTGAAGTTGCTATCATGGAAGTTGAAGCAACAGCAACGCTACTCGCAAGTATTCTCTCTAAGAGAGGGATCGAGACAGTGCTTAAACAGCTGATTAAGCTGATTAAGTTGGGACAACGATGGGGACATTTTAAAGACACGCATATGTTGTTTTCCCCTATGGAATGCTGATCCTGCGGTGATGCAAAACCAATAACCGGGGACGAGAAACAGGGGAAGGAGATAAAGGCTGTTTGCGAGTTGTGGCGCACGGTATTAGAGACTTTAAAGGCCATGAAAGCGGAGAGAGAAGTAGCCTGTGCCGGCACTCAAATGCTGGGTCCAGATCCGACTAGAGCAGGATATAAGAGCATGGAAACGAAACCTGGTGCGTGGGCACAGTTTTTCGGGCAGCCGGTAGTGAAAGGATGACTGGAATTACGTGTAAAACTGTTGCCTGCTTTGCCTGTCAGTTTCGTTTTCCAAGTCTAATGTCTCAAATCTTTAAGGAGAAAACAAGTTAATAAAAAAAAAATAAAAGAAAAAAACCTCTCATTCTCCTAAGGACTTTGTCTCTGCAACTTAATTACAACAATGAGCAGACTGTGAGTATGGCCATATCAAAACTAGGAGGCTGTAATTGGTAAGGAAAGATCAAAGCTAATCAGTTTTGAAAATACCACCATTAAGGACAGCAAGACAACTTTGGCAGAGACAATAAAGTTGACTGGAAATCTTGGATCCATACTTGAGCAGTTAAACCAACTGATATCTGGGTTGCTGTCTATTAGTTCCCAAGCTGCAATGATACATTTGATTACAGTATAGACATGGCCTATGCATTCACTTCCACTTGCCATACATTGATAGATGTAAGCCAATTAATAGGACAATACATTCCATCTGTTGGTGCATGAAAGGAGGTTTCATAAGTCTTGTTCTGGCAGCCACTAGTAAGATGCAGCTGTCCCTTGGTCAGCATTTGTGGTGCTTCATGTGGTGCTGACAAGGGCCAAGTCACTGGATATCAGCATCAGTGAGCCCAACGCTCCCAGCAGAAGCAAGAGAAATCCATATTCCCTTCCCAATTGTCACAACTGCCAAGCATGATAAACAGGATGAAGTCATCAAAATGCAACAGATAAAAAGAGCAATGCCCAAAGAGATTTGAACATGCTACAGAAGAAAAAAAAAATACAATCAGTTATCAGACATCTTAAAATCAAACTTATGGCCTAACCTGACCTTTCTTTTTGCATTATTTAATGCAATAGATCAAAATGCAGGTGCCACATCAGTGCTTACATTACTAGTCACAAGCATTAGTTCAGAATCAATAAGGTCTCTTAGTCAGGAATAAGGGACAGGGTCATAAAAATAATGTTTGATGTCATCCTTACACCAGAACCTATACTTCAACCTCTTCCCCAGCTATCAGAGTGGTCACTGGAGAAGACTCACTGACAGAACCAAGTTTATAGCCATACTTGAGACTTTTCAGCTCTGCAAAACTGTAGCCACTACTGCTTTCAAGCCTCTAGGAGCACTCACATGCTGTGCCAAATTTCTGACTCTTTTTACAGAGAAATAAGCAAGGTTAACAAAAATAGCTATTTCATGGACAGAAACAATTATGAGGATAAAGACACCAACATTTAGTAAGTCAATCAGCAGATTTGCTGACTGCATGAAAAACAATAGTTAAAACAGGGTCTGCAACTGCGGGAAAGTAACAGAAGGTTGGTGAGCAGGACGGTAAATATGCTCAAGTGACTTGCACCTGGGGTGTTGGAAAACACATATATAACACACATGTTGTTTAGTCTCTCGTGCTCAACAAGTAGAACATCTGCACTTAGATAACACAGGCCTGTGATGGACTCAGAGGCACCTTATCAAACATGCCTGAGATTCCTGCCCTGCTGTCGGAGAAGATCAAAGCACAGTGGAAAACTTTGCCTGCTTGACTCCCTGATATACAGGAGAGAACAGCAGGTTCGATTTCTCTCTCTCACTATCAAGGACTCGCTAACAAGGACTCTTGTTAGCAAGGGCTGAGTTCTGTGGTGCCTGCATTCCCGCATGCATGCCTCTGCCTGGATGCTGCTTTGAAGATCCTCCAGCTCGTGAAGTACTGAGATTAAATTTACTCTTTGCATTTCATCCATGGTTTTGTGGTCGTTCCTGCATCCTGCCTGTGTTGGCTCACACAGCAATATTTTGTAAGAAAGTTCTTGAGAGCTGTTCAGCTGACAGGTGGGAATGTATTTCTACAACTTAAAAAGGGTAGAAAGGAGGACCCTGGAACTATCAACCTGTCAGCCTCACCTCTGTGCCTGGGAAGATCATGGAATAGATCCTCCTAGAAGCTATGCTGAGGCACATGGAGGACAGGGAGGTGATTCGAGACACACAGCATGTCTTCACCAAGGGCAAGTCCTGCCTGACCAACCTTGTGGCCTTCTATGATGGAGTGACTACATCAGTGGACAAGGGAAGAGCTACGGATGTCATCTATCTGAACTTCTGTAAGGCCTTTGACACAGACCCCACAACATCCTTCTCTCTAAACTGGAAAGATATGGATTTGATGGGTGGATTGTTTGGTGGATGAGGAATTGGTTGAATGGTGGCATCCAGAGGGTAGTGGTCAATGGCTCAATGTCCAGATGGAGATCGGTGATGAGTGGTGTCCCTCAGGGTTCGGTATAGGGACCAGTAGTGTTTAATATCTTCATCAATGACATAGACAGTGGGATTGAGTGCACCTTCAACGAATTTCCAGATGACACCAAGCTGAGTGTTGTGGTTGACACACCTGAGAGATGGGATGCCATCCAGAGGGACCTGGACAAGCTTGAGAAGTGGGCCCGTGTGAACCTCATGAGGTTCAACAAGATCAAGTGCAGGGTCCTGGATCTGGGTTGGGGCAACCCCCAGTATCAGTACAGGCTGGGGGATGAAGGGATTGAGAGCAGCCCTGCTGAGAAGGACTTGGAGGTACTGGTGGATGAAAAGCTGGACATGAGCTGCCAATGTGCGCTCGCAGTCCAGAAAGCCAACCACATCCTGGGGTGCATCAAGAAGGGTGTGGCCAGCAGGTCGAGAGAGGTCATCCTCCCCCTCTACTCTGCCTTGGTGAGGCTGCATCTGGAGTATTGTGTCCAGTTCTGGGCTCCCCGGTTCAAGAAGGACAGGGAACTGCTGGAGAGAGTCCAGCAAAGGGCTAAAAAGATGATTAGGGGACTGGAGCATCTTTCTTATGAGGAAAGGCTCAGGGACTTGGGTCTTTTTAGTCTAGAGAAAAGAAGACTGAGGGGGGATCTCATCAATACTTATAAATACTTAAAGGGACAGTGCCAGGTAGATGAGAAGAGTCTTTTTTCAGTGGTGCCCAGTGATAGAACACGAGGTAACAGGCACAAACTTGAGCATAGGAAGTTCCATCTTAACATGAGGAGGAACTTCTTTCCTTTGAGGGTGGCAGAGCACTGGCACAGGCTGCCCAGAGAGGCTGTGGAGTCTCCCACTCTGGAGACATTCAAAACCCGCCTGGACGCCGTCCTGTGTAACCTGCTGTAGGTGTCCCTGCTGTGGCAGGGGGGTTGGACTAGATGATCTCCAGAGGTCCCTTCCAACCCTGACCATTCTGTCATTCTGTGGGGTGCATCAAAAGAAGCGTGGCCAGCAGGGTGAGGGAGGTGATTCTCCTCCTTTACTATGCTCTCGTGAGACCCCACCTGGAGTACTGTGTCCAGCTCTGGAGTCCTCAGCACAGGAAAGACATGGACCTCTTGGAGCGGGTCCAGAGGAGGGCCATGAAAATAATCAGAGGGATGATCCTCTCCTATGAGGAAAGACTGCTAGAGTTGGGGTTGTTCAGCCTGGAGAAGACTCGGGGAGACCTGATAGCAACTTTCCAGTATCTGAAGGGCACCTACAAGAAAGCTGGAGAGGGACTTTTTACAAGGGCATGTAGTGATAGGATGAGGGGGAATGGCTTCAAACCAGAAGAGGGTAGTTTTAGACTAGATATCAGGAAGAAATTTTTCACTCTGACGGTGGTGAGGCACTGGAACAAATTGCCCAGGGAAGCTGTGGAAGCTCCATCCCTGGAAGTGTTCAAGGCCAGGTTGGATGGGGCTTTGAGCAACCTGGTCTAGTGGGAGGTGTCCCTGCCCATGGCAGGGGGGTTGGAACTAGCTGATCTTTAAGGTCCCTTCCAACCTAAACCATTCTATGATTCTATGAACATGCACATCTCTACAACCTCCTTTCAGGTAGTTGTAGAGAGCTATAAGGTCTCCACTGAGACTCCTTTTCTCTGGACTAAACAATCCCAGTTCCCTCAGCCGCTCCTCGTAAGACTTGTGCTTGAAACCCTTCACCAGCTTTGTTGCCCTTCTCTGGACATGCTCCAGAATCTCAATATCTTTCTTGTAGTGAGGGGCCCAAAACTAAACACAGTACTCAAGCTGCGGCCTCACCAGTGCCGAGTACAGGGGGATAATCACTTCCCTAGTCCTTCTGGCCACACTATTTCTGATACAAGTCAGGATGCTACTGGCCGCCTTAGCCACCTGGGCACACTGCTAGCTCATATTCAGCAAGCTGTTGACCAACACCCCCGGGTCCTTTTCTGCCAGGCAGCTTTCCAGCCATTCTTCCCCAAACCTATAGCATTGCATGGGGTTGTTATGATCCAAGTGTGGGACCTGACACTTAGCCTTGTTGAATCTCATACCACTGGCCTTGGCCCATCGATCCAGTTTGTCCAGATCCCTCAAGCAGATCAACACTCCCACCCAACTTGGTGTCATCTGCAAACTTATTGAGGGTACACTGAATCCCCTCATCCAGATCATTGATAAAGATATTAAACAGGTCCGGCCCCAATACTGAGCCCTGGGTAATGCCACTTGTGACCGGATGCCAACTGGATTTAACTCCATTCACCACAACTCTTTGGGCCCAGCCTTCCAGCCAGGTTTTCACCCAGCAGAGAGTACACCCATCCAAGCCATGAGCATCCAGATTCTCCAGAAGAATGCTGTGGGAAACAGTGTCAAAGGCTTTACTAAAGTCTAGGTAAACAACATCCACAGCCTTTCCCTCATCCACTAAGCAGGTCACCTTGTCATAGAAGGAGATAAGAACAGTCAAGCAGGACCTGCCTTTCATAATCCCACGCTGACTAGGCCTGATCACCTGGTTGTCCTGTACGTTCCGCGCGATAGCGCTCAAGATGATCTGCTCCATAACCTTCCCCGACACCGAGGTCAGGCTGGCAGGCCTGTAGTTCCCCGGATCCTCCTTCTGGCCCTTTGTCGTGGTTTAGGCCAAATCAGCCACTGGGGACATAGGGGACCCCAAATGGGACCAACAGATGCTCCCCTCTACCTCTCTTCAAAGAGAGAGGCAGAGAAGGGAAAAAGAGACGAGTTTAGAAGGAACTAAACTCCTTTAAGGAAATATTAATAATAAAAATAAAAGGAAATAATGAGAAATATACAAAACCGTATCAAGCTCCCAGGATGACAATCACGACACCGGCTGGCACTGGGGAAGTCCCAGGCTGGACTCGGTGACAGACGGGAACTGGATTCCGGATCTGGATTCAGGATTGGGTCCAAAGGCAGACGAACAGACAGAGTCCTCCTCAGACGTTGGCCATTGAAGGAAGAGCCCTGACCCTTTGATCCCTCAGCTTTTATACTGAGCATGAGGCAGATGGGATGGAATACCCTGTTGGTCAGTTTTGGGTCACCTGTCCTGTCCGCTCCTCCCCGCAGGTGGGATCCCACTATGCTTTTCCGCTTCCGACCCTCCAACGGGGCAAATAACAAAGTTGGTTGGCCTTGGGTGTTAGAACAATAAGTATAAGCAAGAGCCTCTCTGCATACCATGCCTGGACATCAGCTATAAACATTGGTCTTATCACTCTGAGAGAGTGAACATTGTCTGCACAATATGCTGTTAATTTCAGTAGTTAGAAGAGGCCCAGCTAGGAAGCAAAGTTACTGAACAAAATTGGTCCTGTTTTACCTCAAACCAGGACACCCTTCTTGTAGATGGGCATCACATTTGCTGACCTCCAGTCAGCTGGGACCTCCCCGGTTAGTGAGGACTGCTGATAAATGATAGAAAGTGGCTTGGTGAGCACTTCCGCCAGCTTCCTCAGTACCCTTGGGTGGATCCCATGCCGCCCCATAGACGTGTGTGTCTAGGTGGTGCAGCAGGTCGCTAACCATTTCCCCTTGGATTATGGGGGCTTCATTCTGCTCCCCATCCCTGTCTTCCAGCTCAGGGGGCTGGGTACCCTGAGAACAACTGGTCTTACTATTAAAGACTGAGGCAAAGGCGGCATTAAGTACCTTAGCCTTTTCCTCATCCTTTGTCACTATGTTTCCTCCTGCATCCAATAAAGGATGGAGATTCTCCTTAGCCCTCCTTTTGTTGCAAATGTATACACAGAAAAATTTTTTAATTGTCTTTTATGACAGTAGCCAGATTAAATTCTAGTTGGGCTTTGGCCCTTCTAATTTTATCCCTGGATAACCTCACAACATCTTTGTAGTCCTCCTGAGTTCCCTGCCCCTTCTTCCAAAGGTCATAAACGCTCTCTTTTTCTGCCTGAGTTCCAGCCAAAGCTCTCTGTTCAGACTTCTTCCCTGCCAGCTCGTCTTTTGGCACATAGGGGCTGCCCACACCTGCTCCTGCACCTTTAAGATTTCCTTCTTGAAGAATGTCCAGCCTTCCTGGACTCCTTTGCCCTTCAGGACTGCCTCCCAAGGGACTTTGTCAACCAGGCCCCTAAACAGGTCAAAGTCTGCCCTCCAGAAGTCCAAGGTAGCAGTTCTGCTGATCCCCCTCCTTACTTCTTCAAGAACTGAAAACTATCATTTCATGAGGGAATCCTTGATCCCATGAGAGGGATCTGGACAGGCTGGACCAATGGGCCGAGGCCAATGGTATGAGGTTCAACAAGGCCCAAGGGCTGGGTCCTGCACTTAGGTCACAACAACTCCATGCAGCGCTAGAGGCTTGGGGAAGAGTGGCTGGAAAGCTTCCCAATGGAGAAGGACCTGGGGATGCTGGTTTACATCCGGCTGAATATGAGCCAGCAGCATGCCCTGGTGGCCAAGAAGGCCAATAGCGTCCTGGCCTGTATCAGGAATAGTGTGGTGAGCAGGACTAGGGAAGTGATCGTTCCCCTGTACTCGGCACTGGTGAGACCCCACCTCGAGTATTGTGTTCAGTTTTGGGCCCCTTACTACAAGAAAGACGTTGAGGTGCTGGAGCGTGTCCAGAGAAGGGCAATGAAGCTGGTGAGGGGTCTGAAGATCAAGTCTTATGAGGAGCGGCTGAGGGAACTGGGGTTGTTTAGCCTGGAGAAAAGGAGTCTCAGCGGAGACCTTATCGCTCTCTAAAACTACCTGCAAGGAGGTTGTAGAGAGGTGGGGGCTGACCTCTTCTTGCTAGTAACAAGTGATAGGACAAGAGGAAATGGCCTCAAGTTGCACCAGGGGAGGTTTAGATTAGATATTAGGAAAAAGTTCTTCACCGAAAGGGTTGTTAAGCATTGGAACAGTCTGCCCAGGGAAGTGGTGGAGTCTCCATCCCTGTAGGCATTTAAAAGACAGGTAGACGTGGTACTTAGGGACATGGATTAGTGGTGGTTTTGGCAGTGTTAGGTTGATGGTTGGATTTGATGATCTTCAAGGTCCCTTCCAACCTAGACAATTCTATGATTCTGTGATTGCTATGCCCAAAACAGCCTCCAACCATCACATCACCCACAAGTCCTTCTCTGTTTGGTGAACAACAGGTCCAGCGGGTCACCTTCCCTAGTTGGCTCACTCACCAACTGTATCAGGAAGTTATCTTCCACACACTCCAGGAACCTCCTAGACTGTTTCCTCTCAGCTGTATTGTATTTCCAGCAGTCATCTGGTAAGTTGAAGTGCCCCACGAGAACAAGGGCTAGCCATCGTGAGACTTCTCCCAGCTGCTTATAGAATATTTCATCTGCCTCTTCATCCTGGTTGGGTGGTCTGTAACAGGTTCCCACCATGATTTCTGCCTTGTTGGCCTTCCCCCTGGTTCTTACCCATAAACACTCAAGCCTTTCGTCACCATAGGGAGAGGCTCAAAACTTATTCAACAATCATTGTCAAAAGCCAGATGCATGCTTTCCTTGGATAATATTATCATATAATTAAGACTGCTCATGTTAAACTTTTTCTATATCAAATCAAAATAAGGTATACATTTACATAAAGATACTCTGCAAAAGCATACAACTCATTTTTATACAATTAAAGATAATAGTTTAAAAAAAATCTTTTAATCATAGAGAACTGAAAGCAAAATTTCTGCAACTCTGAAAAAGAAAAGTTAAATATTCAGCAAATACAAAGCTGAGTCTGAGACTTTAACAGCTGACAATTTCCAGTGTGACAAATGTCTAAAGCTTCTTATTCAAGGACATAAGGATATAACTATGTCCTGGTTTGAGGTAAAACAGGACCAATTTCCATTTCAGTAATTTTACTTTTCAGTTAAGTCTCTTCTAACTAACTGTGTGAAATTAACAGCATATTTTTCAGACAGCATCTGCTTCTAGCAGATAAGGTCTGATGTTTATAGTGAATACCAAGGAACAGTATGCAGAGGGGTTCCTGCTTACACTTATTGCTATAAAAAGCAAGGTCAGCTAACTTTGTTATGCACGAAGTTGGAGGGTCGGAAGCGGAAGAGCATAGAGGGGTCCCACCTGTGGGGCGGAGTGGATAGGGCAGGTGACCCAAAACTGACCAACAGGGTATTCCATCCCATCTGCCTCATGCTCAGTATAAAAGCTGAGGGATCAAAGCAGTCAGCCCTCTTTCTTCAATCGCCGGTGTCCAAAGAGGACTCTGTCTGTTTGTCTGCCTTTGATCCCGATCCGTGCATTCCTGAATGCAGTTCCTGTCCATCGCTGAGTCCAGTCTGGGACTTTCCCCGTGTCTGCCGGTGATGCGATCATCATCCTGGGAGCCCGATACAGTTTTAGAATCATAGAATCATAGAATGGTTTAGGTGGGAAGGGACCTTAAAGATCATTTAGTTACACCCCCCCGCCATGGGCAGGGACAGCTTCCACTAGACTAGGTTGCTCAAAGCCCCATCCAACCTTGCCTTGAACACTTCCAGGGATGGGGCATCCACAGCTTCCCTGGGAAGCCTGTTCCATTGTCTCATCACCCTCGCAGTAAAGAATTTCTTCCTAATATCTAATCTAAATCTACCCTCTTCCAGTTTAAAACCATTACCCCTTGTCCTGTCACTACACTCCCTGATAAAGGGTCCCTCCACACCTTTTCTGTAGGCCCCCTTTAGGTACTGGAAGGATGCTGGAAGGTCTCCCCAGAGTAGAGTCTTCTCTAGACTGAACATCCTCAACTCTCTCAGCCTGTCCTCATAGGAGAGGTGCTGTAGCCCTCTGATCATCTTCATGGCCCTCCTCTGGACTTCCTTCAACCGGTCCATGCCCTTCTTATGTTGGGGGTCCCAGAGCTGGACACAGTAGTCCAGATGGGGTCTCACAAGAGTGGAGTAGAGGGACAGAATCACCTCCGTCAACCTGCTGGCCACACTTCTTTTGATACAGCCCAGGATGCGGTTGGCTTTCTCGGCTGCGAGCACAGGTTGCCGGCTCATGTTGAGCTTCTCATCCACCAACACCACCAAGTCCTTCTCCTCAGGGCTGTTCTCAATCCATTCTCCACCCAGACTGTATTTATGCTTGGGATTGCCCTGACCCGTGTGCAGGACCTTGCACTTAGCCTTGTTGAACTTCATGAGGTTTGCACAGGCCCACCTCTCAAGCTTGTTCAGGTCCCTCTAGATGGCATCCCATCCCTCCAGCGTGTCGACTGCTCCACACAGCTTGGTGTCATTGGCAAACTTGCTGAGGGTGCACTCAATTTCAACATCCATGTCACCGACAAAGATGTTAAATAGGACTGGTCCCAGTACGCACCCCTGAGGAACGCCACTTATCACTGGTCTCCACTTGGTCATCAAGACGTTGACTGCAACTCTGAGTGAGGCCATCCAGCCAGGTGGATCCACCGAGTGGTCCATCAGTCAAATCCATGTTTTTCAATTTAGAGACAAGAATGTCATGTGGGACAGAGTCAATGCTTTGCACAAGTCCAGATAGATGACATCAGTTGCTCTTTCCTTATCCACCAATGTTGTAACCCCATCGTAGAAGGCCACCAAATTTGTCAAGCATGATTTGCCCTAACTGAAGCCATGTTGGCTGTCACCAATCACCTCCTTATTTTCTCTGCTTTAGCAGAGATTCCAGGAGGATTTGCTCCATCATCTTGAGAGGCACAGAGGTGACACTGACTAGCCTGTAGTTCCCAAAGTCTTCCTTTTTTACCCTTTTTAAAAATGGGGGTTATGTTTCCCCTTTTCCAGTCAATGGGAACTTCACCAGACTGCCACGACTTCTCAAATATGATGGCTAGTGGCTTAGCAACTTCATCTGCCAGTTCCCTCAGGACTCACAGATTAATCTCATCAGGTCCCATGGACTTGTGCACCTTCAGGTTCCTCATTGTCCCGGTCCCTACCTTTGCCTTCTGCAACTTGGGCGGTGTGGCCAGAGTACTTGCCAGTAAAGGCAGAGGCAAACAAGTCATTGAGTACCTCAGCCTTGTCCATGTCCTGGGTGACCAGGTCTCCGATTTCCTTCCTGAGTGGGCCCACATTTTCCCTAGTCTTCCTTTTGTCACTGATGTACCTATAAGAAGCTTTTCTTGTTGCTCTTGACATCCCTGGCCAGAATTAACTCTATCTGGGCTTTAGCTTTCCTAACCTGATCCCTGGCTGCTCGGACAATTTCTCTGTAGTCCTCCCAGGTTACCTGTCCTTGTTTCCACCCTCTGTAGGCTTCCTTTTTGAGTTTGAGATTGTCCAGGAGCTCCTTGTTCATCCACGCAGGCCTCCTGGTGTTTTTGCCTGACTTCCTCTTTGTCGGGATGCATTGCTCCTCAGCTTGGAGGAGGTGGTCCTTGAATATTAGCCAGCTTTTTTGGGCCCCTCTTCCCTCCAGGGCTTTATCCCACGGTACTCTACCAAGAAGATCCCTGAAGAGGCCAAAGTCTGCTCTCCTGAAGTCCAGGGTAGCAAGCTTACTATGTACCCTCCTTGCTGCCCTCATGATCTCAAACTCCACCATCTCATGGTCACTGCAGCCAAGGCTGCCCTTGAGCATGACATTCCCCACCAGCCCCTCTTTGTTGGTGAGAACAAGGTCCAGCATAGCACCTCTCCTCATTGGCTCCTTTGTCACCTGGAGAAGGAAGTTATCATTGACGCATTCCAGGAACCTCCTGGTTTGCTTATGCCCTGCTGTGTTGTCCTTCCAACAGATATCAGGATGGTTGAAGTCCCCCATGAGGACCAGGGTTTGTGAACATGAGGCTGCTTTATCTGTCTATAGAGGGCCTCTTCTGCTCAACCCCCACTGTAACATCACCCGTCCCTGCCCTCCCTTTAATCCTGACCCATAAGCTCTCAGTCAGCTCCTCATCCATCCCCAGGCAGAGCTCCATGCACTCCAGCTGGTCGTTGACATAGAGGGTGACACCCTCTTGTTTTGTATATATTGTATATATTTCATTATTTTCTTATAATTATATTTTGGTTTTATTACTGAACTGAAAACTGAAAAACTTTCAACTCAGTTCTGTCTTTCTCCTGCATCATTGTCACAGTAGTAATTCACTGAAGTCAGATGATTTAATCCTCTGAAAAATGTCATCATACCGAAGCTGTAAGTACACAATTTGCTCTAGTCCTAATGGACATGTATAGTAATGAAGACTCCTAAACATTCCCCCAAGCTGAGCTCCTTTTCCTCCTAAGACAGAATCACCTGTCCCTTTCCTTACTCTTCCTCCTAAATGTAATGACTCCCTTAAGATCCAAATTTATTGGGTTTAGATAGCTCTCAGGTTTTAAACTTATGCCAAAATTGATACCTCATTCAGGAGTGATACCAGCAGACGGGGAAAAAAATATTGTTTTGGTAATCAGCATTCATGAGAGATCACTCCTTTAAGAAGTCACATGATTCATTGTCAGTGAATATTCACCAAGTGAATTCCTGCAGCACAAAGGTCATCCACTTCAAACTCAAGCCAACTATTTAAGGCCATCTCACCAGATGCACAAGCCGTGCCCATTAGTGGACACATCATAACCCAGCTTTTGGCAACTTCAGTTATGAAACAGAAGTCTCTGGTAAACTCACTCTATATCTGCAGCTGTACCACAGCTGAAGCAAAATTTGCCTACAAAATATCCCTGTCAGTAACCCTACCTTGTAACTTACTGTGAAGCAGGCAGCTGAGAAAGGCAATGACTGATCTACCATTCTTGAGTCTTTCCCTGCATCTGAGAAATTACGCGTCCTATTTTAGATTGTTACCTTACTTTAAAATCTTACTGGTTTAGTTCAAGTACCTTTTCCAGATTAATCCATACATCAGTGAATGTTGCTGTTAGTGAACAGTGAAATATTAGACAGCAGTAACAACAGGATGCAACCTAGTTCAACGCCATAAAATAGAAAATAAATGGTCTATTTACACACATTTATACAGACAAATCTCTTTCATCAGGAACAGCAGTAGTTGTGTCAGACAACATTCATGTTCCAACCACTGATTTTAAACTGGTTCCAACATACACATAAACCAAAGACAGACTTTCCATAACACTTCCTCAGTTCTTACTGCCAAATACTTTATTGCTTTGGTTACAATTCCTGAGTATATTTCAGACAGCTGACTTCAGTAGAAACCTTATGACATAAATGTACTGTACTTGGGGCCATGCTCATGTACATATGACATGCCTGCAAAACACAAAAAGGTGTTGTCATGGTTTAACCCCAGAAAGCAACTAGGACCACGCAGCTGTTCAATCACTCCCTGCATATCCCCAGTAGGGTAGGGAGAAGAAAAAAATTAAAAACCTGGTGGGTCGAGATAAAGACAGTTTAATAGAACAGTAATGGAAGAGAAAATAATAATAATAATGGTAAAAGCATATACACGAAAAAGAAGTGATGCAATACAATTGCTCACCACCTGAAGCCTGTCCCAAGCAACGATCGCAGATTACTGCCCCCCGGCCAACCCCCATTTATGTACTGAGCATGATGTCTATGGTATGGAATATATATATATTTCCAGAGATCTGGAAATAAGTGCGTTACGAGAATTCTGGGAGATATAAAACAAATTATTTATTTCACTGCCGAGAAAGATGCTTTCTTTTATCACCACATGTCAAAAGAAAACAGGAAGTAAAAACTACTACCGTCAAGGATCTGCCATAAATTTGATGTAATTTGAAGGAGAAAGATTTTTTCTCCAAATGTAAAGGAAAAGGAGAAGAAAGTAAATAGCACACAGAAGAACTGATACAGTGCTATTCTTGATTCCACTTTCTACCTATATTATATTATTATATTCTCACCAGCTCATTCCAAAAGAAAAAAACCCAACAATTGATAATTAGTGTCTTGATATATCTTGATGCAATCCCAAAATTTTGTTTCAACAATGTTCAAAAGAATAAACACAAAGGGACAATTTGTTTTTCTAGAATTTTCCAAGCAATCGTCAGTTTTTTTTACTGTATTGCATTTTTTGGTTACCAAGAAAAGAAAATAATCTGTGTTCCAGTATTCTTGCTGTTAATTAAAAGCTACAAACTAAAAGTTTTGGCACATAACTGAAGACCAGACACCATCTTTCAAAGCTCAGCACTCACTCTCATGCTGATCACTCTTTCTTTGCTTCCTTGAGATTCTGGACACTTCTTGCAAAGCCTAGATGTTCTTCTCCATGATACAGAATGTTGTAGCAACATCTGTCATATAAGGACAGAATATGATCAGTGAGAATGAAACTGCTAACATGCAAAGGCACACTGCAATAGAATCAGTATGAAAATGCTTTCAAAGTGTCAAAGCAGACTGTGAAACACAAATTTAGTTAGAGCGTTTGCTGTTTATTGAGAACATATTTTTGGGGAGAGGCACAGAGGCAAAATCCTGCCTTCTTACATAGGATGCTGGTATTCTTAAGTAAAGTGGCAGAGACAGTCTGTGGAGAGCCCCAGAAAAACAGAATTGAAAAAAACTCTCTCTCTTTTCTGAATGGACTATAGCTGGCTTTAGCGACAGGAAAAAAAAACCCTCTACACTGACTAATGCTGGCAGTTACACTACAGTACAATAATTTCCTATGGAGTACATAAAAGCTAGTCAAAAAGGGAAAAAACAGCCATGATTAAAACAACAGTAACCTAAGGAGATTATCAACACTGACCGGTGGTTTTCAATTTCTAAAGATTCTTGGTATTCCTTAAAACAATGAAAAAATCCCATATGAATAAGAGAATCTAAATGCCATGCTATTGAATAGCTTAAGGAAAATGGAAATGAAGATAAATCTCCCATAGTTTATAGTGTGTACAGTAGCATAGCAATGGTCCTCCACCTTGCTCTAGTTTTGCTTCCTTCTAAATTGTCTTTCATAATTAAAAAAATACTGACCAATAAGAATCAAGAGAAATAATATTCAGGAACTAACTTGAATTATGCATGTCAATGTTTTCAAAGTGTTTTTTCCTCTCTCTTACATCCACACCCAATGAGTGTTAACTTGTGCTTTTCACCTACTAGAAGATAAAAATAATTTAGTTCCTTTTTTGATTATGTATATTAGCTTCCAAATATACTTGGACTACTGTTCCTGAAAAAGCTAAATCTGCTAGTTATTTTTATCTGAAATATTTGTACTAAATTTATTCTTCCTTTAAAAGTCATCAAATATTATATTTAGTTGTCGTAACATGAATGTAGACTACAAGAAATCATGTAGCAGTCCTACACTGCAAACACGTTTCCTAATCCTGCCCCATCTTCCTCTCAAGCACTGTTTTCTTTTTTCCCTCTTCTTGGGGAAGCAGACTGAGCCAAAAAGCCTGCAACCTGTATTTTTCACTAATCCCATATGTTCCATTTCCCTTAGCTAGCAATAAAGAAGTGCGGTGGGACTCAGACGCAGACCAATGTGATCGTGCTAAAGCCCTTTTTTAAAAATACATAAGCCGATATATACCTTTACTACAACGTGGGTTAGCCCCATGTGCTGTGCTCATTGGCTTCTAAACATATACACACAAACTATTATTGGTTAAACACAGCTGTAGCTTATTATCTACGCTTTGTTACTATGTATCTATTTAGGCGTAGCAGCAGTTTCAGTATCAGCGTGTGAATTCCTCCTTCATGTCGACCTTCAGACTGTACTAACTTGTTCCGTATCTCGGTCACGTCGACCTTCTCTTCTGTTGGACACAGTTCATGAGCTCATCAGTTCAATGTGTCCGTTGCTTTCCAAAAAGCTTCCCACAATTCCTCCTTTTTGTTTTAGCTCGGCGGCCCAAACTTCCTCTAAAGATTTCTGTATCGATTGCTTTATACAAGATATTATATATGGCACACATATCAAAATTATCAACACTATTGGAGTGGGATCGGAACCGGAGTAACAACGCGATCTCAATGTGAGTATAATCGTTCTCGTTTATTGCATATTTTAGCAGAGTATATATAGGCTCGCAGCAAAAGCATGCATAGTCAACAACGCTATGATTGGTCCAGCTCCATTGTTCATGCACAACGCCCCCCAACCCAATTGGCTAAGACCCTCTGTTCACGCGCCTCTGTTTAACTCTTCTCCCGGGTTTGGTGATGTCACCTTTCTTGTTTACTTAGATCTTTTCTCCCTCACTCTGGGTGCTTAGTTCAAACCCTGGGTTGCTCAACAGAACCAAACCATGCCCTTTTTCATTTAAGAATCTCTCCACAATTCCCCCTTCTTCTTTTTGAGCAACCCAGGCTTGGTGCACAATTTTCATGAGCATGCGCTGTAGACAAGAGAAGATACATGATACAACTAAGATTATAACAACGACAATGAGCAATATAAGCAAGCCAGTTTTCACAATTATAGCTATCCAAACTTTGATTCCCCAATCTGATAGTATTTGATTCAGCCATCCCCATTCATCATCTTTTCTCAGCTTTTGTATTCCTTGATACAATTCTCTGATGCTTTGGTGCACTGATTTGGAGTGGTCTGAGAGGTTCATACAACACATCCCATCAAAGTCTTCAAAACCGTGACATGCGCTAATGACAAAAATCTATGGCAGCCCTATTCTGGAGTGTAGCGTGTCTAACAGAATCTACGTCTAACAATAATCCACTCAATGCCAATGCAGTAGCACTAGATTGTTTAGCAAGCCAACATCCTAGTTTATTAAGCGTGGTTAAAGCGTGTGCTGCTGCTACTCCTGGTGCAAAAAACAAGGCAAAAGTTGTTTGTGTAGTACACACAGCTATCTATTGTGAGTGATCCTACAAGTTCTAGCTCTTGCGGCTCAGCATGGAGGGGTGGCAGATATGCAGTCCACCCATCCTAGCTATCGGCAAGAGTTGCAGAGCCATTACCTAGGAATTGCGTTTGTAAGTTGGAAGGCCACTGGTCAGATGGAAGACCGACTAGACAGGTGGAAAATGGATTTTCGGGCGATGCTGTGGATAGGCAAATGGAATCTTGACCGGTCATATTTGCCGAGGTCACCCAGACATTCCTTTTAGGCTGCGGGGGTAACCAAAACCCTGCAGTTATTGCACCTAAATGAAGGACGCAACTACTTATCAACAAACTCTTGAGGTTCTTTTTCCCCATTTTGTTGCGCCGTCTCTTGGTCTTGGTCTGTCCGTCGTCCTTCCAATGCTGGTTTTATTGCTCTGCTCTGTACCCACACTGGGCCTGTTCCAGTAGAGACACACATGTACCCTCGACCATTAAAAATGACTGGCACTGGTCCCACCCATGCTCCGGTGGTCGGGTCTTTATAATGTACCATAAATTTAGGTAGGGTAGCGGTACTATTCAGCTTAATGTTTTGATGGTGTATCACTACTGGCGGTTCCTCTTGATCGCCCGTAAGACACAAGTAATTTAGCGTAAACAATACCCTGTGTAATCGTTGTTGTGCATCTGTGTCTTCACCCTTTTGCTTATTTAAATAATCTTTTAGCACTTGATGGGTTCGCTCAACCAAGCCTTGCCCTGTTGGTGAGTGGGGTATTCCCGTTATGTGTTTAATTCCCCATCTCAGTAGAAAAGCTCTCACCTTTTGACTAATATATCTAGGTCATGCTTGTATAATAGAACCTGCTTCATTTTCGGTTAATCCAAATTATCTTTTTAACCCTTTAGCATTTTGATGGAAGTTGTCATGACTTTGTCTGGCTTGTTGAAATTTGTCAATTGGAGGTAAATGTCGCACTGTATGACTAGGTTATCGGCAATTTGATTACCCAATCCTAAACCTAAATCAATTGATGGCTGCGAATATGGATGGTACAACAAGACACAGTTCACTGACCAAGAGTGGACCTCAGCTGGATAAATAATTTTCCCAACCTTGGGTTGGTTGTTTCCCTAAGGAGGGCATCTTCTAGTCGTGGCACTACCCCAGCCACATACAGGGAGTCTGTTACTACATTTAAGGGGGCTGTCAGCCAGTTGGTTAGTGCCCAGACTACCGCAGTAAGTTCCAGTGTTTGAAGGGAGTCTTGTGGCTGCCCCTCCAGTATGTGCTGGCGTCATTGTCCTTTATCCTGCCAGACACACACCGCACGGCAAAGCCGCTTTCCAGCGTCTGTATACACTGTGAGACCATCAGCCAGTGGTTCTCGCCTGACTTTTGTTTTTGTCATCCACTGATTTCGTTTTAACACTTGCCACATTGTCCCTTTTGGTTGTTGCGAATGTATACGACCATTATAGCCTATTAATGCTTCTTGGATGGGAGTTGAGTTACGCAACCACCATTCTAGATCGGCATCATTCACTGGAATACTGACATCATCAGGTTCCGTTCCACTAATCTCTATGATTCTTGTTCTGCCCTTCCTGATCAACTCCCCTATTGCCTCCGGTCTTGTTTGAATGCTAGACTTGGGTTGTACTCTTAAAAAGACCCATTCTAAAATCTTAAACATGTCTCCTGATGATTTGTCACCTGATGATTTGTCAGTGGCACAGGTGGGGCGGGGGAGAATTTCCCCCTTTGCTGTTTGCCACTGACAAATAACTGCATACGGCGATTCAACAGTATTACAAATTAACTGAGAAATTGGCAAATCCAAGAGCAGTTGCGCACCCATTGAATGTCTCCTAGTAAAGTCTGTACGTCTGTCAATGTCCTCAGTTGAGTCTTTAAGTCTGTCTTTTGCGGGCGAATTTTCGCGTCTGAAATAGACCGTCATCAAGACGTTGCAGCACTGTTCATAACACTTTATCCGTATTCTCGTGTGATTGATCCTGGCAGTCGTCAACAGGTGGTGTTGAAGGATCAGATGAGTCAGTGGGGGGGGCAGAGGAGGAGCCGAAGGCATAGGTCGTCAGGCTTCTCCTCCTGGCTGCGACAGCGACTGAGGCCACACCCCCTCTAGGGTCTCCTGAGGCGCCACTTCCGCGTTTTGTTCAGTCGGCTGTCTCGGCTCGTGAACGGCAACTTCCGCCTTTTTCACGCTTTGCATCTCGGGATTGGCGACTTCCGCCATTTGTGTCGATGGAGCAGGGTCGGTGCCTGCGTGGACCTCGGCAACAATTTTACACGTAATTCCAGTCATCCCTTTCACCTGCCCGAAAAACCGTGCCCTCGCACCAGGTTTCGTTTCCGTGCTCTCCGGACCCAGCATTTGAGCGGCGGCACAAGCTACTTCTCTCTCCGCTTTCATGGCCTTTAAAGTCTCTAACACCGTGCGCCACAACTCGCAAACAGCCTTTATCTCCTTTCCCTGTTTCTCGTCCCCGGTTATTGGTTTTGCATCACCGCAGGATCAGCATTCCATAGGGGAAAACAACATATGCGTGTCTTTAAAATGTCCCCATCGTTGTCCCAACTTAATCAGCTTAATCAGCTGTTTAGGCGCTGTCTCAGTCCCTCTCTTAGAGAGAATACTTGCGAGCAGCGTTGCTGTTGCTTCAACTTCCATGATACCAACTTCACTTTAAACCTGGAAGGCGAGAGGCCACCTCGAACCATGTCTGCCGTAGTCTATGCTCCCGAGCAGCACTCCTTCCAGCCGTGTTTCCCACTCCCCTCCTCTCGCTGCTTACCGCAGTCTCAGAGACCTCAGTCCTGCTAAAGGGTAACTGTCGACATCCTCTGCTACCAGATGTCGGAGTGGGATCGGAACCGGAGTAACAACGCGATCTCAATGTGAGTATGATCGTTCTCGTTTATTGCATATTTTAGCAGAGTATATATAGACTCGCAGCAAAAGCATGCATAGTCAACAATGCTATGATTGGTCCAGCTCCCTTGTTCACGCACAATGCCCCTCAACCCGATTGGCTAAGACCCTCTGTTCACGCGCCTCTGTTTAACTCTTCTCCCGGGTTTGGTGATGTCACCTTTCTTGTTTACTTAGATCTTTTCTCCCTCACTCTGGGTGCTTAGTTCAAACCCTGGGTTGCTCACCAGAACTAAACCATGCCCTTTTTCTTTTAGGAATATCTCCACACAACACTATAAGGATAACTTATGCATATTAGCTCTTAGCTGGTCTAATTGCTTATGAATCGAAGTCGAATGGTCAGAAAGATTCATACAACACATACCGTCAAATTTCTCACAGCCATGACCTTGCGCTAAAACCAAAAAATCAATAGCAGCGCGATTTTGCAATACAGTATGCCTAACACTATCTACATCTATTAATAATGCGTTAATGATATCCGAGGTAAGATTAAATTGCTTCATACTCCAACAGGCCAATTTCTCTAGCTATTCCTTGTCTTGCTCCTGGACGACCGGTTCTTCAGCCAGACCCTTCCATGGCCTGACCCATCTGGCTGGAATCCAGCAAGGACCTCTTTCTGTAACGATACAAACATACCCTCGGCCAATATATCACAGTTCAGCGGGACCTTTCCATACTCCAGTTTCAGGATCCCTATACTGGACCAAAATACCTCGGTTCTGTTCTTTATGTCCCGAGCCCAAAGCTTGACTGTGAATCACTGCGGAGGGCTCAGTGTTGGTTCCCACTAACCGTAAAAAATTCATCACATATATTACCTTCTGTATTTGTGCTACAGGAGACAAATTCTCCTCCTCTCCCCCTCTTTGTTTTAACAGTAACTGTTTGATTACTTGATGCACGCGTTCTACAATCGCCTGTCCTGTGGGGGAATGAGGAATACCTGTAACATGTTTAACTCCCCAGAGGTTCATAAATCGCTGCAAGGCTTGCGAAGTATAAGCAGGACCGTTATCTGTTTTAATTTCAAGAGGAACTCCTAGCGCAGCAAAACATCCACGTAAATGTAGCATTACATGTCGAGCTGTTTCCCCAGACAAAGGGGTAGCCCAAACAGCGTGAGAAAAGGTATCCACTGTAACATGTACATATTTAAAATGACCAAAACTGGATCCATGGGTAACATCCATCTGCCAAAGCTGTAATGGCCGTAGGCCCTGGGGGTTGACTCCTAAGCCCACCCCTAACACTTGTCCTTGACAGTCAGGGCAAGCTTGAACAATTCCTTTAGCGTCTGATAATGGAATGTCAAACTGTCGAATTAACATTTTTGGAGCCTGATGGAAAAACATATGTGAGTTTCGAGCCTGCTGGAATGCATTAGGAGGTGGACCATTCCATGCGGTGGCCACCAATTGATCGGCACGCTCGTTACCTTCCACTAGACTACCAGGAAGGCCAGAATGGCTATGAATGTGGACGATAAAATACTCATGCTTACGGCAATTTAGCAGTTGCCATAACTCAGTTAAAAGTTGACTAAGTCGACGATTATTCACCTCTTTCAAGATAGCACGTTCTAATCGTTGCACTATGCCAACAACATACAAAGAGTCACAAACAACATTAACAGGCTCTGTTGACCAATTCCTAAATACTTCAAGAACGGCATACAATTCCAACGTTTGAAGGGAATCAGTAACTTCACCCGTCAAGCGTTGTGAATGCCATTGCCCATTGTGATGCCACACATATCCGGCCTTATGACTATTCTTACTAGCATCTGTAAAAACGGTCAGTCCGTTAACCGGTCTCCTAGAAAACTTGGGAATAATTTCAAAACCATAACGGAGTAAAAACTTTATTAGTCGGTGAGCTGGGTAATTAATGGTAAGATTCCCAGTAAAGGCATTCAAGGCCAGGGCTAACACAAAGTCGTTTTGCAATAGCCAATTAAAGTATTCCGCTATAATAGGGACATAGATAATAGCAGGGTCAAAACCAGCTCGCTCTCAACATCGTTTTCTTAAACGGATGATAACTTGGGCAATAGCTTCCACCTTAGTCACAATGGTTTTTGATAATTGATATGGCAAAAATATCCATTCCATGATACATAAAGGATCAACCTGTTTTTCATCCCATTGTGCCAAGACAGCAAACGGCTGAATGCCACCATTAAAAACAAAAGCTTGAATTGGTAGCTCGGGGTTCCACTGGCTGGCTTTGAACATAGAGATTTTATCGACAATATTTTGTAATGCCGCCTTCTGCATTTGGGACAACTGTCGAGGTTCTCCCACATCGGAAGACCCCTTTAGCAAAGGCATAAGTGGTGCAAGGTCATCATTAGTGATACCACATATTGCACGCACCCATTGGATATCACCAATCAATTTTTGGACATCAGATAGTGTTTCTATTTTCTCATTTAGAGCTACATTTTGTGGAGTAACTGTAGTTCCAGATATGATCCAACCTAAATATTTCCATGGTGATTGTTGCTGCACCTTTTCTGGAGCAATCCAGCCTTTGCTAGCTCCTGCTGAAAAATAGGCACAACAATGTTAGGATTTAACTCTTTTCCCTCAATTAAAATGTCATCCATATAATGATAAATCACAAAGGTACTAAATCGTTTCCGTAGTGGCTGCAGAGCCCAAGAAACATATAGCTGAGAAATGGTAGGAGAGTTCTTCATCCCTTGAGGTAATACTACCCACTCATATCTCTTTGATGGCTCACTTTTGTTAATAGCTGGTACGGAAAAGGCAAATTTTTCACAGTCGTCTGGATGTAGTGGCATGGTAAAAAAGCAGTCTTTCAAATCAATTATCAACACATTCCATTCCTTCGGTGTCATGACCGGACTGGGTAGTCCTGGCTGCAAGGCTCCCATATCCTTCATTACCGCATTTACTGCTCTGAGGTCATGCAACAACCTCCACTTCCCCAACTTTTTAGGTATAGTAAATATTGGTGTATTCCAGGGACTATTAGACGGCGTGATGTGTCCAGCCAATTGTTGATCTTCAATTAGTTGATGGATATGGGACAGCTTCTCTTCAGTGAGCGGCCATTGATCAACCCATACTGGCTTATCCGTTAGCCATTGTAGCTTACAGGTTGGCCGTCCCTCAATGGCCGCCACTAAAAATGCTCATTTGTTAATTTCAACCCTAGTTGACTAAGAGCATCTCGGCCCACTAGAGGAATAGTGGTGCGAAGGATATAGGGTCTTACGCTGGCTACATTGCCATCTGATAAAATTACTTTAATCAGATGCCTACTGACTTGAGTAATCTGAACTCCTCCAATACCCATTACCCTGCTATTTGGTGTTGTCAAAGGCCATGTCTTAGGCCACTTCTCATGTGGGATGATAGTAACATCAGCACCAGTATCAATTAACACAGACAAAGACATAGTCTCGTCTCCAGGTCCTGGAAGGGTGACTTTAACCTCTGGTTTGTTTTTCAAGATATCCACAGCAAAATTTATTTGGGGCATTCCCGTAGATCCCCATCCTTGATTTCCTCTAATTCTCAGATCACTTTTAGGCACTTTTGCCTCAAAGGGTATTAGCTGAGCAATTTTTGATCCCTTTGGAATATTTACAGGCAGAGAACACGCTTGTACCATAATGCCAATTGTACCTGTATAATCTGCGTCAGTAACTCCCGGTAATACAAAAAACCCTTTTCGAGATGTGGATGATCGACCAAGTAAAAACGCGCAGAGGTTGTGACCTAAAGGACGCTGGAGAACAGATGGAATACAATGTACAGATGTATCATGAAGAGTAAAATCTACTGCTGTTGCCACGTCCACGCTGGCACTTCCCCTTGTGGCGGCGGAGACGTGTTCCAGACACCCTGATTTGCTGTCATCGTGAGGGGTGTTGATTTCGCTCTCTGACTGGAGTTTCCCAAAGGAGTCCCATCTTTCTTAAAACGTGAAAAACAATCTATACTCTGATGACCAAATTTATCACAACGATTACACTTGGCTGGATGAGCAGGAGGAGGTTTCTGACTTACACTAAGTCCTCTAGGCTGTACTGGTCTACCTTGCCGACATTGTTGCTGCAGGTGCCCCATCTTACCACAATTGTAACAGCGTACATTAGAGAAGGATCCTTTGACTCCGCTCCCTGAATTAAGCAGTGGCTTAACAGCAGCGGCAAATACACTGGCAAGATACCCAGCCTTCTCTTCAGCTGTTCCTACTTTTGCACATGCGTCCATCATGTCTTGCAATCCCGCCGATTTCGGCAAAGCCTGCAAAATACGCTTACAAATTGGGTTAGCATTTTCTACTGCAAGTGACATCAGCACTGACTCCCTTGCTCCGGGGGCCAGATCCAGATTTCTCTCAATAGCCGTAGTAAGCCGATCAATAAATTGCATATACAATTCATTTGGTCCTTGCTTAACCGAAACATAAGATGGAGTAGGTTTTCCAGCTTCAGGAACTGCTTTAAAAGCTGCCAAAGCAAGCTCCTGAGATTGCTGCAAAACTTCAACAGCCATGTGCATTTGTGCATTTTCTGAACTAAACCGACCCCGACCCACCAACATGTCAAAGGTAACTCCAGATAACGGATCGTTTACCCCACGATTTGCGTTGTCATCTGTGGCGCGATCCGCCAAAGTTTCAAAGGCACTTTTAAAATGTAACGCTTGGGAAGGAGTAAGCAAAATATTAGCTAAACGATAACAATCATTGGGCACCAAAAGTGTACTAGAAAACATCGCACCAAGCGTTTGCTGTGTATAATTAGATGTCAACCCATATTGTGCGATAGCACTTTTCAGTTCCTTTAGAGTCTTCCAGTCTAAAGACTGCCATGCCCTTTCCCCTTGAGCATTAACTATTACTGGAAAAGCCCGAGGCAAGTCAAGAGGTAAAATAACCCCATCTAGCATAGCTTCCTTTATAACTCCTTTCCAACACCGGGCAGCAGCGCCACCTGCCGACGGTTTTCCCTTTGGTGGAAGAGGTAAATCATCAGGCAATGGAACACTGCAGGGATCAACGTCCTTTTGTTGCGGCATCGCCAATCGTTCTAAGCGTCGCTGTAAGTTTATCAGCTGCCTATTTATGTCCTCATTTGTAACCGGATGCAACTTTTCTTCCAAAAGGTCTATAGAGGAGGGCGGCAAAGGATATGCCTCCGGAGTATGGTCAGGAAAACCCTCTAATGGAGGTGCCGATGGTTCTGGCAGAGGATCCGGCAGCTGCATAGGCAGCTCTTTTCCTTGTACAGGAGGAGCCTGAGGCGGTGGTGGTGGCGTGGGCATAGGCACGGGGGGCGGAGGGGGGTCATCAAACATGCGGACCTTACGGCGCGTTACTTTTTGTACGTCCTTTGCCCCGTCCTGGTCTTTCCTGGTATCCGAAAAAGCCGCACACGCTTGTAATGTCACATTTTTCTCCGCTCGCATACTTGCTACTGTATCTTTAAGCAGTTTCCATAACGTTGCTAGAGGCAACAGATCCTTTTTCCCAGACGAGATATCTTTCCATAATTCTTGTCCAAGGCTATCCCATATTGCCATTTGGAAAATATCTTGGGCTTCCTTTACTGTGCCCGTTTCTTTTGCCCATAAAAGCAATTTCTTTAAGATATCAGGGTCATACTTAAGTCCTCTCGTAGAGAGGAAATGTTGCAAAAGCTTCAAGATAGCTTGCTCTTCATAGCTTAAATTATTACTCATGATAGCGTATGACCCAAAACGCGTTTGGCTGCTCACCTTCTTTTGTGGCCACAATTAACAAAAACTTCTCATCTCTCAGCTGGTTTCTTCTTCTTCTTCTTCTTCTTCTTCTTCTTCTTCTTCTTCTTCTTCTTCTTCTTCTTCTTCTTCTTCTTCTTCTTCTTCTTAAATCGCAAACTGTCAATTTCAGTAAGAAAATGCGTGGTGCCCCCGCCCCGCGTTCGGCGCCATTTGCAGTGGGACTCAGACGCAGACCAATGTGATCGTGCTGAAGCCCTTTTTTAAAAATACATAAGCCGTTATATACCTTTACTACAATGTGGGTTAGCCCCATGTGCTGTGCTCATTGGCTTCTAAACATATACACACAAACTATTATTGGTTAAACACAGCTGTAGCTTATTATCTACGCTTTGTTACTATTTATCTATTTAGGCGTAGCAGCAGTTTCAGTATCAGCGTGTGAATTCCTCCTTCATGTCGACCTTCAGACTGTACTAACTTGTTCCGTATCTCGGTCACGTCGACCTTCTCTTCTGTTGGACACAGTTCATGAGCTCATCAGTTCAATGTGTCCGTTGCTTTCCAAAAAGCTTCCCACAAAGAAGTAGCTGTACATAAGTAAGCAAATCTCTGTGGGCTACAAGAGCTTCAGAAATAATTCAGGCTTCACATTCCATTATATCAAATTGAGACTATGAAGCTGACAGAACAAATGCATATTTAAGGAAGAAGAACAAAATGCATACTCAGACTTAAATAAAACTTTTCCTTGAACTAAATTTCCCTCTTTGACTGGATTTCTCAATCCTCACAATAGGTAGCCACTAGTTTTCAGCAGTTTTCAACCTCCTTCCCAGGCTCAACTTCACTCCCAGCTTCTCTACCTCCTCCCCCTGAGCGGCACAGGGGGACAGGGAATGGGGGTTGTGGTCAGTTCATCACACGTTGTTTCTGCTGCTCCTTCCTCCTCAGGTGGAGGACTCCTCACACTCTTCCCCTGCTCCAGCATGGGGTCCCTCCCACAGGAGACAGTCCTCCATCAACTTCTCCATCATGAGTCCTTCCCACGGGGTGCAGTCCTTCACAAACTGCTCCAGCGTGGGTCCCTTCCATGGGGTGCAGTCCTTCAGGAACAGACTGCTCCAGCATGGGTCCCCCACAGGGTCACAAGTCCTACCAGAAAACCTGCTCCTGTGTGCCCTCCTCTCTCCATGGGTCCACAGGTCCTGCCAGGAGCCTCCTCCAGCACAGGCTTCCCATGGGATCACAGCTTCCTTCAGGTGCATCCACCTGCTCCACTGTGTGTTCCTCCATGGTGGCCTAAACCATGACACATGGGCTGCAGGTGGATATCTGCTCCACTGTTAACCTCCATGGGCTGCAAGGGGACAGCCTGCCTCACCATGGTCTTCACCACTGGCTGCAGGGGAATCTCTGCTCTGGTGCCTGGAGCACCTCCTCCCCCTTCTTCCTCAGTGACCTTGGTGTCTGCAGAGTTGTTTCTCTCACATATTCTCACTCCTCTCTTCTGGATGCAGTTGCTGCTGCACAGAAACTTTTTCCCCTTCTTAAATATGTTATCACAGAGGTGCTACCACCATCGCTGATTGGCTCAGCCTTGGCCAGAGGCAGATCTGTCTTGGAGCTGGCTGGCATCAGCTCTGTCGGACATAGGGGAAGCTTCTAGCAGCTTCTCACAGAAGCCACCCCTGTAGCCCCCCTGCTGCCAAAACCTTACCATACAAACCCAATACAGTATCTTATAAAACATCCCAAATAACCTCTTTACAAAAGTAGTCACACACACAAAAACACTTTGCGTGATGGACAAGACACCATGATTATGATTCCAAAATTAATGACAACTGAATCTTACCAATGTGTGCAGTAGTGCATGAAATAAGACTTGTGCTTGCTAATTTTAGTGATCCTTTCTATGATTCTACAAAATCCTAGACCAATAAGAAATAGAACTAAAAGACATAGCATCCAAACTCTGTTGGGTGGAATTGGTACAGGAACAGGAATATTGAATTCATTTTATATTGAAACCCTAGCAAATGAATTGTCAGTATTGGGAGAAACTGAAGCTGGTGTAACCAGAATGGCTGCAAGCTGGCTATCAACAGCTTTACAAACTTCAGTACAAAATTGGCAAAAGGTACTTGGCACCTCTGGCAACACACTAATGTGTCGCTATCTTCCCAATTGCTAACTACCAAAAATATATCATGAAAAGTTGGCTCTGCTTTGTCTTATATTGTATTTCAATTAACTAGTCAATTAACTTAGCACGTCAGTCAGATTTTTGGGTAGCCATTGAAAACAGTCAAGAACAAACCTTCGAATGAATGTTACCTGACTTAGTGAAAGACAAATTCAAGGAAGAATGATGCAGAGGAGATAGACAAGGGTGATATGCTCATGAAGCTCAGGGTATAATGTAGGGTGTGACTGACCACAGCTGTTGCAAAGAAGCTGACTTTATCTCAACACAAAGGGCATGGGAGAGTGGCCTTTGTTTTAGATAAACAGCTATGTCAGTTGAGTGGATCAACTGACTACATCACAGTTGAGTGGATCAACAGGTGGTATAAATGTTTCTCCCTGAGTTCATTAAAAGAGTATGAATGTGTCCCTGAGTTAGCCAGACCAGCATGGGGAGAGTGAATATGTGGCTCAGTCCAACATAGGATATAAAAACTGAATAACTAACAAAAGAATTGAACAGACTTTGACCAATATGAAGTATTGAATGACTTCAACCATTGATATTGACTTAAAAAAAAAATCCTAGTTCCTCACAAAACTAAGCAGTAATCTGGCTCCAAGAACATTATGCTTTGTCCTGAGCTGCATCAGAAGTGTGGCCAGCCAGCAGGTCAAGGGAGGTGATTCTGCCCCTCTACTCCGCTCTCGTGAGACCCCACCTGGAGTACTGCATCCAGCTCTGGAGTCCCCAACATAAGAAGGACATGGACCTGCTGGAGCGTGTCCAGAGGAGAGCCACAAAGATGATCAGAGGGCTGGAGCACCTCTCCTATGAGGAGAGGCTGAGAGAGTTGGGGCTGTTCAGCCTGGAGAAGAGAAGGCTCCAGGGAGATCTTATTGTGGCCTTCCAGTACCTAAAGGGGGCCTACAGGAGAGCTGGGGAAGGACTTTTTACTAGAGCATGTAGTGATAGGATGAGGGGGAATGGCTTCAAACTGGAAAAAGGTAGATTTAGATTAGATATTAGGAAGAAGTTTTTCACTTTGAGGGTGGTAAGGCACTGGAACAGGTTGCCCAGAGAAGCTGTGGATGCCCCATCCCTGGAGGTGTTCAAGGCCAAGTTGGATGGGGTTTTGAGCAACCTGGTCTAGTGGGAGGTGTCCCTGCCTATGGCAGGGGGGTTGGAACTCGATGATCTTCAAGGTCCTTTCCAACCTAAACCATTCTATGACTCTATGATTATTACAGCATCTAATTGGATCACATAAAGAGGTCTGTTCAATAAGCCAGCTATCACCAAGAGTGGGCAGCAGATGCTTAACACATGTGGGGTGTGAAAAACAGGACCTGCTGTTTCCTCCCAGTTTTACTGTCTCTAACTCATGGCTGAATCTTCAAAGAAACATAATATATGATACACTGGTGAAGATGAGAGGAAAAAACCCAGAGATTTTCAGTCATCCGCAACTAACTCTGAGACTACAAGAGTAACTGGAAAAACATCTCCTCATACCTGGGCAAGCCAAGCACCCAAGTTGTATATGTCCAATTGTACAAGTAAGTACCTAGGTTTGTACAATTTATAGATTTCCTCAAATCCTTACATTTTAAAGGAATTAAATTGCAACTACTTTTGACTATTATTCTTAAATCCAGTGCTGTCAGAAAGACATTTAGACCATCCATGACCTTTATTTTATTTTATTTTAATTTAAAGGAGGGGAGTACGGGAGTTATGTAGCTGCCTGGTTTGAAAGGACCTGCCAATCTAATGTTTGAGTGGTCAGTAGTCTAGGACACTTAGCAATTCTCATTTACCTTCCACTTAAAAAACCCAAAAAGTTTATATGTATTGTTAGAATAGAATAGAATAGTTCAGTTGGAAGGGACCTACAACGATCATCTAGTCCTGATCACTTCAGAGCTGACCAGAAGTTAAAGCATGTTATTAAGGGCATTGTCTAAATGCCTCTTAAACACTGACAGGCGTGGGGCATCAGCCACCTCTCTAGGAAGCCTGTGCCAGTATTTAACCACCGTCTTGGTAAAGAAATGTTTCCGAATGCCCAGTCTAAACCTCCCCTGGCACAGCTTTGAACCATTGCCACTCATCCTATCACTGGATACCAGGGATAAGAGATCAGCACCTCCCTCTCCACTTCCCCTCCTCAGGAAGCTGTAGAGAGCAATGAGGTCACCCCTCAGCCTCCTTTTCTCCAAATTAGACAAACCAAGAGTCCTTAGCCACTCCTCATAGGTCATGCCACCAGCTTTGTTGCCCTCCTCTGGATGCATTAATATCCTTTTTTAATTGTGGGGCCTAGACCTGAACACAATACTCAAGGTGAGGCTGCACCAGCGCTAAATACAATGGGATGATCACCTCTTTTGACTGGCTGTTTATCCTGTTGTCCTGGTTTGAGGTAAAACAGGACCAATTTTGTTCAGTAACTTTGCTTCTTAGCTGGGCCTCTTCTAACTACTGAAATTAACAGCATATTGTGCAGACACTGTTCGCTCTCTCAGAGTGATAAGACCTATGTTTATAGCTGATGCCCAGGCATGGTATGCAGAGAGGCTCTTGCTTATACTTATTGCTATAACACCCAAGGGCAGCTCACTTGGTTACTTGCCCCGTTGGAGGGTCAGAAGTGGAAAAGCGTAGTGGGGTCCCACCTGCGGGGAGGAGCGGACAGGACAGGTGACCCAAAACTGACCAACAGGGTATTCCATCCCATCTGCCTCATGCTCAGTATAAAAGCTGAGGGATCAAAGGGTCAGGGCTCTTCCTTCAATGGCCAACGTCTGAGGAGGACTCTGTCTGTTCGTCTGCCTTTGGACCCAATCCTGAATCCAGATCCGGAATCCAGTTCCCGTCTGTCACCGAGTCCAGCCTGGGACTTCCCCAGTGCCAGCCGGTGTCGTGATTGTCATCCTGGGAGCTTGATACGGTTTTGTATATTTCTCATTATTTCCTTTTATTTTTATTATTAATATTTCCTTAAAGTAGTTTAGATCCTTCTAAACTCATAAGTCTCTTTTTCCCTCCTCTGCCTCTCTCTTTGAAGAGGGGTAGAGGGGAGCATCTGTTGGTCCCATTTGGGGTCCCCTATGTCCCTAGGAGCCAATTTGGCCTAAACCACGACACCTGTGTTTAATGCACCCCAGGATGCAGTTTGCCCTCTTGGCTGCCAGGGCACACTGCTGACTTGAGCCTGCTGTCAACCAGCACCCCTAGATCCCTTTCTGCAGGGCTGCTCTCCAGCCACTCCTCTCCCAATTTATACTTGTTCCTGGTGTTACTCCATTCCAGGTGCAGAATCCGGCATTTGTTCTTGTTAAATTTCATGCGATTGATGATTACCCAGTGCTCCAATCTGCCTAGATGCCTCTGCAAGTCCTCTTGTCCCTCAAGAGAGTCAGCAGCACCTCCCAGTTTAGTATCGTCAGCAAGTTTGCTAATCCTGCATTCAACTCCTGCATCCAAATCATTGATAAATACATAGAATGTAACTGGCCCTAGAATTGAGCCCTGAGGAACACCGCTGGTGACTGGCCGCCAGCCAGATGTAGCCCCATTCACTACAACCCTTTGAGGCCTGCCATTCAGCCAGTTCTTCACCCAGCGCACCATTAACCTGCTCATCTCACAGCTGTACAACTTGTCCAGAAGGATGCTGTGAGGGACAGTATCAAAAGCCTTACTAAAATCCCAAAAAACTACATCCACTGCCTTCCCTTCATCCACTAGGTGGGTGACCTTATTGTAGAAGGATATAAAATCAATTAGATCGATAGGACTTTCCTTTTGTGAACCCATGTTGAATGTGCCTGATGATTGCATTGTTCTTTAAATGCATTTCAATAGCACCCAGTATGATCTTCTCCATAATTTTTCCAGGTACTGAGGTTACACTAACAGGTCTGTAGTTCCCTGGGTCTTCCCTCATGCCCTTCTTGTAAACTGGAATAACATTGGCTAGCTTCCAGTCAGTGGGACTTCCGCAGACTCCCAAGACCTTTGGTAGATGATTGAGAAGGGTCCTGCCATAACATCTGCTAGTTCCTTCAGTACTCTGGGAAGAATCCCATCGGGCCCCATGGACTTGTGAACATTCAGCTGATACAGCTGGTCCATTACAATTTCAGTGTCCACAAATGGAAACTCACCGTTCCCGCACTTGTGGTACTCTGACTCAGGGGACCAGGCAATATTATTAAAGACTGAGGCAAATAACGCATTGAATGTCTCCACTTTTTCTTCATCCCTATTACTCAGATGACCATCTTCAACAAGTATCAGTCCAATGTTTTCTTTACACCTTCTATTACTATTAACATACTTAAAAAAGCTTTTCTTGCTTTCTTACACAACACTGTCCAGTTTCAACTCTAGCTGAGCTTTGGCCTTTCATGTCTTCTCTCTGCATATATGAACCACAGCTCTGTAATCTTCCTGCAAAGCCTGACCTCACTTCTAGAGATCATACAGTGTCTTTTTCCTCCTGAGCTCCTTGAGGGATTCCCTGTTCAGCCAAGCTGGTCTTCTGCCCCTCTTACTTGACTTGTGACACCATGAGTTTGCCTGCTCCTGTGCTTTTAAAAGGTGGTTCTTAAAAACTGACCAGCACTCATGGACCCCTAAGCCCTCAAAAGCAAATTCCCAAGGGACACTGCTAAGTAGCTTCCTGAGTAGCTTAATGTTTGTTCTCCTGAAATCCAGGGTAGCAACTCTGCTGTCCTTTTTTCTCAGTACACTGAAAATTTTAAACAACTCAACCATTTTGTGATCGCTGTGACCAAGACAGCCACTTCTCCCACAAGTCCATCTCTATTCACAATAAGCAAGTCTAGGAGGGCATCTTTCCTAGTTGGCTCACTGAGCACTTGTGTCATCGAAGGTGGAAGTCTGCTGTGTGGAGTCCTGCACGACAAGTCGCAGAAGCCGCTGAAGGACAAAGTGAATCAAGCCAGTTTGCATAGGTGAAAGCCATCCAACTGGTTTTAGATATTGCTAAACAAGAAAAATGGCCACTAGCGATTGGCACCTGTTATTCTTTGACCCTCAGCAGTCCCACAACAGAAGGGTCCTCCGAGAGACCAGGCAAGATATACAGCTGTTTAATTTCCTGTCTCCACAGCAGCTATACCAAAAGCCTACCGGTACCCTTTTCAGGTCCTTGAAATACCCTCTCCTGAAGTGGTCTATGCCAAGGATGTATGGAGCCTCTGGGTCAGTCATGATAGGGTGCTTTTGCCACTCATTCCCAGTTAGGCTCACTTCAGCTTCCAATACAGTTGGGACCCCCCTGTCACTCCAGAAATACAGATGGGTTCTGCCTCTTTATAGCTTCATGGTATTAGGGTACACTGGTGTTCACCAGAGCCTTATACTCCTGGGGGTCTGACGTGCCAGGTAAACCTGGTTGTCCCTTTCCTCCACCTGGCTGGAGGCAGGGCCCCTCTAGGTCTGATTGTAGTATCCACTATCAATGAATGGGTTTGTGTGGCACGCTTGGGTTCGAGTTCCATCCTTGTTACTCACTCCTTGTGACTACAAGTCGGAAATTCCTTCAAGAGGATCAGAAATCCTTCTGCTTTGTCTGGGGAGCTGCCCACTGGAAACTGGAGCAGCAATTTTCCAGGAAGAGCACCCATTTGTGATTGTTTTTCCTTGCAACTCACATACCTGTAGGGTCAAGGTAGGTTTTCTGTCCCACTTCCTCATGTCCTCTCTGTGGTCATGCAGGTAAAACCATAGGGTGCCTCATGGTGCGTACTCTCTATAGCCTCTCTCTTGAGCAGAAGAACAGTTACTCCTAATACCTGGTCCATACAGGTTGGAGTAGGACCTATCCTCTTTGAGTTGCTAGACTCCAGCAACTTCGACAGGTTTTCAAACAGATTTTCAGATTTCTTGGACAGTCTTTCCACAGTCAAGATGCAGGCTTGTAGGGAAGTAGAAAGATTTTCTTTGTATTGCTGGAGGTGGCCACCATTGGTGCCTCTTCATCTTTCCAGCCCATTACTGCTAATTAGTTGGCATACGACGATGGTGTGCTCTGTAGAAACTTCCACCATATGGGTTGGGTACATGGGACTTCATCTGGATCTGTGGGTGACTGCGGGTTGTCCAGATAAAATAAATCAGCTCCCACAAAGCTAATTCCCTCAGGTACTGGATACCTGTCTCCATGATGGTCCACCTGCCTGGGTGACATATATTATCTTCCTTGAAGGGATACCTTTCCTTCACAGCTAACAGAAGTTGCCTCCAGATGCTGAGGGCTTGTGTCCTTTTTCCAATATTACCCCCTGTCGGAGTGGGATCAGAACCGGAGTGGGATCGGAACCGGAGTAACGACGCGATCTCAATGTGAGTATAATCGTTCTCGTTTATTGCGTATTTTAGCAGAGTATATATAGGCTCGCAGCAAAAGCATGCATAGTCAACAACGCTATGATTGGTCCAGCTCCATTGTTCACGCACAACGCCCCTCAACCCAATTGGCTAAGACCCTCTGTTCACGCGCTCTGTTTAACTCTTCTCCCGGGTTTGGTGATGTCACCTTTCTTGTTTACTTAGATCTTTTCTCCCTCACTCTGGGTGCTTAGTTCAAACCCTGGGTTGCTCAACAGAACCAAACCATGCCCTTTTTCATTTAGGAATGTCTCCACAATTCCCCCTTCTTCTTTTTGAGCAACCCAGGCTTGGTGCACAATTTTCATGAGCATGCGCTGTAGACAAGAGAAGATACATGATACAACTAAGATTATAACAACGACAATGAGCAATATAAGCAAGCCAGTTTTCACAATTATAGCTATCCAAACTTTGATTCCCCAATCTGATAGTATTTGATTCAGCCATCCCCATTCATCATCTTTTCTCAGCTTTTGTATTCCTTGATACAATTCTCTGATGCTTTGGTGCACTGATTTGGAGTGGTCTGAGAGGTTCATACAACACATCCCATCAAAGTCTTCACACCCGTGACATGCGCTAATGACAAAAATCTATGGCAGCCCTATTCTGGAGTGTAGCGTGTCTAACAGAATCTACGTCTAACAATAATTCACTCAATGCCAATGCAGTAGCATTAGATTGTTTAGCAAGCCAATATCCTAGTTCATTAAGCGTGGTTAAAGCGTGTGCTGCTGCTACTCCTGGTGCAAAAAACAAGGCAAAAGTTGTTTGTGTAGTACACACAGCTATCTATCGTGAGTGATCCTAAAAGTTCAAGCTCTTGCGGCTCAGCATGGAGGGGTGGCAGATATGCAGCCCATTCATCCCAGCTATCGGCAAGAGTTGCAGAGCCATTACCTAGGAATTGCGTTTGTAAGTTGGAAGGCCACTGGTCAGATGGAAGACCGACTAGACAGGTGGAAAATGGATTTTCGGGCGATGCTGTGGATAGGCAAATGGAATCTTGACCGGTCATATTTGCCGAGGTCACCCAGACATTCCTTTTAGGCTGCGGGGGTAACCAAACCCCTGCAGTTACTGCACCCAAAAAAAGGACGCAACTACTTATCAACAAACTCTTGAGGTTCTTTTTTCCCCCAATTGTTGCGCCCTCTCTTGGTCTTGGTCTGTCCGTCGTCCTTCCAATGCTGGTTTTATCGCTCTGCTCTGTACCCACACTGGGCCTGTTCCTGTAGAGACACACATGTACCCTCGACCATTAAAAATGACTGGCACTGGTCCCACCCATGCTCCGGTGGTCGGGTCTTTATAATGTACCATAAATTTAGGTAGGGTAGTGGTACTATTCAGCTTAATGTTTTGATGGTGTATCACTACTGGCGGTTCCTCTTGATCGCCCGTAAGACATAAGTAATTTAGCGTAAACAATGCCCTGTGTAATCGTTGTTGTGCATCTGTGTCTTCACCCTTTTGCTTATTTAAATAATCTTTTAGCACTTGATGGGTTCGCTCAACCAAGCCTTGCCCGGTTGGTGAGTGGGGTATTCCCATTATGTGTTTAATTCCCCATCTCAGTAGAAAAGTTCTCACCTTTTGACTAATATATGCGGGCCTGTTGTCTGTTTTAATCTGTTCGGGCACTCCTAACACGGCAAAGCCGCTTTCCAGTGTCTGTATACACTGTGAGACCATCAGCCAGTGGTTCTCGCCTGACTTTAGTTTTTGTCATCCACTGATTTCGTTTTAACACTTGCCACATTTTCCCTTTCGGTTGTTGCGAATGTATACGACCATTATAGCCTATTAATGCTTCTTGGATGGGAGTTGAGTTACGCAACCACCATTCTAGATCGGCACCATTCACTGGAATACTGACATCATCAGGTTCCGTTCCACTAATCTCTATGATTCTTGTTCTGCCCTTCCTGATCAACTCCCCTATTGCCTCCGGTCTTGTTTGAATGCTAGACTTGGGTTGTACTCTTAAAAAGACCCATTCTAAAATCTTAAACATGTCTCCTGATGATTTGTCACCTGATGATTTGTCAGTGGCACAGGTGGGGCGGGGGAGAATTTCCGCCTTTCCTGTTTGCCACTGACAAATAACTGCATACGGCGATTCAACAGTATTACAAATTAACAGAGAAATTGGCAACTCCAAGAGCAGTTGCGCACCCATTGAATGTCTCCTAGTAAAGTCTGTACGTCTGTCAATGTCCTCAATTGAGTCGTTAAGTCTGTCTTTTGCGGGCGAATTTTCGCGTCTGAAATAGACCATCATCAAGACGTTGCAGCACTGTTCGTAACACTTTATCTGTATTCTCGTGTGATTGATCCTGGCAGTCGTCAACAGGTGGTGTTGAAGGATCAGATGAGTCAGTGGAGAGGGGCAGAGGAGGAGCCGAAGGCATAGGTCGTCAGGCTTCTCCTCCTGGCTGCGACAGCGACTGAGGCCACACCCCCTCTCAGGTCTCCTGAGGCGCCACTTCCGCCTTTTTCACGCTTTGCATCTCGGGATTGGCGACTTCCGCCCTTTGTGTCGCCGGAGCAGGGTCGGCGCCCGCGCGGACCTCGGGAGGTAAGGACAAAGGAATCAACGGCTAAAACAAATATAACACTTTATTCTTTTAATTAACGTGCTAAATTCCAATATTTCTTTTAACTGAGAAAGTGGATTTGTGTAGGTAACACGTACCTATGCGACAGTCAGTAGATGAAAGAAGAGAAAAAAATGAGTGCTTGAGAGTGTAGGGCTTTAAAATCTGATTATACCTCCAAGGTATATAATATATCAGTATTTATTTGTTCTATTATATTACTTTACAGGCTAACTGCTTTTTATTGCCCTATTACCATTTTTATTATTCCTAACATAAAAAGTGTACTTCATTTTCTTAAGTGCCACCATCTGAAGTCTTAAAACTCAGATTCCAACTTGTAGGTCTCCATTTGTTTTCTATTATATTATATTCAATCAAAAACTGATTATGTATGGAGTTCCATCCTGAAATGCAGGCATCTTTAGCTTAATATCTCACAAGTATGCATATTGGCATGACTGCTCCACATACAAACTCTTTTTGAAAGCCTTGCTGCTTTTTAACATGCTTTAAAACAATGCTCTGTCATGCCTTGTTTCATTTTGCACTAATGAACCCTGAAGATTTGTTAGACAATTTATGGGAATGGAGAAACAAAGGGCAAGTATTGCTGGATTTGCAGAGAGAGCCTCTATTCTGGGTTTATGACAAGAAGCACAGCTAGGCACATATGGAGTCGCTGGAAGGAAGAATACGGAAGGAAGAATACAGAAGGAAGACTGCACGCTACTTAAGGTAAGGGAGCACAAAGCTTTAAAATCAGCTCATGTTCAGTATTATGAAAGGTTGAAGGGTAAAATAGGGTGGTTCTGTTTAGTATCCATATATTTAAATCACTCAAATAGGCAATTTTACATTTGCTGTCAGTTGATATAGATCAGAACAAATAGGGCAATAAAACCCACTAAGCTTAATTTTTTAAAAAAAATAAAACCTGATACATACAGGGAAGAACTCTAGCTTGGATTACAGATGATGATCTCTTCAAACCTGTCTCAATTTCTGCCAGACTATCTATAGTTTCTGCAGTGCTAGGTGTTTAAGAGTTGAAATTGGATATATAGTGCTATGTTTGATTTCTTCCCTGTCTCTGAAATTTGTAGGCTTTTCCTTCTGTCTTTTATGGTCTTTGTACCGTTTTCTACCTTTTTCTTTTGTGATTAAATGGCTAAATATCTTGTCTTATTCTTTCCTTAAAAAAAACAAACAAACTGATTTTGCTTTAAGTGAAGTGTAATTTCAGTGCATAGTTACATATCCCTGAAAGTGAAGTTAACAGTTTAATGATTTTATTTTTTTTTTAATCAAACATTACTAGAGGGCACTGCTATAATGTGTTAGGACTGTTTATTCTGAGTTGTATAAAAATTTATGCCAACATATCAACCTGGATTAATCAGCATGTTTTTCTCTCAAAAATAAGGGTTCTGCTGTCAGTGGAAAAGGCTACTTGTTTTGTGGTTTTGTTTTATTAAACAGAATTATATTTGAATTTTATTGCTGTTGACTTCTTTAAAGCTGGCATGCCAGGACTGCCTATCTGAAGGCTGTAATATGTAATATGACATCAGCATTTTATTAAAACAAATTCCTTCAGGAACTTGTGTTTTCCATGTATTCCAACATATCTCTGTTCCATCTCTCTCAAGTAAACCAATGCAATGCCAAAATTAAAAAAAATAATAATCAAAACAGTTGTTGAAAGAACAACCATATTAATCTTCTTTTTGCAGATAACAATATTAAAAATATTTCTTATTGGTTGATAAAAGGTTGCTTCACTTTTCTGCTGATGAGCACTGTAGGTCTTGTTGTCTGGAGAGTACAGCTGTGCTAGGAATGTCCTAGAGAAGGGTTGTTCAACAATGTTGGCTTGAATGCAAACTGCTGCGCAAACTGCCAGTGCCTCTCCCAACCGATGCCACTCCCTGTTTGCACACCCTGGTCGCTGGCGCTCCCTAGGGGCCAGTTATATGTGGCTTAGAATCATAGAATCATAGAATAAGTGAGGTTGGAAGGGACCATTAAGATCATCAAGTCCAACCGTTAACCTACCCTGATTTAAAAACACCCACTTCTAAACCATGTCCCTAAGCATCTCATCTACCCTTTTCTTAAACACCTCCAGGGATGGTGAATCCACCACCTCTCTGGGCAGCCCATTCCAATGTTTAATAACCCTTTGAGTGAAAAAATGCTTCCTAATATCCAATCTAAACCTGCCCTGACATAACTTGAACCCGTTTCCTCTTGTCCTATCACTTGCCACGTGGGAGAAGAGGTCAGCCCCCATCTCTCTAAAACCTCCCTTCAGGTAGTTGTAGAGGGTGATAAGGTCTCCCCTCAGCCTCCTCTTCTCCAGGCTAAACAACCCCAGCTCCCTCAGTCGTTCCTCATAAGGCTTGTCCTCCAGACCCCTCACCAGCCTGGTAGCCCTTCTCTGGACACGCTCCAGCACCTCAATGTCCTTCTTGTAGTGAGGGGCCCAAAACTGAACACAGTACTCGAGGTGAGGCCTCACCAGTGCCGAGTACAGGGGGATGATTACTTCCCTACTCCGGCTCACTACACTATTCCTGATGCAGGCCAGGATGTTGTTGGCCCTCTTGGCTGCCTGGGCACACTGCTGGCTCATACTCAGCCGGCTGTCCACCAACACCCCCAGATCCTTCTCTGCCAGGCAGCTTTCGAGCCACTCCGCCCCCAGTCTGTAGCACTGCATGGGGTTGTTGTGACCCAAGTGCAGGACCCGACACTTGGCCTTGTTGAACCTCATACCATTGGCCTCAGCCCATCTGTCCAGCCTGTCCAGATCTCTCTGCAGAGCCAATCTACCCTCAAGCAGATCAACACGCCCCCCCAGTTTAGTGTCGTCTGCGAACTTACTGAGGGTGCACTCAATCCCCTCATCCAGATCATTAATAAAGATATTAAAGAGAACCGGTCCCAGCACCGATCCCTGGGGGACACCACTTGTCACTGGACACCAACTGGATTTAACTCCATTTATCACCACTCTCTGGGTACGGCCATCCAACCAGTTTTTTACCCAGCGAAGGGTACACCTGTCCAGGCCACGAGCAGCCAGTTTCTCCAGTAGAATGCTATGGGAAACGGTGTCAAAAGCCTTGCAAAAGTCCAGGTAGACAACATCCACAGCTTTTCCTTCATCCACTAAGTGGGTCACCTCATCATAGAAGGAGATCAGGTTTGACAGGCATGACCTGCCTTTCACAAACCCATGCTGACTGGGCCTGATCACCTTGTTCTCCTGCATGTGCCGTGTGATGGCACTGAGGATGATCTGTTCCATGACCTTCCCAGGCACCGATGTCAGACTGACTGGCCTGTAGTTCCCCGGATCCTCCTTCCGGCCCTTCTTATGGATGGGTGTCACATTTGCCAACCTCCAGTCGGCTGGGACCTCCCCGGTTATCCAGGACTGTTCATAAATGATGCAGAGTGGCCTGGTGAGCACTTCCGCCAGCTCCTTCAGTACCCTTGGATGGATCCCATCCGGCCCCATAGATTTGTGCACCTCCAGGTGCTGAAGCAGGTCCCTCACCATTTCCCTTTGGATTACAGGGGCTTCATTCTGCTCCCCATCCCTGTATTCTAGCTCAGGGGTTAGGGAACTCAAGGAACAACTGGTCCTACTGCTGAAGACTGAGGCAAAGACGGCATTAAGTACCTCAGCCTTATCCTCGTCCCTAGTCAATACGTTACCAGCCTGGTCTACTAGAGGACAGAGATTATCCTTAGTCCTCTTTTTATTGCCAATATATTTATAGAAACTTTTTTTGTTGTCCTTGACAACAGAAGCCAGGTTAAGTTCTAGCTGGGCTTTGGCCTTCCTAATTTTTTCCCTACATAGCCTCACTACCTCTTTGTAGTTCTTCGCTTCCCGCGATTAGAATTCGCCACGGGGGCTGTCCCACTCTCGCCTGTCCCTCTCACGAGACCTGGTGGCTGGTATCTACACACACACAGCCTAAGGGTGCCGGGGACCCAGAAACCCCCTTCAGACACTCCTGGGGTATTACTGCTGTTGCCACTGCTGCTAGCATTGACTTCCTGCTGGTATCATACATTCTGTCCCCATTTTTACTCCTCTTTCAGCATCCGCTATACAAACTTGGTGGAAAACAAAACACTGGCCTGGATGAACCCTTGATATGAGTCAGTGCAGACATTCTTCTGTTATAAGAGTATATTAGAACAGAAAAACAAGGCTTAAATCCTGATTAATGTTAGGAAATACATTGTTATAACCTGCAGTTGGGCTTAAAGCAATACGTACATGCAAATTATCTGAATAATATGTTTTACATAATATACCTGGGTAACTATATATCTGGGTAATTTTTTGTTTTTATAGAAATAATGTTTCAAAGAGTAGCTAACAGTGAATGCATTTTTCATAATTTCAATTAGCATGTTTTCAGTCAACACTTTTATGTAAAACTTAGTAGTTCAGGATTAGCACAGGCTTTATTATGAAGATGGAAATGGTACATAAACTTTGTACCGACTTCCAACATTGATGAATTCTTTTGTGCTCACACATCTTGCTTTTTTTATAATATGACTTCTTCTTACAGGATACTTAGATTGAACATTATAGGATGTATTATGCTAAGAATTTTTTATGTATCTTTAAAAAACAAACAAACAAACAAAACAAACCCAGAAATACACATATTTTGTTTAGAACAATATAGAGAATGGAAAATTAAAAAATGATACTACATTATTGATCATTCTTATGCTTGCCCAGATAAAGTATGCATCATTTCATACTCCACAGAAAAAAATAATAATCTGACCTTACTATGTAAAGATGCATATTCACAAATATTCTCAACTGCCAGGATTTGCAAATATTGCACTCTGACCCTTTCTCCTTTCTGGGCCCTGAAATTGTATGTCTGCTGAATAACTCTTGATTTACTGTTAGATTGTTGTGTGCTGAGCGTCTCTTCCCTGTAAATGGGACATGTATGCAATTCTGTAGCTTATGGATGGACAGAATGTCCAAATAGGCGTCTTAATGTTTGCAAATAAAAGCAAGTTTTATAGTAGGTGTTTAAAGATGGTTCATATTGCTGTTGTCAGATACAAGTATTTAAATAAGTGATCTGATTTTCTGCAAGTGCTGAACAATTGCCGACTTCCATTGATCATGCTGAATTTAGACAGAAAGGTTTTGTTTTGTTGGGTTTTTTTTAAGACACTTAGACAAAATACTCATCTATATACTCATGTGTGACGTTTACCTCATTTTAGCACTACTTTATCTCTGAGCAGGCAGTTTTTCTAACTGATTTGAGATGGTATGCTGTGTGGGATACTTTTTCCTCATCCTCAATTTGAAGTTGGAAGATGTCATGGAATGTTTTGGGTATATTTTAAGCATAAATCCTGCAGATGCTTAGGAACCTAAGCATTCAAGGAATAATTATAGTACTATCTGAACCCCACAGAATATATTTGATGTTGCTTTAGCAGAAATATTCAGGTTAGGAAAGGTTTTTGGGGAATAAATTTTAATTGGTATTTTAATTTTTTTCTTGTAATTGACTCAGATTTTTGATCTTGTGACTTTGTTAGATCTTCTGTCAACTGTCAAGAACTAATTTTGCTCTTGCTCTTACTTACATTGCAGCATAGGAGGCAACTTTCAAACATGGAAACTGAAATTAATGGATAGGTAAAAAATAGTATAAAAGGTAAAAAATAGTATAAAAATAGCTTAAGAGAGGAGGGACGTCAGGGAAGATACCAACGCAATCAGGGAAATACCATCGCTGACCACCCCTGACTTCTGGAATCAGTCGACGGGCTGAGCCTCTCTTCCCCCTCATAAGGACGCTTGTGGGTAAGATTCGGACACTTGGTTATACCGAGTGCTTCCCCAGGAAACTTATAAAACAACTCTATAGAGATTTCTAACTTAACGCATTTGTAGTCAGGCTATATTACTAACATCTTTAGTATTTGCATGTGCTTTGCAGACAGTAACTTTATCACCGTCAATCCAAAAGAACTTGTGCATCTGTTGCTTCAATAAACTACACTTTTCACCTATCTAGCCGTGAGAGTTCATAGTGAACGCAACCAAACTCCTTAAGTGTGGCCGTACTAGTTCATGGAACGCTGCTAGATCAAATTGTGTATGGTGTTATTAGTGCATCCATAATCGTGATAGTTCAATGTACATATTGAACGCGACCAGACTTCTAACGCCGCACTGGCCATCACTCAGAATCTAAGCCTAGCTGCCCCCAGCCCCTCTGATACAGGCTGGAATGCAAGGGGGTTTATTTTCTGCCAAATTACTTTGCCTTTTAATGCAACAGGGAGCCATGCTAGAGCAGTCTTTTCCTGAAGGACTGTAGTCCATGGGAGGGCTCCCACTCTGGAGCAGGGAAAAAAGTGTGAGGAGGAAGGAGCAGCAGAGATGAAGTGTTATGAACTGACTGCAAAACCCCCATTCACCTCAATCCTGTGCTGCTTGGGGTGGGAGGAGGTAGAAAAGTTGGGAATGAAGTAGTGAAGTTGAGCCTGGGAAGGAGGAGGGAGGTTGTGTGAAGATGGTTTTAGTGTTGTCTTTGTTTCTCACCATCCTACTTTATTTTTAATTGGCAATAAATTAAATTAATTTTCCCCAGGTAGAGTCTGTTTTGCCCATGACTCCATGACTCTGGAGTTCCAGTCTCTTCTACCAAAATCAGGAACTTCTCAGTGATGATAATTTGTTACATATTTTTAAAAAAATGTCAAATCTGTACCTTCTGGAATTCTTTAAAGCTCTTTCTCTTGACATGGTCTTTCACCTAAAATGTTTTAATTTTATAGATCTTATTTCTATGCAGCATTTAACACGCATAAATGCACAAGGACATATCACATAAGTAACCAGGCAGAATTTTATTGCATTGTCAATAATTGGGCAGCCCAATTGGGCCAGTAGTTAATTCATTGCATCTAGTTCTCCTCTCACAGTGATATAAATAATATTGGCATAAGCAAGACATATAAAGAAGAAGTGATCTGATAATATAAAGGAAGGACTGTGAGGTTAAAAAAATATTAATGATAATTAAAGCTAATAAGTGATGACTCCAGAGTTAAGTTTTGTATTTTTAAATAAAGAATTGCATATACATGCAGATACAAGAAAGATATGTACAAGTGGTTAAGATTTTTTTGCTTTTTAGAGGAATAATACTTTAATATTTTAAGACTTTAATATTCTGCAGACCAAACATCCTCATACTCCAGCCACCTTTGTAGCTGCGAAAGCATTATTTATTGGCAGCTGAAATTAAATGAAGATTGGTAAACAAATCTGTTAATGGTGCACAAGATGGAGCAGAGTCCAGCTCACTTATTCTTTGTACTTTGCTTTGTGTGATAGATAAAAAGTGTTAAAACATTATTTTTGAGACTGCAACAAAGTCACTGAAAGGATGCTCTGTCAGAAGTTGCTGCTTCTGTGTCAGACTCAGCATGGGAAACATAGGCCTCTGGCTCTGCCGCCTGAGTTCAGATTGGCAAATTTGTGTCTGCAATGGTCACAATAAAATTAGCCAGAGTCCTTGGTCAGTAAAATAAGGAAAAAAATACTCTGAATCTATAAATTGTCATTTTATATTATTCATGTCTCAAAAGCTTTAAGAATCTAATGGTTAAAACAACATAAAATTCTGCATTTTCTGATTTGGCATCAGGGGAGACAAACTGAATCAGTCCTGAGAGGAAGGTAGTTGAAAATGTATTGCAGGTGGAGACTTTTGATATCTCCACACGACTGACTATATAGAAGATGTGTACACTGTGTGAAAGATTGTAAGACTGTTTTTCCTGATAGCTTTTTCCAGTTATGAAGTTTCATTGTGCAGTCTTCCTTGCATAATTTGTGTTTTATTTAAAAATAAATGTGTATGTGTGTGTACAGTTGAAAAATCCTTATTCTTAAAAGACAGACATGTAGTATGGGACTGGCTCCTTCCAATGGAAAATTTAAGACTTTTTAAATGGAAAGTTTAATGGGTATTTTTCTAAAGGAAAATTTGCAAATTTCTATGCTGCTGCAATTAAATATTTTAATGAACAAAAAAGCCCCCAAATAAATGGCAGATGAAAAGACCAATTAGTAGCAACCCAGCCAAAATCACTTAAATCAGCATCTGCTGTCATGTTAAAAATTAAAAAGCCACTTCAGAAAGGGAAACAGCTAGAAAACTCCTCTAGGCCTGCTCTTCCTTAGTGTCTATGACACATTTTGTGAATTTATGATCTGCTGACAAAATTATTTTTTGGAATAAATTTGCTACAATGAAGAAGTATTTTTAGCGTTAGTCTATTTCCTAGCAAACACCATGATGCCATTTTTTACTCTTTTTCTTTATGTGTATTGAAACATGATGCACATTGTTCTTTTCATGAACTTAATTTAGATATTGTTATTCTGTATAAAGTGATTCTAAGGACCGTTATAATGATGCTGATAAGCAAGCCCATTTATCTGAACTTTTTTCCTGGGAAAGATAAAGAACACCTTTTAGTACAGAACATGCTACTGTCTGACTGATTGTCTCTTTGAATGCAGTCAGTTGTTTTTTCTTGTGGACTACTTTGCAACCTCTGTGTTTGACTGGGAGATGAATTTAGAGGCATGGAGGAATGCGTGCTGCTGTCTGGAGGCTGCACTACCAACACACAACAAGGAGGCTCCTCTAATGAAGTGGGGCTGAGGGTGCTTGGTGCTTTTTCTGGATGAAGACACTGAAGGAGCTATCTATTTGTGAAGGCTGGATAACTCTGATTAGGTGTTGTGCTCAATAGCTATCAATTAAAGACTCTACAAAGGCCCAACAAGTGGCTTAATAAGATAACTGCTTTAATAAGACAGAACAAGAAGATGAATATAGATAGCGAGTAAATCTTGCATCCCTTCAGATGCTGGGCAACCTGCGTTCGTGCAGCATCCGACAGAGCCTGGATGGATTTTCCCACACCATGCTGCGCAGAGCAGATATTGTCCTTGGAGATAAAATCTCCCTTTTGGTCATTCGAGCTATTATATAATTTCCTTACAAGAAAACAACTCCATTCCTAAAGGATGTTCGCATGACAACTTCTTGCTGCACTTTTAGATAAAGGCAAGGCCACGCAGGTGGCATAATCACAGGTACCAAGTGGGAGCTGCCTTCACGCTCTTCTGTTACAATGACCTGGCTGAGTTTATTCTGCAGCCAAGGAATTTGTGCAGCACGACACAGGCCTGAAAGCCATGCTGTCCATGCAGCACAGCACAGGCCTGCACCTACTCAGGTTAACTGTTATGTGGATCACTAACTCCTTGATGTGCAGTGGTGTCTCAATCAGGATCAATACGGGGGGAGAGCCCAGGATACTGAGAGCAAGAGAGAGACTGAAAGACTGAGACATGTAAAGAGTTTGAGATGGAGGCAGAGACCAAGAGAGTGAGAGAGACTGGGAGAGACACGGAGAAAGCCTGAGAGACTGAGGGACCAAGGCATGAGAAAGTGAGGCACAGAGAGACAGAGAGGGACTGATAGACTGAGAGAGAGTGAGCCCAAGACAGAGAGGGAGATGGAGACAGAGATGGAGAGAGAGGCCAAGAGAGTGGCTGAGACAGACTGAAAGAGGCTGAGTGAGAAAGAAAGAGAGCCTAAGACAGAAGGAAAGAGAGAGAGAGGCAAAGAGAGATGCAGAGGGGCAGAAAGACCAAGAAAGAAAGAGAAACCCAATGAAAGACAGATAAAGAGACAGATTAAGACGGGGGTGCTGAGGGGACTGAGAGAGAATGCCTAAGGGCCACCGAGAGAGAGAGAGAGGCCAAGAGAAACTGAGATATCAAGAGAGGCAGGCCAAGAGATAGACACAGAGATGGAATAAGAGAGGGAGCAAGCAAGCGAGAGAGAGAGAAGCACCGGGGGTTGAGTGGGCAAGCAGGGGAGCAAGCAAGATTTAGAGATCAAGAGAGACAGACATACAAGGAGAAACAGAGAGAAACAGAGAGAGTCAGGCAGAGACACTGAAAGACAGAGAATGAGAGGGAGACTGAGAGAGAGTAAGAGGGAAAGAGAGCAGGAAAGAGACTGACAGGCAGAGACAGAGTAACAGGGACACCAAGAGGGAGACTGACTGATAGTGAGAGGATAAGAAAAAGAGAGACCAAGATAGTGAGAAATTGACAGGCAGATAGTCAGAGAGGGTGACCAAGAGACTACAAGAAAGAGCCCAAGACTGAGAAAAACTGACAGAAAGAGAGACAAAAAGCAAGGATGAAAAAAAGAGAGGCAGAGAGAGAGACTGTTTTTCAGCAGGAGATACTGGTCCATTATTATCCCATTAAGAATGCCACTCAGACTCTATAAGGTATCATTTAAAATGCTATTTATTAGAGCTAACACAATAAGGAGGGAATAGTATAGATAATTTTACATCGCTTTAGATGCTGGGAATCCCAAGTGGTGTATATTGCACGGGCCTCCAATCCACATGCAGCATGCTGGGCAGACCTTGTCCCTAGAAGAGATTCTCTTATTTTGGTCGTTCAAGCTGTTATAGGATTTTCTTACAAGGAAGGAGTTGCCTGCAGGCTCTTCTGTTACAATGAGCTGGCTGAGTTTATTCTTCAGCCAAGGAATTTGTACAGCACAACACAGGCCTGAAGACCATGCTGTATGTTGTCATGAAAAGATAGCAACTGGCCCATGCCCAACCGAGGAGAGAGGCTAGCATGCAAAGTCTAGATTTACAAGAGTATTTCTTTATTCATGCACATGAGGTGTCCCATGCAAATTGGGGCACACCGAATGTGGTTTTACACATGGTTCTTATAACTTTCAAGCATTCAGATACAATATTATTCAACCAGTCACTACTTAACACATACATACTACTGTTTTGAAAAGCAACTATAATTCTATGGCATCATCAACCATCTCTTCTTTCTTGATCTAGATGTCCCTGGAGTTGGTCTTGCTACAGTTACTTATCTATGATGCCAGATAATGTGAGGGTTTCACAAAGGTGTTAGAGGGGCTAGGATGCTGGCATTATCTCAGTAGTCCAGGGATATCCTTTATTCTTCAGGGTGGGGGCTGTCCTTCCCCTTGCAATGAGCTGGGGTCCTTTAGTCATGCTTACTTAACCATGACTATGCAGTATACAACGTAAACTATATATATCTTAAGAAAGTTCATACAATTTCACACTATAAAGACTAATTGGTACAACAGTGTCGTGGTTTAGCCCCAGCCAGCAACAAAGAACTACGCAGTTGCTCACTCACTCACTCCCCCCCAGGGGGAGAATTGGAAGAAAAAGGCAAAACTCAACTCATGGGTTGAGATAAAGGCAGTTTAACAGAACAGCAAAGGAAAGAGGAAAACAACAACAATAATACTGATAGAGGAATATACAAAACACAATTAATGTACCACCGCTCACCGACCAGAACCCGAAGCCCAGCCCACTCCAAGTGGTGATTTCTGCGCCCCCCACCAGCTTCCACATTGTCTCGGAGTCTGCAGGGCCTGATAAACTCCATCCAAGAACAAATCTACAGCGTGATATCTTATTATAATAGGCTTTGTGTAAGGGCTTTTGGAGAATCTCCCTTTCACACTCAGTGGATGTAGTATATATGGCTTTGAAAAAATCTGTGGAGGAATACTGATTGCCTTTAGGCACAGGAACAAATCTATGGAACATTCCAGGCATAGGATTCCCCTTTTCATCTATATGGTCCCAAGATCTGAATTGTCGATTTCCATTTATTCTAATAATTTTAAAGATATATTGGCATTTCCAATTCCCAGCCTCTACAGAGTGAGCATGCTTTTTAATAGGTTTGCTCCCCAAGCATATATCCAGGGGTCTCCTTTCAAACTAGTGACAAACCCTTCTTGGCGGAAGGGCAATAGCCTTCCTTTCTTTAGTGAAAATCCATAACTTATATGCCCATCCATGTACCATTGAGAATTCAATGAGACAGAAACCCAGAAGAGTTGATTTCTGGTAGAGGATAGGCTTTTAGTGCATATCCAACAGTTGGTCGTCTTTGCCACTGCTGCTATAATTTGGACTGTTGATATGGCCGAATTGTGTATAATCAGTATTCCTCCACATGTTTATAAGAAAGGCTATCATATTAAAATATATATCAAGCTATTATAAATTGCTATCAGCAATCAAAAGTATTGCAACAGTCAATAATAACAGTAATCATTCATATAGCAACAACCAATAACAGCAACAACCAAGTAGGTATACACTATGACAGGTTACTACAAACTTCTCATTAGTGAAGCAACTTATCAACAATGTAGTAGCAAATATACTTATGATAGATTACTTATGCATATACAGAAACCCTACCTGGAGTACTGCGTCCAGCTTTGGGGCCCCCACCATAAGAAGGACATGGACCTGTTAGAATGGGTCCAGAGGAGGGCCATGAAGATGATCAGAGGGTTGGAGCACCTCTCCTATGAAGACAGGCTGAGAGAGTTGGGCTTGTTCAGCCTGCAGAAGAGAAGGCTCCAGGCAGACCTTATTGCGGCCTTCCAGTACCTGAAAGGGGCCTACAAGAAGGCTGGAGAGGGACTTTTTACAAGGGCATGTAGTGACAGGATGAAGGGTAACAGCTTCAAACTGGAAGAGGGTAGATTTAGATTAGATATCAGGAAGAAATTTTTCACTCTGATGGTGGTGAGGCACTGGAACAAATTGCCCAGGGAAGTTGTGGGTGCCCCATCCCTGGAAGTGTTCAAGTCCAGGCTGGATGGGGCTTTGAGTGACCTGGTCTAGTGGAAGGTGTCCTTGCCCATGGCAGGGGGGTTGGAACTAGATGATCTTTAAGGTCTCTTCCAACCTAAACCATTCTATGATTCTATGATCTGAGTTTTTTCAGAAGCTCCTTGCTCATCTATGCAGGTCTCCTGCCTCCTTTGCCTGATTTCTTTCTCATAGGGATGCACTGATCTTGAGCTTGGAGGAAGTGGTCTGTTGTAGGTCAGGGCTCGACTGGTCTCAGCAAAACCCCCAGTACTGCTCAACTGATAAAGGAGGACGTTTTGGAACTTGTTGGTCACAAGCCCTGGGGAAAACAGGATAGCAGTCTTGCTTAGAAGGAACAGAGAGTGCTTGCTTTGTCTAAGAATAAGAGAGTTATTTTGAAAGCAGAAACTATTGTTTGGCTTGAGATAAGCTTAGAAAATATGTTAGTGTTAGCATTTGTATTAACTCCTCAGTAAGTGTCTAGTATAAAGAATTAACCAATCAGCTGAAGACACGCTGTCTTCTAATTTGCCTTCTGATCTGTATAAAAGAGTGTAAAGGATCTTAATAAATCGACATCTTGCTTGCATCAAGCTGTGTCCCGTCTCTCAATCACGGCAGTCTGTGAATATTAACCAGCTCTCTTGCACACCTTCCTTCTAGAGCCTTAGCCCATGTGATTCCTCCAAGCAGGTCTTTGAAGAGGCCAAAGTCAGCTCTCCTGAAGTCCAGGGTTGTAATCATAGTTTTTGCCCTGCTGCTTCCACGCAGGATCCTGAACTCCACCATCTCATGGTCACTGCAGCCAAGGCTACCCCCAACCTTCACATCCCCAACTAGTCCTTCTTTGTTTGTCAGCACAAGGTCCAGCAGTGCACCTCTCCTCGTTGGTTCTTCCACCACCTGTGTCAAGAAGTTATCGTCAATGCTCTGCAGAAACCTCCGTTACTCTGCATGCCTGGCTGTGTTGTCTTTCCATTAAATGTCAGGGTAGTTGAAGTCCCCTGTGAGAACCAGGGCCTGCGAATGTGAGGCTATTTCCAGTAGTCTGTAGAAGGCCTCATTGACTACCTCATCCTGATCCAGTGGTCTGTAGTAACACACCCACAAGAGTGTCACCCATATTAGCCTGCCCCTTAATTCTTATCCATAAGCTCTCAACACATTCTTCATCCACCCCTAGGCAGAGCTTGATACATTCCAGTTGCTCTCTCACATAGAGAGCAACTCCACCACCACACCCTGCTGGCCTGTCTTTCCTAAAACATACATAGCCATTCATGACAGCCTTCCAGTCATGTGAGCTATCCCACCATGTCTCTGTAATTGCAATGAGATCATGGCCCTGCAACCGCACACAGATCTCTAGTTCTTCCTGTTTATTCCCCACGTGGCATGTGTTGGTGTACAGACATTTCAGAGAGGTAGTCGAGCATGCGGGTTTCCCTGGAGGGGAGCAAGAGAGGATCCACCACAGCCATACACACCCTTGAGGTGGTTGGCCTTCTGGATCTCACCTTGGGAGTCAGCTAAGAAACATTTGTCACTGCTCTGGTTGGCCTGGCTTATTCCCCAGTTGGATAAGATGGCATGAGCATTGCTATCTTGGACCACACCCCTCAAGTCCTTCAGTTTAAAGCCCACCTCACCAAGTTGGCCAGCCTGCTGCCAAAGATTCCCTTGCCCCTTCTAGACAGGTGGATCCCATCCCTCTCTAACAGGCCATATTCATCAAAGAATGTCCCATTGTCATAAAAACCAAAACCCTCACGACAGCACCAGCCATGTAGCCAGGAGTTGATATGCATTATCCATCAATTTCTGGCTGCTCCCTTTCCTCTAACTGGTAAAATGGAGGAAAAGATAACTTGGGCACCATTTTTTTTCACTTGCACCCCCAGGGCTCTATAGCCTTCCTTAATTCTGCCCAGGTTCTGGCTTGCAGTGTCATTCATGCCCACATGAAAGAGTAACAGTGGGTAGTAGTCTGTACTTCTGACAAGTTGTGGCACCCTCTCGGCAACATCTCGAACCTTAGCTCCTGGGGGGCAGCATATCTCACGTGACTCCCTGTCAGGACAGCAGATGGGCGCCTCAGTGCCCTTTCACAGAGAGTCACCCACTACTAGCACTCATCGTCATTTTTTATCATGTCTACTGTGTGCTGCTGGTACAGGTCGTCCTGGCAGACCTTGCTCCTGGGTGTCTGTAGCTGTTAAAGCTTCATACCTGTTTTTTGTTGTGATGCCAGAAGGTGGGGGCTGAAGCATAGTCCTGCTTTTGTGGGTCACCAGGGTCCAAGGTGCCTCATTCTCAGTGGTATCCACTACAGGAACATGATTATGAAACTACCTGTCTATCTTTGTCTCAGCTACGCTGATACTACACAACCTTTTAACCGTTTCTTGCAACTCGGCCACCTGACGTAACAGATCATCACCCTGTGCACACCATGTGCAAGTACTTACCTTTCTGCCAAAACAATTTTACTTTTCAGCTAAGCCTCTTCTAACTAACTGAAATCTCTGAAATTAACGGTGTATTTTTCAGACAGTAGTCCACTTCCAGAGTGATAAGACCTGACTATTTATAATTTATGCCAAGGAATGGTATGCAGAGAGGCTCTTGCTTATACTTATTGCTATAACAACCAAGGCCAGTTAACTTGGTTACTTGCCCCGTTGGAGGGTCAGAAGCAGAAAAGCATAGAGGGGTCACACCTGTGGGGAGGAGCAGACAGGACAGGTGACCCAAAACTGACCAACAGGGTATTCCATCCCATCTGCATCATGCTCAGTATAAAAGCTGAGGGATCAAAGGGTCAGCTCTCTTTCTTCAATGGCCAGCGTCCAAGGAGGGCTCTGTTTGTCTGCCTTTGATCCCAATCTGTGCGTTTCTGAATCCACTTCCTGAGTTCAGCTCCTGTCCGTTGCTGAGTCCAGTCTGGGACTTTCCCAGTGCCTGCCAGTGACATGATCGTCATCCTGGGAGCTTGACACTGGTTTTGTATATATTGCAAATATTTCATTATTTTCTTTTTTAATATTGTTATCTTTTCTTGTTATTATTTTATTATTAATATTTCATTAAAGTAGCTTTGTTTCTTTTAAACTCATATGTTTCTTTCTCTCTCTTCCTTCTCTACCTGAAGGAAGAGGTGGGGGAGAGCATCTGTTGTTTGTTTCAGAGGCCAGTCAGGCCCAAACCACAACAGATTTATTGGCACCCAATGTGGTGCATGACCGGGGCTTGCTCAGGGCTCTGATTGCTTGCTTGAATAGTTTGAGTTCCGGCTTGCTCAGTTGAGAGAGTATCGGATTTTTTTCTGCAAGAGTCTTAAGGGGTTGGAAATTAAAACAGACAGCTCGCATCATGTCATTCTTAAGCGAAATGTTATATCATGCCTTTAGAGGACTTTGTTTAAAGTTAATTGATGCAACACTGCTTAACCTGCCGAATGTGTTGTATAGTTTATTTGTTCTTTGTGTTTGTATGTGGTGGTTTAAACATGCTATTCTGCTGTGGTTTGGGATGCAGATCTATAATATGATAAATTGGATAACGGTTTTACCTGCATATCTCAGGCATCACATAATGGATTCTATTACTAATTACACTTTCAGTTTTACCTTGGGAAAGTTTACTTCTCCCTTTAATGCGTATGCCACATTGACACCATCAGAGCTAGGGGATGGAAACCTTTCAGATTTTGGAAATGAATGTTACTTCCTTAAAATCATGAATTTATTGTTGATTCTCCTGAATGTGTTGCAGGGGTGGTTTCTTATTAAATATCAGTGCAGGAATAGGTATTATATAACATACGCTACTGCTACACAAATCCCACGAGCTACTTTGCAGCCTGTACCGGCACAAGTCACTCCACTGCCTGTACCGGCATGAGCTACTCCATCTTCGACAATGAACACCACGACTACTGCAACTCTGACAACGACCACTGCCATTAGTCCAGCTGCTTTGACAATGACCACTGCCACTATTCCATCCCCGACAACAAGCACCATCACTACTTCAGCTGCTTCAACATCGAGTACCGCTGCTACTCAAACTCCATCAGTACCTGTACAAGTTGCCCCGGTAACCAGGAAGCAGAAAAGGAGGTCAGCTTGTTCCCCTGCCGCAGACCAGTTCAAGCCAGATAGCTTGGGAGAGAATACTTCTGACAAAGATCTGGGAAAGGGTCCTTCTAATACAGACAAAGGAAAGGGTCCTTCTAAAGCAGATCAGGGAGAGGGTCCTTCTCGGGCAGTGTCAACGCAGGAGGAGGAATCAGACACAGAGGTAATTGTTAAATCCTTCTCTATGAAGGATTTGCGAAATATGAGAAAGGACTTCAGCCATTGTGAAGGTGAGACACTTATCTCCTGGTTGCTCCGATGCTGGGATAGTGGGGCTGATACCATAGACTTAGATGGCAGAGAAGCTAGGCAGTTGGGAAACCTGGCCAGGGATAGAGGTATAGATAAAGTGATTGGGAGCAAGACAAACACTCAGTCTCTCGAGGTGACTGGTGTCATCCATAAAGGGCAGGTATCCCTTTAAGGATGATATCGAATGCTGTCCAAGCAAATGGACCACTATGGAAAAAAGTTATTAAGTACTTGAGAGAACTGGCTGTGTGAGAGGTGATTTACAGTGACTGGCAAGTGACTGTAGACCCTGATGAAATGCCATGCAAACAACCTATGTTGAGGAAGTTCGTGCAGAGTGCACCATCAATGTATTCCCACACATTGTCAACAATGGTCTGGGGAGGATCTGATGCTGACACACCAACTGCAAATGAAGTGGCTAATGGAGTACGACAGTATGAAGACAGTCTCTCTTGTCCCCTCACTGTGGCAGCCATGGAAAAATTGGCTGAGAAAACCAAGAAAATGACCAAGAAATAGGTTGAGCAAAATGAGAAAATGGCTGAGGAAACCGAAACCCGTTACCCCCGTTCCGCGATAACGGAAACTGCTAGTCGCCGAGGGGAGCTGCTCCGGAGCCGGGCCGACCCGCGGCAGAGCAGTAGAGCTCGGCACGCAGGCGTTTTTCCTGAGCCAGGGAAACACCAGAGCAGCGGAGAGCCCCGCCAGGAGCCGGCAGCTCTCGCAGGAGGCGCTGACGAGGCGTAAGCGTTGCCAGAGCAACGGTGACCACCCCCTACCTATAAAAAAAAAAAAAAAAAAAAAAAACACGCAAAAAAACAAGCAGCACCTTAGGGAGCGTGAGCGATCAGGAGTGAGGTGTGTCAGTTTGCGTGAGAGGGGCGTCTCTTCGAAGAACAGCATAGAACAGCATTCCACTGGTTCGGTACCGTTCTGTGACCATCTGCGTGGGTTAAGGGCACTTAAGGTAGAATGGTGGGCACTCGTCTGAGAGCAAAGGCTGCAGCTCGGGCTTGGGGCTCTGCACTGTACTCCCCAGCGGTGGCCGATGCCTCCACCCAGATGGAGCTGCTGAAGGGAGAGGCTGCAGCGCAGACCTCAGACTGCAGGAAGTGTCTCGACCTTTCTCCTGGGGCAGGGATAGGTGGCACAACTGCCTGCAAAAGGTGTGCCCAGGTGGAAGACCTCCTGCAGCAGGTGGCTGAGCTGCAGGAGGCTGTGTAGCATCAGGGAGGCTGAGAAGGATATAGACAGCTGGTTACAAGCACAGCCTGAAGTGGACCCACAGCCAAACAGTCAAGAACTCCCACACTGGCACACACACAAGGAAGGGAGGCCAGTAACACAGAATGGAAGCTTGTAACTGCAAAGACCAGCAGGAGGAAGAGACTTTCCCCAAAAGGTGAGGTGCCCTTGCAGAACTGTTTCACTGCTCTGCAGAGCAAAGAGGCAAAAGCTACTATACCAGGAGAGGAGCAGGAGCTGAGTAAGACTATCCGATCTGCTCCCCATATAACAACCAGTGCAACTAAGAAAAGGTGAAGGGTGATAGTTGTAGGTGACTCTCTTCTGAGAGGTACGGAGGCACCCATTTGCTGCCCTGATGCACTCTCCAGGGAGGCGTGCTGCTTGCCGGGGGCTCGTATCAGGGATGTAACTGAGAGGCTACCAAACCTCATGCAGTCCTCAGACTATTATCCACTGCTGCTGTCCCATGTGGGCACTAGTGATGCAGCTAGGAGCAGCCTGAAGACTATCAAGAAAGATTATAAAGCCCTGGGAGCAGCGGTCAGGGACTCTGGAGCACAGGTAGTTTTTTCATCAATCCTCCCGGTCAAAGGGAAGGGGGTTGACAGGGCCAGGTGAATCTGGCAAATCAATAGCTGGCTACAGGACTGGTGCCACAGCCAGGGGTTTGGCTTCTTAGATCATGGGACTCAGTTTGAGAAGCCTGGTCTGCTGGGGCTGGATGGGGTCCACCTGTCAGAAAAAGGGAAGAATCTCTTTGGTCAGAGGCTTGTCAACCTTGTGAAGAGGGCTTTAAACTAGAGTTGCTGGGGGAGGGGAACCAGAATCCATGACACTCCTACCAATATGATGCTGATACCAGTAGTAGAGGCCCACAACCTGAAGATGGGTTGCAGGTCAGCAGGAGAGCACCTGGAGTGCAGCATAAAGGAAAAATAGCCACTCCAGCCAGGGAGCTAGATTCATTGGGGCCCAACTTAAATGCCTCTATGCAAACACACGTAGCATGGAGAACAAACAAGAGGAGTTGGACACGTGCACACACCTGCAAGACTATGAACTAATTGGCATGACTGAGATGTGGGATGGCTCCTATGACCGGAGTGTTGAAATGGATGGATACAGACTCTTCAGGAAGGACAGGCAGGGGAGACAAGGAGGGGGTGTTGCCCTCTATGTCAAGGACCAGCTGGAGTGCATGGAGCTCCATCTGGGAATGGATGAGGAGCTGACTGAGAGCTTGTGGGTCAATATTAAAGGGAGGGCAGGGACGGGTGATGTTACAATGGGGGTCTGCTACAGGCCACCTGACCAGGAAGACCAAGTGGATGAGGCCCTCTATAGACAGATAAAGCAGCCTCATGTTCACAAGCCCTGGTCCTCATGGGGGACTTCAACCATCCTGATATCTGTTGGAAGGACAACACAGCAGGGCATAAGCAATCCAGGAGGTTCCTGGAATGCGTCAATGATAACTTCTTTCTCCAAGTGATAGAGGAGCCAACGAGGAGAGGTGCCATGCTGGACCTTGTTCTGACCAACAAGGAGGGGCTGGTGGGGAATGTGAAGCTCAAGGGCAGCCTTGGCTGCAGTGACCATGAGATAGTGGAGTTTGAGATCCTAAGGCGATGAGGAGGGTACATAGTAAGCTTGCTACCCTGGATTCCAGGAGAGCTGGTTTTGGCCTCTTCAGGGATCTTCTTGGTAGAGTACCGTGGGATAAAGCCCTGGAGGGAAGAGGGGCCCAAAAAAGCTGGCTAATATTCAAGGACCACCTCCTCCAAGCTCAGGAGTGATGCATCCTGACAAAGAGGAAGTCAGGCAAAAACACCAGGAGGCCTGCATGGGTGAAGAAGGATCTGGACAATCTCAAACAGGAAAAGGAAGCCTACAGAGGGTGGAAACAAGGACAGGTAACCTGGGAGGACTACAGAGAAATTGTCCAAGCAGCCAGGGTTCAGGTTAGGAAAGCTAAAGCCCAGAAAGAGTTAAATCTGGCCAGGGGCATCAGGGGCAACAAGAAAGCTTTCTCTAAGTAGATTAGTGACAAAAGGAAGACTAGGGAAAATGTGGGCCCACTCAGGAAGAAAACGGGAGACCTGGTCACTCCAGAACATGGAGAAGGCTGAGGTACTTAATGACTTCTTTGCCTCGGCCTTCACTAGTAAGGGCTCTCACCACACCATTCAAGCTGCATAAAGTAAAGGCTGGGACTGGGAGAATGAGGAACCGCCTGCTGTAGTAGAAGACCAGGTTCAACACCAGCTGAGGAACCTGTAGGTGCACAAGTCCATGGGACCTGATGAGATACATCTGTGGGTCCTGAGGGAACTGGTGGATGAAGTTGCCACACCACTGTCCATCATATTTGAGAAGTCGTGGCAGTCTGGTGAAGTTCCCATTGACTGGAAAAGGGGAAACATAACGCCTATTTTCAAAAAGGGTAAAAAAAAAGACCTGGGGAACTGCAGGCCAGTCAGTCTCACCTCTGTGCCCTGCAAAATCATGGAGCAGATCCTCCTGGAAACTCTGCTAAGGCACATGGAAAATAAGGAGGTGATTGGTGACAGCCAACATGGCTTCACCAAGGGCAAGTCATGCCTGAGAAATTTGGAGGCCTTCTACGATGGTGTTACAGCGTTGGTGGATAAGGGGAGAGGAACACATGTCATCTACCTGGACTTTTGCAAAGCATTTGACACTTTTCTGCATGACATCCTGGTGTCTAAATTGGAGAGACATGGATTTGATGGAAGGCCCAGTCGGTGGATAAGGAACTGGCTAGATGGTCGTACTCAGAGAGTTGTGGTCAATGGCTCCATGTCCAAGTGGTGTTCTTCAGGGGTCCGTACTGGGACCAGTGCTGTTCAACATCGTTGTTGGTGACATGGATATTGGGATTGAGTGTAGCCTCAGCAAATTTGCTGACAACATCATGCTGTGTGGAGTGGTCAACACACTGGAGGGAAGGGATGCCATCCAGAGGGACCTGGACAGGCTGGAGAGGTAGGCCCAAGCCAACCTCATGCAGTTCAACAAGGCCAAGTGCAAGGTCCTACATCTGGGTCGTGACAATCCCAAGCGCAAATACAGGCTGGGTGGAGAATGGATTGAGACCAGCCCTGAGGAGAGGGACTTGGGGGTGTGGGTGGATGTGAAGCTCAACATGATCTGGCTGGCAGTGTGCGATCGCAGCCCTGAAGGCCAACCGTATCCTGGGCTGCATCAAAAGAAGTGTGGCCAGTAGGTCGAGGGAGATGATTCTGCCCCTGTCGGAGTGGGATCGGACCCGGAGTAACGACACAGTCTCAATGTGAGTATGATCGTTCTCGTTTATTGAGTATTTTAGCAGAGTATATATAGATTCGCAGCAAAGGATGCATAGTCAACAACGCTATGATTGGTCCAGCTCCCTTGTTCACGCACAATGCCCCTCAACCCGATTGGCTAAGACCCTCTGTCCACGCGCCTCTGTTCAACTCTTCTCCCGGGTTTGGTGATGTCACCTTTCTTGTTTACTTAGATCTTTTCTCCCTCATTCTGGGTGCTTAGTTCAAACCCTGGGTTGCTCAACAGAACCAAGCCATGCCCTTTTTCATTTAGGAATGTCTCCACAATTCCCCCTTCTTCTTTTTGAGCAACCCAGGCTTGGTGCACAATTTTCATGAGCATGCGCTGTAGACAAAAGAAGATACATGATACAACTAAGATTATAACAACGACAATGAGCAATATAAGCAAGCCAGTTTTCACAATTATAGCTATCCAACCTTTGATGCCCCAACCTGATAGTATTTGATTCAACCATCCCCATTCATCATCTTTTCTCAGCTTTTGTATTCCTTGATACAGTTCTCTGATGCTTTGGTGCACTGATTTGGAGTGGTCTGAGAGGTTCATACAACACATCCCATCAAAGTCTTCACACCCGTGACATGTGCTAATGACAAAAATCTATGGCAGCCCTATTCTGGAGTGTAGCGTGTCTAACAGAATCTACGTCTAACAATAATTCACTCAATGCCAATGCAGTAGCATTAGATTGTTTAGCAAGCCAATATCCTAGTTCATTAAGCGTGGTTAAAGCGTGTGCTGCTGCTACTCCTGGTGCAAAAAACAAGGCAAAAGTTGTTTGTGTAGTACACACAGCTATCTATCGTGAGTGATCCTAGAAGTTCAATCTCTTGCGGCTCAGCATGGAGGGGTGGCAGATATGCAGCCCATTCATCCCAGCTATCGGCAAGAGTTGCAGAGTCATTACCTAGGAATTGCGTTTGTAAGTTGGAAGGCCACTGGTCAGATGGAAGACCGACTAGACAGGTGGAAAATGGATTTTCGGGCGATGCTGTGGATAGGCAAATGGAATCTTGACCGGTCATATTTGCCGAGGTCACCCAGACATTCCTTTTAGGCTGCGGGGGTAACCAAACCCCTGCAGTTACTGCACCCAAAAGAAGGACGCAACTACTTATCAACAAACTCTTGAGGTTCTTTTTCCCCATTTTGTTGCGACGTCTCTTGGTCTTGGTCTGTCCGTCGTCCTTCCAATGCTGGTTTTATTGCTCTGCTCTGTACCCACACTGGACCTGTTCCTGTAGAGACACACATGTACCCTCGACCATTAAAAATGACTGGCACTGGTCCCACCCATGCTCCGGTGGTCGGGTCTTTATAATGTACCATAAATTTAGGTAGGGTAGTGGTACTATTCAGCTTAATGTTTTGATGGTGTATCACTACTGGCGGTTCCTCTTGATCGCCCATAAGACATAAGTAATTTAGCGTAAACAATACCCTGTGTAATCGTTGTTGTGCATCTGTGTCTTCACCCTTTTGCTTATTTAAATAATCTTTTAGCACTTGATGGGTTCGCTCAACCAAGCCTTGCCCTGTTGGTGAGTGGGGTATTCCCGTTATGTGTTTAATTCCCCATCTCAGTAGAAAAGCTCTCACCTTTTGACTAATATATCTAGGGCATGCTTGTATAATAGAGTGTGCATCATTTTCGGTTAATCCAAATTATATTTTTAACCCTTTAGCATTTTGATGGAAGTTGTCATGACTTTGTCTGGCTTGCTGAAATTTGTCAATTGGAGGTAAATGTCGCACTGTATGACTAGGTTATCGGCAATTTGATTACCCAATCCTAAACCTAAATTCAACTGATGGCTGCGAATATGGATGATACAACAAGACGTGGTTCGTTGACCCAGAGTGGACCTCAGCTGGATAAATAATTTTCCCAACCTTTGGTTGGTTGTTTCCCTAAGGAGGGCATCTTCTAGTCGCGGCACTACCCCAGCCACATACAGGGAGTCTGTTATTACATTTAAGGGGGCTGTTAGCCAGTTGGTTAGTGCCCAGACTACCGCAGTAAGTTCTAATGTTTGAAGGGAGTCTTGTGGCTGCCCCTCCAGTATGTGCTGGCGCCATCGTCCTTTATCCTGCCAGACACACACCGCATGGCGAAGCCGCTTTCCAGCATCTGTATACACTGTGAGACCATCAGCCAGTGGTTCTCGCCTGACTTTTGTTTTTGTCATCCACTGATTTTGTTTTAACACTTGCCACATTTTCCCTTTTGGTTGTTGCGAATGTATACGTCCATTATAGCCTATTAATGCTTCTTGGATGGGAGTTGAGTTATTCAACCACCATTCTAGATCGGCACCATTCACTGGAATACTGACATCATCAGGTTCCGTTCCACTAATCTCTATGATTCTTGTTCTGCCCTAACTGATCAACTCCCCTGTTGCCTCCAGTCTTGTTTGAATGCTAGACTTGGGTTGTACTCTTAAAAAGACCCATTCTAAAATCTTAAACATGTCACCTGATGATTTGTCAGTGGCACAGGTGGGGCGGGGGAGAATTTCCCCCTTTCCTGTTTGCCACTGACAAATAACCGCATACGGCGATTCAACAGTATTACAAATTAACAGAGAAATTGGCAACTCCAAGATGCGTCGGGCTGACCATGCCTCTTGTAGTTTCTGTAGAATTTGTTGCAATGCGGCTTGCTGTGTTGTGGACAGTGTTATCAGTAAGTGTCGTGTCTATTGCTGTTGCCAAATCGAATCCCAGGCTTCCCCTGGTTGCTGGTCGACGCTGTTGTGGAAAACCTTTGGTTCCTCGTGAGGTTTCATTTGTTTCATCACGCGGCCTCTTTCCGCGCTCTGCCTCTCATTTCCCATACACACTTTTGTGGCATGAGTATTTTTCTGACACTTTTCACACCATACTGCTTTTCCACAGTGAGCTTTAACATGCCCCTGTTCTCCGCACCAAAAGCATTTTCCTGTGAATTGTTTATTGGGGTTTGCACAGCCTTTCATTTGCTGTTTCTGCACAACCGCGGCTAAGGGCTGTATGATCTCTCTTACCGCTCCTTGGACCGCCGCTGCAATTTTAGCAGTCTGTCTTTGGCCTTCGGCCCTGTCGACTCTTAATAACGTGTCTTCAACTCCTGCCTCTCTGGGTAAGGTGGCTAGTAGTTGTTTGGTGGCGTTATTGGCATTATCAAAGGCTAATATTTTAGACATCTGGTTTTTGTTTTCTTCATTCAGGTCAGGGTGTTGCATCACTGCTTCCCACAGCCTATCAATAAAGTTGCTATACTTTTCTGTTGTTCCCTGTTTTATATTTCCGAATGACAGAATTGTCAATCTGGGCAAACCAAAAAAGGCGTCCAGGGCAAGTTGCGCGGCTCGCTGCAGGAGAATCGCAGGGAAAGTCAGCTGTTTTTCTAGGGTGGCAAATTGCCCACTTCCAGTGAGCATTTCTGCGGTGACCCCTAGCAGTGGGTCACCTTGCGTTTGTCTCTGTGCTGCTTCCTGCATTGCGCGTTGCTGCCAAGATGATTCCCATAGCAAGAATTGTGTTGGTGTGAGCAACAACCTCAACAGCGGCACTGTTTGTAACACTTTATCTGTATTCTCGTGTGATTGATCCTGGCAGTAGTCAACAGGTGGCGTTGAAGGAGCAGATGAGTCAGTGGAGGGGGGCAGAGGAGGGCACAGAGGAGGAGCCGAAGGCATAGGTCGACAGGTTTCTCCTCCTGGCTCTGACAGCGACTGAGGCCACACCTCCTCTAGGGTTTCCTGAGGCGCCTCTTCGGCCTTTTGCTCAGTCGGTTGTCTCGGCTCGGGAGCGGCCTTTTTCGCGCTCTGCATCTCGGGAGCGGCGACTTCCGCCCTTTGTGTCGGCGGAGCAGGGTCGGCGCCCATGCGGACCTCGGCAACAGTTTTACACGTAGCCCCAGTCATCCCTTTCACCGCCGGCAGCCCGAAGAAGCGTGCCCACGCACCAGGTTTCGTTTCCGTGCTCTTATATCCTGCTCTAGTTGCATCTGGACCCGGCATTTGAGCAGCGGCACAGGCTACTTCTCTCTCCGCTTTCATGGCCTTTAAAGTCTCTAACACCGTGCGCCACAACTCGCGAACAGCCTTTATCTCCTTCTCCTCTTTCTCGTCCCCGGTTATTGTTTTTTCCCACATTGTATCACCAAAGGATCGCCATTCTGTAGGGGAAAACAACATATGCGTGTCTTTAAAATGTCCCCATTGTTGTCCCAACTTAATCAGCTTGATCAGCTGTTTAGGCACTGTCTCGATCCCTCTCTTAGAGAGGATACTTGTGAGCAGCGTTGCTGTTGCTTCAACTTCCATGATAGCAACTATACTTCACTTTGAACCTGGAAGGCGAGAGGCCACCTCGAACCGTGTCTGCCCTAGTCTATGCTCCCGAGCAGCAATCCTTCCAGCCGTGTTTCCCACTCCCCTCCTCTCGCTGCTTACCGCAGTCTCAGAGAACTCAGTCGTGCTGAAGGGTTACTGTTGACATCCTCTGCTACCAGATGTCGGAGTGGGATCGGACCCGGAGTAACGACGCAGTCTCAATGTGAGTATGATCGTTCTCGTTTATTGAGTATTTTAGCAGAGTATATATAGGCTCGCAGCAAAAGCATGCATAGTCAACAACGCTATGATTGGTCCAGCTCCATTGTTCATGCACAACGCCCCCCAACCCAATTGGCTAAGACCCTCTGTTCACGCGCCTCTGTTTAACTCTTCTCCCGGGTTTGGTGATGTCACCTTTCTTGTTTACTTAGATCTTTTCTCCCTCACTCTGGGTGCTTAGTTCAAACCCTGGGTTGCTCAACGGAACCAAGCCATGCCCTTTTTCATTTAGGAATGTCTCCACATGCCCCTCTAATCTGTTCTTGGGAGACCACACCTGGAATATTGTGTCCATCTCTGGAGACCTCAACACAAGAAGGACATGGACCTGTTGGAGAGAGTCCAGAGGAGGGCCATGAAGATGATCAGAAGGTTAGAGCACCTCTCCTATGAAGACAGGCTGAGAGAGTTGGGCTTGTTCAGCCTGGAGAAGAGAAGGCTCCGGGCAGACCTTATTGCAGCCTTCCAGTATCTGAAAGGGCACTTACAAGAAATCTGGAGAGGGACTTTTTACACGGGCATGTAGTGATAGGACGAGTGGTAATGGTTTTAAACTGGAAGAGGGTAGATTTAGATTAGATATCAGGAAGACATTTTTCACTCTGAGGGTGGTGAAGCACTGGAACAGGTTGCCCAGGGAAGTTCTGGATGCCCCATCTCTGGAAGTGTTCAAGACCAGGCTGGATGGGACTTTGAGCAACCTGGTCTAGTTGGGAGGTGTCCCTGCCCATGGCAGGGGGATTGAAACTAGATGATCTTTAAGGTCTCTTCCCACCTAAACCATTCTATGATTCTATGATAAAATGGCTGAGCAAAACGAGAAAATTATTGAGAAAATGGCTAAGAAAAATGAGAAATTGTTTGGAGAAATTGTCCAGGGTGGAGGAAAGATCCCACTCTTCCCCTGCATGGACTCGCGTCGCAGCCATTAAGAGAAGATGCCCTCCTATGATTCCAGCTCAAGAGAAACAGAACAGGCTATGAGCTTTCCTGTGGTTTTTCCTCTGACTATGGAGTAAGTGGGATGGACCACCTACCTCAGCCGTAGAAGCATGAGTACATGAGTTGCAAGGTAAAAGAAAAAAAATAATTCTTCCAGGTGGATGGCTGCTCTGGTCTACTGTGAGCAATTCTCCTGTCCAGGTAGGAACCCATCTGCTAATCGTAGGTACTATGCTCAAGGTTAGAGGGGACCTGCCTCCAGCCAGGAGGAGGAGAGGGCCAACTGAGTTTATTGGACTGTGTGGATTCAATGGCCTGGCACATTAGAGCCACAAAAGTATAAAGCCCTGGTGGACACTGGTGCACAGTGTACCCTATTGCCATTGAAACATAAAGGGGCAGAATCTGTCACTATTTCTGGAGTCATAGGGGGGTCTCAAGAAATTATTATATTGGAGGCCGAAGTGAGCCTAACTGGGAATAAATGGGAGAAACACCCCATTGTTACTGGTCCAGATGCTCCGTGCATCCTTGGCATAGACTATCTCAAGAGAGGGTATTTTAAAGACCCAAAAGGGTATCGGTGGGCTTTTGGTATAGCAGCTGTAGAGACTGAGGATGTTACACAGCTGTCTACCTTACCTGGTCTTTCAGATGACCCTTCTGTTGTGGGACTGCTGAGGGTTAAAGATCAGCAGGTGCCAATTGCTACTGCCACGGTGCATTGACGACAGTATCGCACCAACCGAGACTCCCTGATTCCCATCCATCACCTGATTCGATGGCTAGAGAGCCAAGGAGTGATCAGCAAAACTCGCTCACCCTTTAACAGCCCTATATGGCCAGTGTGAAAGTCTGATGGGGACTGGAGACTAACAGTGGACTATCGTGGCCTGAATGAAGTCACACCACCACTGAGTGCTGCTGTGCCAGACATGCTAGAACTTCAGTATGAGCTGGAGTCAAAGGCAGCCAAATGGTATGCTACAATTGACATTGCTAATGCCTTTTTCTCTATTCCTTTAGCAGCAGAGTGCAGGCCACAGTTTGCTTTCAGCTGGAGGGGTGTCCAGTACACCTGGAATCGACTGCCCCAGGGGTGGAAACATAGCCCTACTGTTTGCCATGGACTGGTCCAGAGTGCACTGGAACAGGGTGGAGCTCCAGAACACCTACAGTACATTGAGGACATCATTGTGTGGGGTAACACAGCAGAAGAAGCTTTCAAGAAAGGTAGGAAAATAGTCAAGATTCTTCTGAAAGCAGGTTTTGCTGTAAAAAGAGGTAAGGTCAAGGGAACTGCACAAGAGATCCAGTTTTTGGGAATTAAGTGGCAAGATGGGCGTCACCAAATCCCAATGGACATGATTAACAAAATAACATCTATGTCCCCACCTACTAACAAAAAGGAAACACAAGCCTTTTTAGGTGTTGTGGGTTTCTGGAGAATGCATATTCCAGGTTATAGTTAGATTGTGAAACCTCTCTATGAAGTGTCTCGAAAGAAGAATGAGTTTATGTGGGGCCCTGAGCAACGACAAGCCTTTGAGCAAATAAAACAAGGTATTGTGCATGCGGTAGCCCTTGGACCAGTCCAAACAGGATGGGACATTAAAAATGTGCTCTACACCACAGTCAGGGATAACGGCCCTACCTGGAGCCTTTGGCAGAAAGCACCAGGGAAGACTCGAGGTCGACCCCTAGGATTCTGGAGTCGAGGGTATAAAGGCTCCGAGGCCAACTATACTCCAACTGAGAAAGAAATCTTGGCAGCATATGAAGGAGTTAGAGCTGCTTCAGAAGTAATTGGTACTGAGGCACAGCTCCTCCTGGCACCCCGATTGCCAGTACTGGGCTGGATGTTCAACGGTAAAGTTCCTTCTACTCATCATGCCACTGATGCTACCTGGAGTAAGTGGGTTGCCTTAATCACACAGAGGGCTCAAATAGGAAACCCCAGTCGTCCAGTCATCCAGGAATCATAGAAGTGATCACAAGTTGGCCTGAAGACAAAGACTTTGGGATGCTACCAGAGGATGTGGTGACACATGCTGAGGAAGCCCCACCATATAACGAACTCTCAGATAATGAGAAATGTCGTGCCATTCGCCGGAACGGAGGGAAGAAGCAGTCACTCAATATGAGGGATCAGCAAACTTCGTTTATTAAAGCACGGTTACACCTTTTATAACAGTCTTAATTAGCTCATACATATTGCAAAAGCCAAGCTCCTTATTGGTTAGGCATCTCAAGGTCTATCTTTGCATACACATCTTATCACTGCACATAACTCTCATTTCTTTTAACCACAAGTTCCTTGTTTAGCTTTTGTTGGAATAAACAAGGGCAGACTGTCTTTGTTATCTATTAGTTCTCACGGGGGCTGCTCCCGGTATTTCTTGAGATCCTGATGACTTGTTATCTATTAGTTCTCACAGGAGCTGCTCTCGGTATTTCTTGAGACCCTGATGAGTCAACATTTCGATGTTGATATGCCCTCGCTCGGCTAGCCAGCTCTCCACAATTCCCACGTTTTTATTTTGTGCCAGCCAAGCGTTATTGGTAACTTGCGTTATAAGCCGCTTAATACATGACAAAGCACAGCTAAGCATTAAAAGCCCTACAATAACTATTATTAAGACCAATACTAAGCTTTGAATTAGCCCCTTTAGCCACCCTCCTAGGCCTAGCCAATTAGTTAGGCCTTCTAGCCCAAAAAATCCAACGTCTTTCTGTATTTTCTGTGAGTGTTCCATCAGTTGCTTAATCTCCCTGTGGATGGAGCTAGAGTTGTCTTCCAAATCCATGCAACACATCCCGTCGAAATCTTCACACCCGTGGCCATGAGCTAAAAGCAGAAAGTCAATAGCCATGCGGTTCTGCAAAACAGCGTGCTGCGCAGAGTCTAACTCTGTTGCCATTGTAGACAGTACCCTGCTAGTTAAATTAGCTTGCTTGACAACCCAACATGAAAGTGTCTCTAAATTTCGGTGTGCACGGGCCGCCGCTACGCCCAGAACAAAAAAGGAAGCGAAAACTATCTCCCATTTACTCCAAAGATTGACATTGTCGTTGCAAGTATTATCCAATACCTGTGCCACCTCTCTGCGCCATCTTATGGGGTTGTTCTTTTTAGGATGATGATGCGGCAGAGCAAGACTCAGACGACCAATTGTACAGGGGCCCCCTTCGGGCTCGGAGGGGATTCCATTCCAAGCCTGGTTACCACAGATGAGGAAAAGCCCAGCAGGGAGTCGTCTTTGGTATAATGTGCCCGGGGCTGCATGAGACGGGTCTCTAAGGATGTGGCTACACCAATGTTCCCAGTTGGACTCTTTTCCAATTGGGGACACGGGTGTGGGCATTATGGCAGTACACGGTAGGGAAGATGGCTCCCCGGCACAATGGTCGGAGCTCGCACTCATATACAGACAATAAGAAGCATTCAGCGAGTCTACCAGTTCTACTTCTTGCGGAGGCGGCCCTATTGGGAGGCTATTGTCCCACTTGTCATAGTTATCAAGCCACTCGCTCACGTTGTTTTGCGTCCACTTAAGGCGGCTTATATTCCATAACCCGCGATGTTCCTCCAGGGTAGCATTCAGCATAGGCCAGTCTGCGTCATTCAACGGGACTCCTATCAGACAAGTGATAAAAGGGGCACTGGGTGTAGATAAGCTAGCACAAAAGGTAGTGGTGTTTATGGCTCGGCTAAGCGTAACCCATACATTTTCTCTAGGGTCAAAGGGTAATGCAGGCACAGCAGCTATAGCTAAGACAATATGACTAGTTATAACAACACACAGTAGCATTATACTTAACAATTTACTACACTTAAGCATAACTCACTGCCCTAAAGGCGACTTTCGCCCGCCCCTACTTAACTTCCAAGCAGACTGTTTGTTACTCTTTCCTTTGTCCGGCCTCAGTCCTCCTTGAGGACGGGCCAAACAGTCGGCACCTCCCTGCCTGCTCGGTTATTAATTTGATCCAGTCGACTCGGCAGCAGGAATACCGATCGCTGTTCAGTGATTCGCGCCCTGTAACAAGCAAAAGTCTGGTTAACCCAAGCTGTTCTTTCCGGCAACTCTCACACCAACGTCCCGCGAGCGCTGCGCGACGCCACCACTCCTTCTCTCGCCGCGGCTGGGAGCAGCGTCTCGCGTTGCCTCTCACTATCCTCCGGAGTCGCTTCTGCTGTGCTCTTCAACTGCGGGCCTTACCCATCGGCTTGGAACCCAGAGCGTGCCTGTAGGCGTAGAAACACAGACATAACCACGCCCGACATAAATTACATCAACAGGACCTCCCCAGAGCCCTGTTTTTGTATCTTTATACAATACTCTCATTCGGGGGACCTCAACATTACTCCTGGGCAAATGATGTTTGAGGGCAGGCAGGGTGTCACTATCCCCAAAGACGCATAAATAGTTAAGCACAAAGAGCGTCTTATCGATTCTTTCACGGACATCGGTGATATTCTTAAACTTATCCAAGTATCTCTTAATCGTTCCGTTAGCCCTCTCCACTACCGCTTGCCCCGTGGGAGAATGTGGAAGGCCGGTAATATGAGTGATGCCCCAAAGCTGCAAGAAGCACTTTAGGGGCCCACTGCTATAGGCCGGGCCGTTGTCTGTTTTGATAGTGCTAGGTACTCCTAGCACAGCAAAACAACTAGTCAGATGCCGCCGGACATCGCGGACCCTTTCTCCAGGTTGCAGGGTAGCCCATATCATATGACTGTACGTATCTATCGTAACATGCAGGTACTTCAAGCGGCCCAGAGAGGGGACATGAGTGACATCCATCTGCCAAATTTCATTGGCTTTTAGACCCTTGGGGTTTACCCCGCAGCCAAGTCCCACTCCCAAGTTGTGGTGGCTGCATATAGCACACGCTTTCACAATGGCACGGGCTTCTTCTATAGAAATGTTGTAGGATTGCGCCAGCCCCTTAGCGTTCTGGTGAAATACAGCATGAGATTCACGGGCACGGCAATGTGGCGACAGCGGAGGCTCTATGCCTGCTGCGACGAGTCGATCAGCCCTGGCATTCCCCTCCCCAAGGCCTTCATCCGACTGATGACTCCTGATATGAAGTACCGCATAGGGCTCTGTCCTTTGATTGATTGCTAGCTGGAGACTGATGAGAAGGCTAGACAGCCGATCGTTCTTCACCTCACGGAGGCTGGCATCCTCGATACGATTGGCTATCCCTACCACATACAGAGAGTCCGACACAATGTTCAACGATACATGCTGCCATTTCAAGAATGTCCATACTACCGCGAACAATTCCAAGGTCTGCAAGGAGTCCTTTGGTTGGGCTTGCAATATCTGGTGCTTCCATTGTGGGCCCTCCTTCCATGTAACTGCAGCAGTTTGCGATCGACGTCCGGCATCTGTGAAAACCGTGAGGGCTCCTGGAAGGGGTTGTGCTGACCGCTTAGGTTTGACAATCCAGCTCTTGTTTTCCATCCAGGAGAGGACAGCCAATGTCAACGGTTTTGCCATCAGGGTTGCCCCATCGGCAAGTAGAGCCGCTTGCAGTTCCTCTGAATTTTGTATATACCATTCTAAGTCCGTCTGTTTTATAGGCACCCAGATCGTCTTAGGGGGGGCACCATCTATCTGGAGGATCCGGCGGCGGCCCTTCTTTATCAAGTCGGCTAACGTGCTGACCTTTTCTTGCACCATGCGGCGTGGTTGCAGAGGGGGGGCTATCCATTCCAGCACAATAGTGTCTGTCTCCCCCGTTTTTATTTTGTGTTGGGTCAAGGCGGCCATAAGGTAGTGGTCGCCGCACAAGATAGTTAAGTCGATAGGCACGTCAGCGAGACGGCGATGTGTAGACCGCTCGGTCACTAGAGACGCAATTTGCTGCAATACCTGTCGCTGCTGTTCTGATAAAGTAATTGGTGCTGCGGGGTCTGTTCCCTTTAAGAGTGGCCGGAGCTGGTTCAACAGTTCATTTGGGATTCCCACGACTGGACGCAACCACTGGAGGTCGCCCAAAAGTTTTTGTGCATCGTTCAGACTACGGAGCTCCAAATGTACTGTTAACTTTTGTGGTCGAATTGCTGCATCTGTTATGTGCCAACCTAAGTACTTCCAGGGGCTTGTCTCTTGAACCTTTTCAGGTGCGACTTCCAGGCCGCGGCATGCAAGCCGCTGGATTAGCTCCTTTTTCTGAGTCTCGGAAAAGGGGGACGACTGCGCTAATAGGATGTCGTCCATGTAGTGGTATATGAGGGTCCCCTTCCACTTCTGGCGCAAGGGTTGCAGGGCATCATCGACGTAGATTTGACATAGGGTGGGCGAATTTCGCATCCCTTGCGGCAACACAGTCCATTCAAACCGCTGATCGGGTCGCTCTCGATTGAGCGAAGGCAGGGTAAACGCGAAGCGCTGCTTGTCATTCTCATGCAGCGCAATGGTAAAGAAACAGTCTTTCAAGTCTACAATGAGAAGATGCCATCCCTCGGGTATCATGGCTGGGTTAGGCAACCCTGGCTGCAGTGCTCCCATATCGTGCACCTGTTTGTTGACTGCACGGAGATCGTGGAGCAGTCGATACTTCCCAGATTTCTTTGCGATGACAAAGATTGGCGTATTCCATGGGCTAGTTGAAAGTCGCAAGTGGCCCTGCGAAAACTGTTCTTGCACCAGTTTGTGAGCTTGTTCTAGACTTTCCCTCTTTAACGGCCATTGCTCAATCCATACAGGTGCGTCGGTCTTCCATCTCAATTGGATTAGGAAAGTCCAAGCAATGGCCGTTTCTGAAAAGGCGCTGGGGCCTCTGGCGCTGGGGCCTCTGTAGTTAGAACCATCCCTATTTGAGCAAGTATATCACACCCTATCAGGGCTTGTACTCCCTCGGGCAACGGGATAATAGAGGCGCAACAGCTGATGACCTTTTCCCCTATAGACCATCGGAGGAGGGGTGATTTACGAGCCAAAGTGAGTCCTCCGACTCCGGCTACGGTGGCACCAGTGGTGCGGGATGGCCAGTCGGGCGGCCAATGATGCTCGCTGATGATGGAGACGTCTGCACCAGTGTCTAGCAGGGCAGAAAGTGTGATTGTTTGTTCTGCATACTGCACAGAGATTGTTCTATGGGGTCGTTGTCTCAGTCTGATGGTTAAAAAGGCCGTCTGATCCGTTGAACCGAAAGCTCCACTGCCTCTCGGCACCGCTTGCACGGGGGCAACATTTTCAATTAAGTGGGGTAAATGAATTAACTGTGCGATCTTCGATCCTTTGGCCACAAACAAGGGTGGAAACAACGTTTGGACCATTATCTGTATTTCACCCTGATAATCTTTGTCAATCAGTCCTACTAATACAGTAAGGCCTAGCATTGTGGCGGAGGAGCGACCAATTAACAACGCCCCGACGGCTTGACCGTTTACTCGAATAGGTCCCTGTACGCCAGTTGCAATGCGAGTGGGTCTAGAGTCCAATAAGGTGCAGTCTACTGCTGTTGCCAAGTCCAGTCCGAGGCTTCCGCTGGTGGCGGGTTGGAGGGGGGGGGGGCGGTGGTGGTGGGGTGGGTGGTGGAGTTCTGGGTGCCCACCGGGAGCGACCAAGCCCTGCTGGTCTGGGGGCTGGAGAGAAACGGGTTGTTGCTGGTGGCTACTGGGTAGGCGGCCGCATTTTGTGTCGACGCGGGGCGGCTCCACCCGCTGTTCACCCCATTTCCTGGCCCGCCTCGTCGACAGATTGTCTCGGCGTGTGTTCCAGAATTGCACTGCTTACACCAGACCGGGCCCGCTCTGCATTCTCTTCTCACATGCCCGAATAAGCCACAACGGAAACATCGGAGGCGAACAGGCCTACAGGGTGCCGTACGAGCCATCGTAGTTTGCAAAGGCGCAAGGGCTGCCATAATTTGGCTATGCGACGATCGTGTAAACTCCTGTAAACTTTTCCCTAACTCTTTCACGGCTTCCACTAACATAGCTTGTGGTCCCACTGGCACCTGTGCCATGCGCTCTAAGCCCTCTTCAATGGACCAAGTGCCGGGAAGGGTAGCTAGAATGTTCCGGGTGGCGGGGTTACTATTTTGAATCGCACATTGCTTTAAAATGGTGCCTTTCAAATAGTTGGGAACACCCGCCGCCTGCACGGCACTGGCCACTCTGTCAATAAACAACCCAAAGGGTTCCTCTCTTCCCTGTTTAATCCCCATATAAGAGGGAATCCCCCCAGGGTCTTTAAGCTGGTCGAACGCTTGTCGTGCGAGTAACATTGACTCTTTAGCCTTATCTGGGCCCATTAATGCCTGAACTTCAAGACGCAGGTGAGGGCCAAGACCCATGAGCTCTTCGAGCGTTACACCATATAAGGGGTCACCCGGCTGCCTCACCGTGGCCACAGACCTCATACAAGCTGCCTGCCAATGCGCATTAAACAGGAGTTGTTGATGCTGAGTGAGAATTAACTTCATAATGCTCCGTATATCCCCCGGGAGTAGGATGTTGGTTCCCCAAAGATAATCTAACATCTGGCGTGTGGGCTCTCCTTTAACCCCTGACTCGTTAACAGTGGCACGTAACTGTGTGAGCAGTTTCCAGTCTAGATTCTGGAGTGTGGCCATTAAATTACCTTGTGCATTTGGCTGATATACGACGGGAAACGCTGCCGCTTCAGTCAAAAGACTAATCGCGGTTTCTCGGTCTCCCGCGCTCATAACCGCCTCCGCAACCTTTTGCCAACACCGCTGGCGTGCAGAAGCTAAGTCCGCCGCCTCATGATTCAAAAAGGGGTTGTTTCCTCGCCTAGGTGCCGGGGTGGCAAAATCTGGCACCGCTTCCATTGCTTCGCCTGCCTCAACTGCCCTTGCGGGGGGAGCCGTAGGCTGTCCCCTTTGGGTCGTCTGCTCTGCCCGCGGAGGCTCCGTTGCTTCGCCGCTCAACGCAGAGCCCAGGTGGGACAAATCCCAAGGCCCACCGGGGGTCTGCGGGACGACCAAAGTCCGCACGGAGGGGGGGCATGGGGCAGTCAGGCAGGGGAGCAGCGGTCATTGGCTGTGCGGAGGATGCCCCAGTAGGGGCTGTGCTATTCAGCCTTTCAGCTGCAGCGGCAGCCACTCTCTGTTCCGCCTTATGCATGGTGATAGCATTTATTACTGCCCGCCACGGCTTCATCAACTTTTTCGCTACTTTATCCTCATTAATAACATCATCAAACAACTTGTCCCCTAACTTTCGCCACTCCTCCTCCTCAAAAACCGTATTGGGATCGGCAAAGAATCCCCTAACTTCCCCATAACCTAACAGATCAGGAAGTTCCTTTTTCAAATCTATTCCTTCAGTGCCCCGCTTCTCTAAGAAGCATTTGAGCAAATTATACGCCGCTTGTCTGTTCATACCTCTATCAGCGCGCTGTTGCAGCCTTTGCAGACTTCGGCGGCGCGTGGCAGGCGGGACAGCCTCTGTAGGTGCTCCCGGGCACGGGGAAGATCTCCCTTTCGCCTCCTGCGCTGCTTACAGGACCGCACTCAACTTCTCCGCCGACCGTGGCTCCCGAACTCCGCTATCGGGTCGCCGGGCCGGACTCCGCTATCGGGTCGCCGGGGTCCCTGTTCGGGCGCCAATTTGTCATGCCATTCGCCGGAACGGAGGGAAGAAGCAGTCACTCAATATGAGGGATCAGCAAACTTCGTTTATTAAAGCACGGTTACACCTTTTATAACAGTCTTAATTAGCTCATACATATTGCAAAAGCCAAGCTCCTTATTGGTTAGGCATCTCAAGGTCTATCTTTGCATACACATCTTATCACTGCACATAACTCTCATTTCTTTTAACCACAAGTTCCTTGTTTAGCTTTTGTTGGAATAAACAAGGGCAGACTGTCTTTGTTATCTATTAGTTCTCACGGGGGCTGCTCCCGGTATTTCTTGAGATCCTGATGACTTGTTATCTATTAGTTCTCACAGGAGCTGCTCTCGGTATTTCTTGAGACCCTGATGAGTCAACATTTCGATGTTGATATGCCCTCGCTCGGCTAGCCAGCTCTCCACAGAGAAACAGTATGCTCTGTTCACTGATGGATCTTGTCATATTGTAGGAAAGCATCGAAGGTGGAAAGCTGCTTTGTTGAGTCCTACACGATGAGTCGCAGAAGCTGATGAAGGAGAAGGTGAATCGAGTCAATTTGCAGAGGTAAAAGCCATCCAGCTGGCATTAGATGTTGCTGAAGGAGAAAAATGGTCAGTATACTCTCTATACTGACTCATGGATGGTGGCAAATGCTCTGTGGAGTTGGTTACAGCAGTGGAAGCAGAGCAACTGGCAGCGCAGAGGTAAACCCATCTGGGCTGCTGAATTGTGGCAAGATATTGCTGACTGGCTAGGGAACCTAGTCGTAAAGGTACGTCATGTAGATGCCCACGTACCCATGACTCAGGCCACCAAGGAACATCGAAACAATCAGCAAGTGGATCAGGCTGCTAAAACTTTCCAGCCAGATTTGGATTGGGAACATAAAGGTGAACTATTCTAAGCTCGGTGGGCCCATGACACTTCAGGTCATCAAGGAAGGGATGCCTGTAAATGGGCTCATGACTGAGGGGTGGATTTAACCGTGGGTGCTACTGCGCAGGTTATCCACGATTGTGAAACATGCCAAAATCAAGTAAGCTAAATGGTTAAAACCTTTGTGGAAGAGGACTCTGTCTGTTTGTCTGCCTTTGATCTCGATCCGTGTATTCATAGAATCATAGAATGGTTTAGGTTGGAAGGGACCTTAAAGATCAGCTAGTTCCAACCCCCCTGCCATGGGCAGGGACACCTTCCACTAGACCAGGTTGCTCAAAGCCCCATCCAACCTGGCCTTGAACACTTCCAGGGATGGGGCATTCAGAACTTCCCTGGGCAACCTGTTCCAGTGCTTCACCACCCTCAGAGTGAAAAATGTCTTCCTGATATCTAAGCTGAATCTACCCTCTTCCAGTTTAAAACCATTACCCCTCGTCCTATCACTACATGCCCTAGTAAAAAGTCCCTCTCCAGATTTCTTGTAAGTGCCCTTTCAGATACTGGAAGGCCGCAATAAGGTCTGCCCGGAGCCTTCTCTTCTGCAGGCTGAACAAGCCCAACTCTCTCAGCCTGTCTTCATAGGAGAGGTGCTCTAACCTTCTGATCATCTTCATGGCCCTCCTCTGGACCCGCTTCAACAGGTCCGTGTCCTTCTTATGTGTAGCGCTTCAGAGCTGGATGTCGTACTCCAGTACTCATGCATCCAGTTCCCGTCCATCGCTGAGTCCAGTCTGGGAATTTCACAGTGCCTGCCAGTGACATGACTGTCATACTGGTAGCTCAATATGGTTTTATATATATGGTATATATTTCATTATTTTCTTCTTATTATTTCATTAATATTTTCATTAAAGTATTTTAGTTTCTTATTTAACTCATAAGTCTCTTTTCTCTTTTCCTTCTCTCCCTGAAGGGAGATGCTCTCTCTTCTCTAAAGGGGAGAGAATAAAAGAGAGCATGTCATTTGTTTCGGTGGCCAGTCTGGCCCAAACCATGACAATATTTCATTATTTTTTTCAATATTATTGTCTTTTCTTGTTATTTTATTATTAATATTTCATTGAAGTAGTTTAGTTTCTTTTAAACCTATAAGTCTCTTTCTCTCTCTTCCTCCTCTCCCTGAAGGGAGAGGTGCAGGAGAGCATCTGTCGTTCGTTTCAGTGGCCAGTCCAGCCAAAACCCTGATAGCTTCCAGATATATGTTCCTGCCCAAAGAGTTTACATTCTAAAGACACTTCAGACACTTCACAGCCTACATGAACAGGGCATGCCTTATACCAGTGTGAAATGCTTCCTCCTTAACCCCTTCTTCTCATGTAGGAAATTAGGGCTATTCATTCTAGTACACAGCTGATAAGCAAGAGAAGAAAAATCAGCAAAACTCAATCATTTCTAGTGTTTTTATCCCTGTTTAAGACTACATCTTTTATTAGCCTCCTGTTAATACAGTTCTTTATTAGTGTTTCTCTCAAGCTCTGAAGATTTTGCATGTCTTCTATTTCACTTATTACATACTTGGTTGAAGTAATGAATAGTCCCAAAAGACTTTATTTAAAAAAATTAATTCCACATTTTCATGAAAGTAATTTTGTGTTTGTTACTCTCCACTAGCATTTTTAAAATCCATAGATATGAAAGTTCAGCAGTCTTTTCTTTCCCCCCATTTGCCCAAAATTGGGGAAGCAGAGAATTCCCCATTTTGGTTTTGTTTTTTGAGAAGCAAAAGGAAAAGGATGAGATGCATTTTAATTTCTTTGTTAGGTGTGGCGGATTGAAAGACACGGACTCTGATATGCAGGGTCGAAATTGAAATCCCCTTTATTAAGCAAGCGTGCTCTTTATATACTTTTCTACCAAGGCCAGTGATTTTCTACCTTACTTGTTCACACCATCGCGTACTCTAAAAGATAACGTTCCCACCGCAGCACCTCCTTATCTAGGGTGTTGCTTCCCACAACTCCCTCATCTGCCAAAACAGCAGCTGCAGCTGCTCATTCCTCCCATGGCTTATGGCCTATTAGTTCTACCACACTTAACCCGTCTTTTGCCGCAGTCCCCACATCTCCCCCTTTTTCATTTTGTTGAACAATTAGCACTGTGTTTATTGATTTTTCTACTATTCTCTGTGTACATTGTAAAAGGCATGGTATACATATTAAAATGCATAAAAAGATTAGTAAGCACTCTGCGGCTAGCTTCAGCAGCTGCTTTGCCCAGCTTCCCAAACTCAACTCGCCAAACATATCGCTGAACCATCCCCACTCATCATCCTCCTGGAGTTTAGCAACTCCCTCTTCCAGCTTCCGGATGCTTTTGTGGATGGACAGGGAATGATTCGAGAGGTTCATACAACACATTCCGTCAAATTCGTCACATCTGTGGCCATGGGCTAATAGCAAAAAATCTATTGCTGCATGGTTCTGCAAAGTAGCATGTCTAACCAAATCTACATCTATTAATAAGCTAGATAGAGCCAGCGATGTGGCATTGCTCTGTTTGGCAAGCCAGCACCCTAATTTATTCAACATGGCTAAAGCCTTCGAAGCAGCAACTCCTGGTGCAAATATAGAGGCCGTAATTATCTCCCCTTTACTCCAAAACTCCACATTATCGTTGCATTCACTCTGAAAGGCATGGGCCAATCATTTGGGGCGTCGATGATGCTTTGTAAAATTCAGAATCATTGATGTATTTGGGGTCAACAGCGTAAGTCTTCCCAGACTACAAGGCCCTCCCCTTATATGTGAGGGTATACCTCCCCAAGCTCGATCACCACAGATAAAGAAGAGCCCCTGCGGGAGCTGTAAAGGCACATTGCTGGAGCGGGAGACATTACGACTGGTATAGTTGCACCAGGCCGTGTTATTTCTATATATTGACAAAGAAGAATTAACATTCTGCGCTGTAGACTGATTCTTGCCAGTATAATTAAAAATTAAACGGCTATCCATTTTGATTGAGCCTCAATTTTTTTTGAATTGAGTTCAATCTCTTGCGGCTCATGGGACAGGGGTGGCAAGTAAGGAGTCCACCCATCCCAGTTATCAGCCAAAGCCGATGAGTTTCCGAAAAGATGTGCTGGACCATGGCTTGGCCAATTGTCCGCTGGGACACTGACTAGACATGTCGAAAAGGGGTTTCCTGGGGTAGCCAGCGAAAGGCACAGGGTGTCCTGGCCGGTCTTGTTTGCCAAAGTTACCCAGATGTTTTCTTTGGGTGCTGGTGGGATCCATATCCCATCTCCTGGTTCTGCTGTCATCATGATGACGAGGATGACCGCAGCGACGGTCGGACCCATCTCGCCGGGACCCATCTTGGTCCAGTATCTGTGGAAACACAAGCATATCCTTGACCCCAAGTTATTAGCGGGTACGGACCTTCCCATTGGTTATTCATCATATTTTTGATCATTACCTGTGCTTTCTCCGGTGGAGAGACTGCTTGCAGTCCCTCCGAGAGAGAGGTAAAGTGTTTTATCACGGCTGGCTTTCCGTCTGTCCATCGATTTAGAAAATTCAACACATATAATGCTTTTGCTAAACATTCTGGCGGTGTGCCTAGGGCCATTCCCCCTTTTTGTTTTTGCAACATGGCTTTGTTGCAGCTTTTCCCTGGAAAGGGGTCACTGATCAACCCAAAATGGGTCATCTGTGAGCCAGGTAAGGGCTAGGGAGAGCTGTGCTTCAGCAGCCCCTATGTAAAATCCAACTGGAGGTGGAGGCCCCATTGAGACAAGCAATCTCTGCCCCATAGAGTGACTGGGCTAGCGAGGATGAATGGCTTTACAGTCGCCACTTGCCTCTCCGGGCCTGTAATCAGAACGTTGTGCTGACTCTGCAATGGGAGAGCTGCCCCCCCCCCCCGATACCAGAAACGGAGGCAGCTGCCCTGGCAGTCGGCCATGAAGGGCGCCAAGCTGTTGTAGAGATGATGGTAACATCCACACCCGTATCAATAATTCCTTCCAGAGTTATCTCATTTTGACGGGTGGAGTGCCGGAGGCTACAACGGTAGGAGGGGCATCGTGTGGAGACCTTCTGGGCCCACATGATCTGCGCGGGCCCCGTGGAACCGAAACAACCGTCTCCGCAAGCATCCACCAAGCATCGCGGCACCTGGCTCTGAAAAGGCACCAACTGTGCAATATGTGAGCCTTCAGGAATCTGACACGGAGGAGTAGGAGTCCATACCATAATTTGAATCTGCCCTGTAAAGTCTGCATTGATAACACCAGGCAATACAAACAGCCCTTGGCATGTCGCCGAGGAGCGGCCGAGAAGGAGGGCGCTCAGTCCATTGCCCAACAGTCCCTTAACCCCTGTAGGGATCAGGGTAACAGTTGTATCAAAAAGCATTACTGTGACTGCGGAGGCCAGGTCCATTCCGGCGCTTCCGCTGGTTCGGGCATACAGGCTGGGGCTGCCAGGGGTGGGGGAGGAGGGGCTTGTGTCTTCGCGCGCCCCCTCTGTGCACTGGCCCAGCAGTTTCCCTGACCCATCGGCTGAAGCGGTGTGCCGTCCTTGCCAAGCCTAGAGCGACACTGGTTGGCGAAGTGCCTCCCCTTTCTACATCACAGACAGACCCCGGGCCCCTTGGCCTCCATCTTCTTCGGGCACTCTCTCTTAAAATGGCCGGTCTTCCCACAGGAGAAACACTTCTGGGGGGCCGGTATGAAAGGCTGCGAAAGCCTGCGCTAAAAGGTCTGTCTGGTGTTGGTGGGTGCCCACATTCTGGCATGCGTCTATCATTTCTGTGATAATAGGGTTTTGCAGGGTTTTTAAGATGCGTTTGCAATCAGCATTAGCATTCTCGACCGCTAGCTGTTTCAGCAGGATCTCCCGCATGGGGGCATTGTCTACCTGCTTATCAGGATTGACTGGCCCGGGATCGAAAGGGTCGTCTTCAGGCAACTCCTGATCTCCCACGACCCCCACCACCATGTCGGCTGACGCCAAAGCCAATGGGGGGGGCTGTGGGGGTCTTAGACTGTTCTCCGGGCTTTTGAGTATGCTGTTTCAAGGTCTCAAACATCATCCGCCACACAGAGAGCAACCCCGCCGCTGTTTTGTCAGACCAGGTTGCTGAGTCCCAGAGTTTGACCCCTATCTGGTCCTGAGTTTTGGGATCGTAGATAGAACCGGAATCAATTCCCGGGCAGTTTGACCAAGCCCACATTAACAGCATTTTGAGATCTTGGAGGGGCATGGTCTTCCCGTGTTGCTTCAATATTTTCTGCATTATGTTCACTACGATTCTCTGCTCCTGGGAGATATCGTTCCCCATCGTCCCCGGCTGCTTACCTCCGTCCAGCGGTAGGTAATTAATCATGCACGATCCTGCTTCCTTTCAGCGATGCCGCTTCCTTTCAGCGATCCAGGTTCAGAAGTTCAGCCGGGCTCCGCCACCAGTCAGCGGGATGCTGCTATTATAGCCCTGGGTTCGGGCGCCATTTGTGGCGGATTGAAAGACACGGACTCTGATATGCAGGGTTGAAATCGAAATCCCCTTTATTAAGCAAGCGTGCTCTTTATATACTTTTCTACCAAGGCCAGTGATTTTCCACCTTACTTGTTCACACCATTGCGTACTCTAAAAGATAACGTTCCCACCGCAGCACCTCCTTATCTAGGGTGTTGCTTCCCACAACTCCCTCATCTGCCAAAGCAGCAGCTGCAGCTGCTCATTCCTCCCATGGCTTATGGACTATTAGTTCTACCACACTTAACCCGTCTTTTGCCTCAGTCCCCACAGTTAGGTAATGAGATTTTTCTACCTGAAGAGACTTTAGGCTATAACACAGCTCCTAATTACTCCTCATTATTTTCTCAGCTCTCTTTATCAGAAGAGGCACTGGACAATGAAATCCTGCTCCCACATTTCAATTACTATCACAATCCAGTTTTTCTAAAATATAATCCAAGCTCATAGACTCTATCAAACAGAAACCCACCTTCTTTACAAACACCTTGATGGTTTCATATCTTCTGAGGAAAATACTAGATATTGGAAAATACTGTCAATTGAGCATCAGTTATGTATTGCTTGAAAAATCTGGGTTGTTAAGAATGATATGACAGACCAGAAATGCATCTTAAATGCTTGCCCAGTTTCTTAAGGATTTACTGTGACAAAAGACATTGGAAAACCCATTTTCCTCTATCATGAATATTATTGTTACTATAAAGAGATACAAAATGAACAGAACAACCAAAGCACCGACATTGCATGTTCTGATACAATACTATTGGTCATTTCTTCCAAAAGCTCTATATAAACTGATACAAGAGGTAGGAGTGAGACATTGTGTGTGTTTAAATTTATCACCCAAATCAGTCTTGTCATGGTGTGGTGGCTGGTTGCCTCTCTCTCACTCCCCTTCCTTAATAGGACAGCGGTAGAAAATTAGCTGAAAAAGCTTATGGGTTGAGATAAGGACATGGAGATAATGTACCAATTGCTGTCATGGACGACTTAGAGCGGGTCCAGAGGAGGGCCACAAAAATCATCAGAGGGATGGAACACCTCTCCTATGAGGACAGGCTGAGAGAGTTGGGGTTGTTCAGTCTGGAGAAGAGAAGGCTCTGAGGAGACCTTATTGCGGCTTTTCAGTACTTAAGAGGGACTTATAAGAAAGATGGGAACAGACTTTTTAGTAGGGCATGTTGTGATAGGATAAGGGGTAATGGCAGAAACCACAGCCCACGGAGAACCCATGCTGGAGCAGATTTATTCATAGTACCTTAGAATCATAGAATGGTTTGGGTTAGAAGGGATCTTTAAAGATCATCTAGTCCAATCCCCCTGCCATGGGCATGGACATCTTCCACTAGCTCATATTGCTCAAAGACCCTCCAGCTTGACCTTGAACACTGCCAATGATGGGGCATCCACAACTTCTCTGGGCAACCTCAGTGTCTCGCCACCCTCATCATAAAAAAATTTCTTCCTTATGTCCAGTCTAAACCTACCCTTTTTCAGTTTAAAACCATTGCCCCTTGTACTGTCACTACAGGTGCTGGCAAAAATTCTCTCTCCATCTTTCTTATAAGCCCCCTTTATATATTGAAATAACCTCCCTTGACCTGCTGGCCACGCTTCTTTTGATGCAGCCTGGGATACAGTTGGCTTTCTGGGCTGCAAGCGCACATTGCTGGCTCATATCTAATTTTTCATCCACCAGTATCCCCATGTCCCTTTCCGCAGGGCTGCTCTCAATCCATTAACCCCCCCAGTCTGTACTGATATTGAGGACTGCTCTGACCCAAGTGCAGGATCTTGCACTCGGCCTTGTTGAACTTCATTTTGAACTTCATGAGTTTTCCTGAAGGACTACAGCCCATAGGAGGGACCCCACACTGGAGGAAGGGAAAAGTGTAAGGAGGAAGGACCAGCAGACAGGAGGTGTTATGTACTGACAGCAACCCCACCGTACCGCCTCCCACACACACTCCCACCCACCACCCCCTGTGCCATTCCTCATCCCCCCCTGTGCTGCTGGGGGGTGGAGATGGAGAGGTAGAGGAGTCAGGAATGGAGTGAAGTTAAGCGTGGGAAAAAGAGGTGGGGGGAAAGTGTTTTAATTTTTGTCTTTGTTTCTCACCATCCAAAGCTAAACGGGTGATAAATTAAATTAATTGTCCCCAAGACAAGTCTGTTTTGCCTGTGATGGTAATTGGTAAGTGATGTTGTATTCTTTATCTCAGTCCATAAGCTTTTTCATCTTATTTTCTGTCCTTGTCCTGTTGAGGAGGGGGAGTGAGTGAGTGTCCGAGTGGGCATCTGACACTCAGCTAGAGTCCACCCACCATACTCGGTCTCTCGATCTCTTTCTTTCTGTCGGTCTCTTTCAGTCTCTCTTTCGGTGCCTCTCTTTCTCGGTCTCTCTGCCAGTCTCTCTGTTTATCAGTCTCTCCTAGTCTCCTGTTTCTCTCATGCTCTCTCTCAGAGCCTATCGCTCTATCTATCTTGGTCTCTTTTTCCTTCCTCTCTCTCAGACCCTCAGTGTCTCCCTCAGTCTTCCCCTCCCCTCTCTGTCTCTCTGTCTCTCCCTGTCTCTCTCACCCTGCCCTCCTGCTGCCCCCCACCCTTCCCCGTTGCAGAACATTTGGTATCACAGACAGGATCTTGATAAGAAATGCCATTTCGGAAGAGGAATAGCGGAGAGCAGGAAAAGCTCAAATGGGTACCAGGCTGGCACCGCACACAGTCGTGGGGGGCCTGTCACACAGTGTTTGGCCCAGGTGATCCCACTGGTGAGTTGAAAAACTGAGAAGGAATTACCCCAGTGCCTCACCTTTGAGGATAATAAGAAACATTTAGAGAAGCATGGGGTAGGAAAGGGCAGAGGGCAACAAGATCTAAATAGCATCTGGTTATTGTTAACTTGCCTTTGGCAACTGTGAGACCCTAAAAAGTGAGCAAAAGAAAACCAGGGAATTAGGGAATTACAAGCACAGCTATTAAATCTGGAGACCAGTTGCACTCACATAAATTGGAAGCCCAGGCACAGGGGGATATGTCAGAAATTTAAGTATGCACAATGAAGAAGGGGCAGAGTGCCTGCACTGGGTGATGGGGGCATAGGGGTCCAGTAGTTAGTTACCTCAGTGATTATTGGGATGGCAGCAGTGAGGATTCCTCTACCAAGGAATGGACTGAATGGTCCAAGGACAAAAAATGTTAGAAGAATCCCAGTGTGCCCTTTGGTTATTAAGAAAGCAAAAGGACCCTCCCCCAGGGTGCAGCAGTTTTGTGCAAAGGACATATTTCACAAAGGTTCCCTAGGCAACCTTAGATGTTAGTGACATCGGGGGAGTCCAGTGTGCTAACTCTAAGGAAGAAGAGTGCGGAGGATGGAGCGGAGTGGAGACACCGTGGCCAAACTCTGTGATAAAATGGGAACTTGAGGGTCAAATGGAACCCTTGAAGGTCTTATGGAACTGATAAGCTGCCTAATTCTTACCCTGAGGCAACGATCTGTCATTTTTTGACAAAATGCTATCCTCTGGGTGAACTTTGCTCATTATAATACCAAAACACACCTCCATCCCAAAAGCTACCCACCTCCAAGGTGCAACCACTCCTCACGGAGTCTGCGCTCTGAATTTTTCGTAGTCTATACCTTTAAAAACAAAGTGAGAGAATTTTACACCAATCATAACAAAAGTATGTATGACTAGAGTCCCTCAAGCTCCACCTGAAAGGTAAAAAATAGTATAAAAATAGCTTAAGAGAGGAGGGATGTCAGGGAAGATACCAACGCAATCAGGGAAACACCATCGCTGACCACCCCTGACTTCTGGGATCAGTCAAAGGGCTGAGCCTCTCTTCCCCCTCATAAGGACGCTTGTGGGTAAGATTCAAACACTTGGCTATATCGAGTGTTTCCCCAGGAAACTTAGAAATCTCTATAGAGTTATTTTATAACTTAGCGCATTTGTAGCCAGGCTGTATTACTAACATCCTTAGTATTTGCACGTGCTTTGCAGACAGTAACTATCACTGGCAATCCAAAAGAACTTGTGCATCTCTTGCTTCAATAAACTACACTTTTCACCTATCTAGCCGTGAGAGTTCATAGTGAACGTGACCCAACTCCTTAAGTGTGGCCGTGCTAGTTCATGGAACGCCGCTAGATCAAATTGTGTATGGTGTTATGAGTGCATCCGTAATCGTGATAGTTCAATATACATATTGAATGTGACTGGACTTTTAACACTGAATTGGGCATCACTCAGAATCTAAACCTAGCCACCCCCAGCCCCTCTGATACAGGCTGGAACGCAAGGGGATTTATTTTCTGCCAAATTATTTTGCCCTTTAACGCAACAGAAAAAAATTGGCATAGTTGCAGGATTGCCATGGATAAACTGCTGCAAAAATATAACTGTGCCTCTTCCCAAGCTGGGAAGGAGTGGGCCCAAAAATTTTGGAAGGATGAAGAGAAAGTGGTAGAATGCATTGAGCAGTGTCAGGCTGCACAAAAGGTTAGGAGGAAAGGCAAAGATGTCATCTGTGCGGTTTTAGGAGCCTGTTTATCGTGCTCAGCAAGAAGTTAAGGAAACCCCTGCTCCTAAACTAATTTCTGATGTAGAATATACAACTTTGAAATCAGAAAATGAGGTGTTGAAGTCATCATTAGCCTTTGAGAGGGAGACAGGAAAAACACTAGGAATTCGAGTTGATAAACTTAGGAGTGAGAATAATCATCTTAAACAACTATTGGAAGGTGTGAATCAGCTGTTAGATAAAATGCCGCTTTCTGTCCCAGTTAAGCAAATTCGTAGATTAATGAGTAGTACAGACCCTGAAACCTGGGACGGGGATATTTGGTTTTACAGTGGTGATGATGAGGTCGAAGGGACCCCTAATTTCAAATCTCAATTGATCCCCTTACGACCCATAGTTAAAATTGAGACCGCTGTCGGTAACGATGAGGAGGTCCACACTACTGTGCGGACAATCCCGTGGTCACCAGCAGAGATGATGAAAATACAGGAGAAATACTCCAGGTGGACAGGAGAGTCAGAGGCTGAGTATGTGTGTCGAGTGTCATTAGGGGGGACACACCGAATTATGTTGAGTGAGGAAGAAGTAGGAGGTTATTGGGGTCCTGGAGTATTTTTAACCACCACACCGGGTGATAATAATTATTCATTAACTGCACGAGCTGCATACTGGGCAGGAGGTTTAGATCCCCAGGGTAGGGGGGAACCACTGGAAATTAAAGTCACAGGCTATTCTGATCTGGCTGCGGCAGTACAGAAAGCAGCCTGTATACAAGCGATATATGAAAGAAATGAGCTGAGGCGATCCCCAATGCTAGCTCCTATCAACCCAGCACGATTAACCCCTCTTATCCGTGGTCTCCGTGATTGTCTTAAGATGTTTGTAGCAAACACTCAAGATCGCATTCAAGCCACCCACGGGAATGCTGATCATGGTCGCAGGCGAGGTCAGCATACCCACATACCCACCTGGAGTGAATTTGTGCAAGAAATAGATAAATACAGATGCCGAATGGGCTGGGTCAGTTCACTTGGTAGGAGATCCCCCGATCCTGCCTGTCGAGTTCAGCAAGTTCACACTCAAAACCCTAAATCTAATGGGAGATTCAAACCTGACAGAGAGCGGGGTGAGTTGTGCCGTAAAGCCCTGGATTTAGGTGTACCCCGACAATTCTTGCGCAGTGCCTCTACAGAGGATCTCCGTGCATTAATCCAATCTCTGGGTAGGAAAAATAACCCAGTTGGGGAAAATTGCCTAGCAAAACCCCCCCACACTCATAAGGAAAGTGTGCCTTCTGCACCGGAGCACAACCAAATTAATCAGACAGAATCTCAACAAAAAAACTTTCATCCCCGGGGAGGGCAGTGAGCCACCCTGCTCGGCGGGTATTAGCGATTCAATGGCTCTCTGATAAATATTATTCCTGTTGGACCCCGAAAAACTTTAGTAAACTTTCTCATTGATACCAGGGCTCAAATGTCAATAATTACCAATGAAACAGCACAAACCCTAGGTATAAGATCTGGCCAGTGCAGGGTTAAATTCACAGGGATTGAGGGAGTAGTAAAGGAATGCCCCACTGTGAAGATTTCCCTCTGGTTGCCAGGGGAACAGAGACTAACCAGAGCCGAGGTATTAGTAGGTGCTACTTATACCAACATTCTGGGATTTGATATATTGCGGGGGCGAACGTGGAAACTCCTGGATGGGACTGTGTGGAGTTTTGCAGGAAATACAAAAGAATCAGGCACAATGAAATTGAGTCTGTTAGAAACATCTATACCCTTACCCCTCTCTAAAATACCAACGTTCAGCAATATCTGTTGCCAGCAGCATCATTTGCAGGGACTGATGGGGTGGTGGCAGAATTGGAGAAAAGAGACATCATTAAAAGAACTCATTCGCCTTACAATTCACTGGTGTAGCTGGTAAAGAAACCAACTGGGCAATGGTGTTTTACAGTGGATTATCGACAGTTAAATGCCAATACTGCACCTTTGACTGCTTAACTGCCGCAGTTTGAACATTTCAGAAATGGTGACATTGATACAGGGAGCTGCTCATCCTTGGATGGCTGCCTTAGATGTTAAAGATGTTTTTCATGATTCCTCTCCTTGAACAGGATAAAGCACAGTTTGCTTTCACGTGGAGAGGGATCCAATATACCTTTAACAGGCTTCCACAAGGATATAAACACTCCCCCACTATTGCTCACAATGCTCTGGCTAAAGTTTTAGCAAAGATTCCTGTTCCACCTGACAGCACAGTGTATCAGTATATTGATGACATCCTGATAGGAGGAAAGAGCCAAGAAAGTGTAAGAGGCACAATGGAAAATATTCGAGGGACATTACTGGAATTGGGATTGGAGATTCCAGACTCAAAGTGTCAGGGACCAGCACAGGAGGTCAAATTCCTGGGAGTTTGGTGGGTTAAAGGAGCTGCTTCTATTCCTCAAGACACCCTGGAAAAAATAGATCAGGGACAAAGTCCATCTAGTGTAAAGGAATTACAGCAAGTTTTAGGAGCCTTAGGTTATTGGTGCAAACATATTCCTGGTTTTTCTATCATTGCTCGTCCCTTGTATAATCTACTCAAAAAAGGAAAATCGTGGGAATGGACTGAACAGCATACAAATGCATTAGAATTGTTAATAAAGGAACTGAGGCTATTCCAACAGCTTGGTCCCATACACCCAACTGACCCTATCCATGTGGAATGGGGGGGCAGTGAATATGGTTCTCATTGCAACTTATGGCAAAAGGGGCCAGAGGGGCCGGAAAGACCACTGGAATTTAGCTCCCGCTCTTTCAGTGACACCAAAAGGAGATATTCAGATCTTGAAAAGGGTTTGCTGTCTCTAGTGCGAGCGGTGAAACAAGCTGAACAAATAAGGAGGAAGCAGAGCGTGATTATTCGCGGACCTTTCCTCCTCCTAGATGTAGTCCGTAGAGGAATGGCACCCCCTGCTGGGATTGCCCAGAAACCCACAGTTCGTAAGTGGTATGCCTATTTAGAAGGCATTAATGAAATTATGCCAGTTACTGAGGGTAATATTAAAGTGTCTAAACTGCAAAAGGACATAGATGGCACACTGTTGTTCCAATCTCCACCAAATAAGCCATCTCCAATCCAGGAAGTACCCCCCCTGAAGGAGGACAGTGATCTTACCGGAGTGTGGTTTACTGATGCGTCATCCCACAGGGAGAACAATAAGTGGAAATACAAAGCTGTAGCACTGGAAGTGGAGAGAGATTGATTGAAAGTGGTGAAGGTAGTGCACAGGTAGGGGAGCTTAGAGCAGTTTTATTAGCTGCACGACATGGTGCTAGCCATATCTACACCGACTCATACGCTGTTTTTAAAGGCGCCACTGAATGGGTAGGCCACTGGGCAGTTAATGACTGGCAAGTGAACAGAGTCCCAGTTTGGCAAACCAATAGTTGGAAACAACTATTGGAGATAGGAGAACAGAGAGTGCTACACGTTGGTTGGGTAAAAGAACATGATCATTCTTACTCTATCACTGCTCAGTTCAACCAACAGGTAGACCGCCTTACACGGCTACAACAGATTGATGTCGTGATGACCAAGAATGGGAACACTTGCTCGAATGGCTACACGTTAAGCGCGGTCACATTGGACAGGCTGATTTATATCGGGAAGGCATCGCCCGAGGATGGCCTGTGTCAGTAAAGTTATGTGAACAAGTAGTGACTGCCTGTTCACAATGTCGTTTACGACTTAACAGAGACAATCCAAGCAAGGCGCCTCCCTTACACATTTGGGACAAGAAAACATTGTGGCACTCCTGGCAGATCGATTATATAGGCCCATTGCGACCATCAGGTGGGAAAAAATACATCTTGGTGGGAGTAGAAGTTATATCTGGTCTCACCATGGCTACTGACTTTACATCAGCTACTGGGGAAAACACAGTAAAGGGCCTTAAAAGATGGTTCAGCACACTTCCCCTTCCAGAAGAAATTCAAAGCGATAACGGCTCACATTTTACAGCTACAGTGGTACAAGACTGGGCCAAGGATGAAGGGATTTGGTGGGTATTCCACACTCCCTACTATCCTCAGGCTAATGGTATCGTGGAATGGACCAACGGATTGGTTAAGCATTTCACAAAAACTCAAGAATCTGGGTGGCATTTGCAGCTGTATAACGCCATCTACCAGTTAAATAATCGATAGAGCAGAGATGGCTGCCCTAAAATGAAAGCCTTTTGTGGTCTGCTAATACAATCGCCCCAAAGGTTCATACCAAACCGGGAGAATATCCTGCAGGATTTCGTGCTGGACAACCTGTACTGGTGAAAATGCCTCAGACCGGAGCAGTACCAATGGTACTAAGGACACCCAAAAATCCCTATACCTGGGAAGCCAAAGACTGCTTAGGAAAAGTACACCGGATTAGCACCCGGTAGATCTCACCCTCTTTTTAACCCTGCCAGTTGAATACAACCGAGCACTTCTTTGTTTTTCTGTGTTCACAGGAACCCTGAATGAACTGCATGCAAACAGATGAATTAGAAGACCACTGAAGATAATCTTAAAGCGCAATTAATTACTCTCAGGATGCTGCTGAGTCACTGTACATTTAAATTGTGATCAAGTTGAATTAATGATGCGGTGTTTCACCTTAATCCTAATACAATTTCCTTTGATTTCAAGCCAGACAGACCCAGAATGGCCGTGGTCCCAAGCTTATGTTAAGTACACTGAAATTATGGGAACACACTCCTTCAAAGAAAACCTGAACTTAGCTACTGTGGTTATGCATGGAGCTGAAGTGTTTCCAAGACATGAGTGGAGCTGGGATAACAAATGGCTTCCACTCCTGAGGGGAAAGACAAGAGAAGAAATCCAAATAGGGTGCAGAACGATCAACGGATCAACACATGAAAAGGCCACACGAATTATAATAGCCAACATTTTCTCAGACCCAATAGTAACAAAGCATTGTGTCACCGATGAGTGGGATTGCTGGCATAACTTCACTTTAGTGCAGCCCACTATTGTGGCTTGTGATTGGCGACAGCACAGTATAGGGCTATCGTTTAAGTTCAAAATAGATGTGATTAGGCCTGACCCAACTACACGGTCTAACTTAGCCTCACACACTTCATCTGAAACACCTGTCGGTGATTGCACAGAAAACATACTACCACGTAAGGTTAGGAATGCGCCCATTTTCGCCACAACACCTGGTGGTGACCCCTGGGAACATGCGTTGTCAAAATACACTGCAAGTGTTGGAACACCACAACACAAAAAAGGCTTAAATCTCTCCACTCTAGTTATACATGGAAATGAAATATATTCAGGAGAAAAGTGGAGCTGGAGTGACTCCCTTTGGATGACTAAACTCCAAGCCATTCCAGGGCAGAAAATACAAGTCAGTTGCTGAGTAACTAATGGGTCTACCTACCATAGGCCAACCGAAATTAAAACAATTTATGTTGACTCTTCCAGACCAAAAGACTACAATACTGAGTGTTACAGAATAACTGAACCAAATTTAGATTGCTGGTACAATTTCACCTTTACCAAACCTGTAGTTGTATACTGCATTTGGGGCTACAGAGGCACAGAATTACTGTTTGAATTTATGATTGACACAGCAACATCTGTGAAGGATAAAAAAATCTCTGTCCCCACAAATTTCTGGAAATGTACCAATTTGGCCTTTTATTAGTCTAACTCCTTACATCTACAACACCGGCCCTTACATAATTAAAAATACTGGTCAACAACAAGTACTGTTTAATCTGTCATACTCCCTCAAGCGTGTGGAATTAGCAATGCAAACTAATATCTCTGCAATTAAACCTACCTGTTCACCATTCCTGAGTACATCTTATGCAGGATGGTCAGCATGGTTACATGGACGGACTCTTATCTCTCCAAAACAATGAGAGAGAGATGTAACTGGTATCTTGGGAACGGGACTGGGAGTCCTAAACAGCATAGATGCAGAGGTACTTGCCAACAAACTGGCCACAGTGACCAGTGACCTAAATGGATTAAAATATCCTTTGCGGTCTTCTCTTTCAGCTCTGGGAACTAGCCAATGGTTCCTATCAGATATGTTGCCTCAGTGGGGAGAGATAAATGAGAAAGACCACCAATCAATTACAGATGCACTTGATGTGGCCCAAAATAATGTTTCTCTAGCCCTTAGTTGTGTCCAAGCTCAGCTGTGGATGCAATCAATGTCAGCTGCAATTATATGGGAAGGTGAGGAAGGTACCTTACCTACTGAAATTCGGAAAATAATTTGGGATAATGCGATTGAATTCAAACAGAAATTTCAGTCCTGGTGGCATTTAGTTAATTTTACTTACGACCCCACTGACAGTACAGCCACAGCTTTTGTTTTGACCATACACAATGCTTTGGTATATACTATATACCCAATCATTGCGCTGGGGGTGAACCAACCTGGAACTATACTCTATCCCATAGAGCACAGAGTATGGGCCCAGCAAAATGGAAGTAAATGGCAAACTGTTGATGTTGATGCATGCATTGTGCGAGAACAACAAGGGTTTATCTGTGAAAGTAACACCATCAAAGCCCAAGACATTTGCCTCGATACAGAACAAAACATTTGTCATTTTGAAATACACCCCAATGAAAAACCTGAGACTGTACTTGTATATATTGGCAAAGGATGTGTTTGTATGAGAACCCCTTGTAACTCTATGTTCGTAGATGACTAGTGTAGATACACGTAACCACTAAAATATTTGTGTTTGTAACTTTACTAGAATTATGGGATGTGATTTCAATTACTTAGCTCCTGTTACCATAGAATCATACAATGGTTTAGGTTGGAAAGGACCTTGAAGATCATCGAGTTCCAACCCCCCTGCCATAGGCAGGGACACCTCCCACTAGACCAGGTTGCCCAAGGCCACGTCCAGCCTGGCCTTGAACACCTCCAGGGACGGGGCTTCAACAACCTCTCTGGGCAACCTGTTCCAGTGCCTTACCACCCTCAAAGTGAAAAATGTCTTCCTAATAATTAATCTAAACCTGCCCTCTTCCAGCTTAAAGCCATTCCCCCTCGTCCTATCACTACATGACCTAGTAAAAAGTCCTTCCCCAGCTCTCCTGTAGGCCCCCTTTAGGTACTGGAAGGCCGCAATATGATCTCCCCGGAGCCTTCTCTTCTCCAGGCTGAACAGCCCCAACTCTCTCAGCCTCTCCTCATAGGAGAGGTGCTCCAGCCCTCGGATCATCCTCGTGGCTCTCCTCTGGACACACTCCAGCAGGTCCATGTCCTTCTTATGTTGGGGACTCCACAGCTGGACGCAGTACTCCAGGTGGGGTCTCACGAGAGCGGAGTAGAGGGGCAGAATCACCTCCCTTGACCTGCTGGCCACACTTCTTTTGATGCAGCCCAGGATACGGTTGGCCTTCTGGGCTGCGATCGCACATTGCTTGCTCATGTTGAGCTTCTCATCAATCATCACCCCCAGGTCCTTCTCCACAGGGCTGCTCTCCAGCCATTCCCCGCCGAGCCTGTGTTTGTGCTTGGGATTGCCCCGACCCAGATGTAGGACCTTGCACTTGGCCTTGTTGAACTGCATGAGGTTGGCTTGGGCCCACCTCTCCAGTCTGTCCAGGTCCCTCTGGATGGCATCCCTCCCCTCCACCGTGTCTACCTCGCCAAACAGCTTGGTATCATCAGCAAACTTGCTGAGGGTGCACTCTACCCCACTGTCCATGTTGCTAACAAAGATGTTGACCAGTACAGGTCCCAGTACCGACCCCTGAGGAACGCCACTCGTCACTGCTCTCCACTTGGACACCGAGCCATTGACTGCAACTCTTTGAGTGCGACCGTCCAGCCAGTTCTTTATCCACCGAGTGGTCCATTTGTCGAATCCATGTCTCTTCAATTTAGAGACCAGGATAACGTGTGGGACAGTGTCAAATGCTTTGCACAAGTCCAAGTAGATGACATCAGTAGATCTTCCCTTGTCCACTGCCACTGTAACCCCTTTGTAGAAGGCCACCAAATTTGTCAGGCATGACTTGCCCTTGGTGAAGCCATGTTGGCTGTCGCCAATCACCTCCTTGTTTTCTATGTGCCTCAGCAGAGTTTCCAGGAGGATCTGTCCCATGATCTTGCCAGGCACAGAGGTGAGACTGACTGGCCTGTAGTTCCCTGGGTCTTCCTTATTTTCCTTTTTGAAAATAGGGGTTATATTTCCCCTTTTCCAGTAGGCAGGAATCTCGCCAGACCGCCACAACTTCTCAAATATGATGGCTAGTGGCTTAGCGACTTGATCTGCCAGTTCCCTCAGGACCCGCGGATGTATCTCATCAGGTCCCATGGACTTGTGCACCTTCAGGTTCCTCAGGTGGTCTCACACTTGATCTTCATCTACAGTGGGCGGTGCTCCATTTTCCCAGTCCTCTCCTTTGCATTCTGCCTCTTGGGCAGTGCAGCTGCTGTCCTTCGTGAAGACTGAGGCAAAAAAGTCATTGAGTACCTCAGCTCTGTCGCTGTCCCGGGTAACCAGTTCTTGCATTTCCTTCCGGAGAGGGCCTACATTTTCCCTAGTCTTTCTTTTCTCACTGACATACCTATAGAAGGATTTTTTGTTTGTCTTAATGTCCCTGGCCAGATTTCATTCTAACTGGGCTTTAGCTTGTCTAACCCGCTCTCTGGCTGCTCGAACGATTCCTCTGTAATCCTCCCAGGCTACCCGCCCCTGTCTCCACTCCCTGTAGGCCTCCTTTTTTCTTTTGGTCATGTCCAGGAGCTCCTTATTCATCCATGCAGGCCTCCTGGCTTTTCTGCCTGCCTTCCTCTTTGTAGGAATGCATTGCTCCTGTACATGGAGGAGGTGGTCCTTGAATATTAACTAACTTTCCTGGACCCCTCTTCCTTCCAGCGCTTCATCCCATGGCACCATACCAAGCAGATTCTTCAAGAGGCCAAAGTTGGCTCTCCTGAAGTCCAGGGTCGTCAGCCTGCTGCGCACCTTCTTCGTTGCCTTGAGGATTTCGAACTCGACCATTTCATGGTCACTACAGCCCAGGGTACCCTTGAGTTTGACACTGTCAACCAGCCCTTCCTTGTTGGTAAGAACAAGGTCCAGCATGGCTCCTCTCCTCGTCGGCTCCTCAATCACTTGGAGAAGGAAGTTGTCCTCAATGCAATCCAGGAACCTCCTGGATTGCCTGTGCCTGGCTGTGTTATCCTTCCAACTGATGTCAGGGTGGTGGAAGTCACCCATGAGAACCAGGGTCTGTGAACGTGATGCCGCCCCTATCTGTCTATAGAGGGCTTCATCCACTTGGTCTTCTTGGTCGGGTGGGCTGTAGCATACCCCCACTGTAATGTCCCCTGCTCCCGATTTCCCTGTAATCTTGACCCATAGGCTCTCAGTTGGCTCTGTATCCTCCTCCAGGTTGAGCTCCATGCATTCCAGCTGCTCATCAACATATAAGGCAACACCACCTCCTTGCTTCTCTTGCCTGTCTCTCCTGAAGAGCCTGTACCCTTCCATGCTGATGGTCCAGTCATAGGAGTCGTCCCACCAAGTTTCTACGATGCCAATGAGATCGTAGCCTTGGAGGCATGTACACATCTCTAGTTCCTCCTGTTTGTTCCCCGTGTTCCGCGCATTTGTGTAGAGGCACTTCAGCCATGTCTTCATTGAGGCCGATTTGGTTGGTGCAGCTGTAATTACTTTGTGCTGCTCTCCAGGTGGCATTCCTTTGCCCTGTATTAATAGTGCCTCCCCATTGGCTCCCATTGGTCCAGGAGTACTGGCACAACCCCCTCTGTCCACCTGGTACCCCTGCCCGGATCCTGGTCCCACTTCTCCTATTTCCAAGCTAGTCCAGCTTGATGCTCACTAGCAAGCACACATGCACTCACATACTCGACCCACAGGCACTCCACATTTGGAAGTCCCCCTGGGGATACCCCAGCCTGGACCCGAGGTCCCGTCCCGCTACTTGTTTGCTCGTCCAGCTTAAAGCTTGCTAGCGAATTACATACCTATGCACATCAGGTTTGGGGAAGATACAGTCATTTGGCCCGTCCCCCAGCAGCTGGCACCAGACACATAGGCTGTGACCCATGGTCCTGCTCTAGCCACTGGTGCCGAGCCCCTCACCCACCTCACTCACACCAATCCCCTGCAAGTAGCTGGTTTTCAGGATACACACCATTCCCCCCCACACAGTGGCTGATGGCAGAGACGCCCGCTTGCTCCATTAGCTGATATTTAGACACCACTCACTCAAGTAGCTGATATGACATGCCAAGAGGGCCTATGCCCTGGGTCTAACAGGCTGCCCAGAGAGGTTGTGGAGTCTCCCACACTGAAGACATTCAAAACCTGCCTGGACGCCATCCTGTGCAACCTGCTGTAGGTGACTCTGCTGTGGCAGGGGGGTTGGACTAGATGATCTCCAGAGGTCCCTTCCAACCCTGACCATTCTGTGATTCTGTGACTCCAGTAGCTGGCATCGCATCCTCTCACGCCAGTTTCCCCAGTAGCTGGCACTCTGGGCATAAAGTCTGTAGGACCCTCCCTAGATCCAGACAGCTATGGCCCCTCCATCTACTGATGCCTGAACCCCTGCTCGCTCAAGTAGCTGGCACTACAGGCCACAGGGTGCCTACACCCCTGGTCTGGCTCCAGTAGTTGGAACCAAATTCCACTCACACACACGCAGGTCTCACCAATCACTGGCACTTTAGTCCTTGCAGCACACATGCACAGAAGATAAAGAGTGAGATTACGGAGAGTGATGGTTAAGAAAAGATTTAATGATACCCAGATAGAAGAAGATAGGACAGACTGCAGTGATCGGGTGCAGGGCTCAGCCAGACAAGCATACTGACCGGCCCCATTTTGTTTCTGGTTATTGTCTGTTAATGCTAATGGTACCTAATTTTAAAACTTACTTTTTTGTACAGTGTCTCAAAACCAGGCTTTCCAAGTCTCAACAAAAGCCAAGTTTAAGCATAATAGCCTGTTAAATCTATTTCAGCTTCAGGAGGGTGATACCGTAAAACTCGGTCAAAGAAAACCCTCTAAGACTTGTTTGAAAGTTTTAGAAGGCAGGCATTCTTTATTGCAGCACTGGATGCTAGGGGGATTGCTCCTCCTAGCGTGCATGCCATATATTGCTCCAGACACAGCTTATATACAAAAAGACTGTAGAAGATAAGGATGGAACTTCACAAGGCCTTTAGGCCTAGTGTATCAACTCCCCCCTTTTCTTGAGACTTTTTACAAACCCAATGTCTCAATACACAAACTTGATTCTCATATACATCTGACTACAACAACTGCAACATTGGATCATAATACAAGCTAAAATACAGACACTAATTACAACAATTACTATTACAAAAAGATTTTTTAACCATGTCCAGTCAGGTAGCCATGAGGTAAGCTTATGCCATAATTCCTCGAATCCCCATGAGGTGTTATCTTTAGTTACTTCATGCAAGATTTTAGTCTGTTCCCAAATTTCTGCCACATCTGTGGAAATCCTGGCACTCTGGTCCACATACATACAACAGCTCCTGTTGATTACTGCACAGACACCTCCCTGTGAAGCCAAAGGTAAGTCAAGAGCCATTTGATTTTGTAATACCATTTGGGATAAACTAGATACTTCAATTTGTAAGGTCCGTATGGCATCAACGGTTTTGTTCTCTATGCTTTCTATTACAGCAGATATGTTTACTGTGGTCTTTTCTAATTTGCTCACTCCAAGCCAGGGGATAAACCACCTCACAAAATTATGAAATTTAGATGGACAATCAGCGATGGCATTGGTTGATCTTTTAGCTCTGTCTTGCTTGAGGAAGGTTCTAATCCATCTGCCCTGCTTATGTAATTTGTCAACTATTGTCACATTTGGTACTAAAGCCCCTAGAGTACACGCTCCTTTCCATCGTGCAGGTAATACTTTCCGTGCATGATTCTCTCCACACAACCAATACCAGCCTGTCCCTGTTGGAACAGGGAGTCCTGTAAAATCTAAAACCTGGTTGGTCCTGTCAATGTTCCAATAGGAGCATGTCTGGTTACAACCAGGAAAACACCCTAAAAAACCCTTTCGTTGCAGTAAACTGGGAGGGGTATTGTCACATCCATTGCCCCAGATCTTGGGCTGGGATTGTTTCTGCCTCCTCCATAGAAACATGTTGTAGAGTTGGGACCCTCACTTATAATAGTAACTTCTAAAGAGTCATCCTTCCATCTCCCACTTAGACGGGGACAATTGCTAGAATTGGTCCAGGAAACCCCTTGGGGAATTGGGACTCACATAAGAGATACCCCTGAAAGAGAATGCTTTGGTAATACAGACCCAACAATCGTTCTTATGTAGTATCTGGGTAATATTTTGTGTTAGCATTAGATGCAAATTTTGATCCCACTGTACAGTCCGCCAAACTCGACTCATGGCTACCATTGTTAGCATAAATAAACCACAGAAACTAACCATAATTCTTCTTTATCTTGAATTTAAAAGGTGATTGCTGCTCTGTTGTCCATGGGGCTGGGGCCTTCCTGATTCTGGAATAATGGATCCACGGTCCTTTGCCCCAAACCTTAACGGCTGTATAGGTGGTTAAGAGAACCTGGAATGGTCCTTTCCATTTTTCAATCAGTGGTTCCAAATCCCAGGATTTAATGTAGACCTAATCTCCAGGCTGGAATGGGTGTGCAGGGGTATCGAGCTCCAAGGGTCTGCCCGTTGCCACGTATTTTTGAAGTTCCTGTAAAGTTTTTCCTAAAGACATCAGATAGTTGTTCACATTTATTCTTCCCCTGATATGAGTGGTGCCTGGTATATGCGGGGCTTGGTAAGGCCGTCCATACATTAACTCATATGGACTTATAGTGTTCTTTCCA